>OZ007540.1:10112357-10174478 GCA_963931895.1 Eupithecia pulchellata | reverse complement strand
AAACCAGCGTTCACAAGCGTTCATCACTCGCGGTGATGACGCGCGTCGGTCAACAGGGCGGGTCGGGTGGGAGGTCTGCGGGGGTGCGGCGCGCGAGCTCGGCCTCCCGCGCCGCCAGCCGCGCCTCGCGCAGCCCTAGCTCGGCCTCCCGCTCGTCGAGGCGCCGCGCGCGCTCCGCCAGGCGAGCCTCCACATCCATCAACCTCGCAGCCAGCTCCGATTCGCACTGCGGCGGCGGAGACGTCGATGACGTCACGTCATCCACTGGCGGCGTCAAAGGCTTCAAAGCGACATTCGGCTGGAAGTCACTCTCGAACTCGCTGCAGTTCGCCACTCTAACCACTCGCTCTGGGTTCTGGAGTACCGGCTCCCTCTTGCCCCAGGGTCTGAAGGCGGATATGGCTCTGTAGTGGAGAGCATATTGGTCGAGGAATAGTGCATAGCTGTAGTCGTCGCCTCGTGCTTTCTTCGGAGGGGATTCTGGGGGTTCGGGCTTGCATACCACTGTCTCCAAAACCTGGAAAAGAAGAGAAACACCAATCAGAGATGTATAAATTGCTGTTACTATAAGACATTAGACCTCAAAAGTTATATCTTGACAAAACTTATAGAGGCTATCGGTCAGGACATATGACAAAACCAGAACGAGGTCAAATACTCAAATGTTTACGTAAATCGTAAAATGGGACATAGAAATGCGTCAGATACAAAAAGGTCTCTGACGTCAGGCATCGATTGCGCCAAGGACCAACAGTTGGAACCTTATCTAAGTTATATATTAGCACTTGACTATCCTAAAAGTCCACCTCCTAAAATCCTAGCTTTGATACTGACTCCTGTTATTTTTGTAGTTTAAAACCTCTTGCGATTAGCCAAATATCCTTGGTTACAAACTTCTTCTGCATAAAAGGAAATTAACTGAAGACAGAGCACTGATTTTTATTTCAATGCACATCAAAATTTAATCTATAATTTCGTTCACCCATGAGCTCCCAATCTTAATTCACTAAATACCGAATAAGATCAACATTTTGATATTCACGAAGCTCAGCAAAACGCTCCGCTATCATCCCGGCACATTCGTCTTACGTAATGCAGGTGTGAAGGGGGTTAGGGGGCGCAGACGCGCGTCATCACCCCCATTCCACCCCTATTCCCCCAGCCTGCCCCCCTAGGGGGTTGGTTAGGGGATGGGATGTAGGTCGCGCCCGCAGACATACCCCAGACGACCCGGCCGCGCCCCGACACCACGAATTTGTTTACCGATCCCGTTTTTGGGTTTAACAGCTGTTTTTAATATCCCTGCGAAGGATTTTGGATTTTATTTGAACTTATTTTATAGTCTGTAGGTTTGTGTTGTGTAGTTACGCAAGTAGAAATATAAAGGATTATCCTCGTCGATTGAATAAATACGAGCAAACCCGTATTTTATGCTGACGTTTTTATCTGCAGAACCACTCCACAAAAGGCCTCTACATAAGTAAGTACACATAGTGGGAGAGAATTATACTGCCTACGATCTTTGTTTTACATTCCATCGCAAATTGAACCTTACTAGATGGGAGTAGAGGCTTCGCTATCATGCTGATGAGCTGGCGTCGGCAACTCAAAACACTGCCTCGAAAACAATGTCCGTAATGAGACGGCGGGGTTCCCGTCGAGACTCATCTACGGAACGTGTCTCGAGATAACCAGCTTAACCCGACCTCCCTTAACCCCTCCACCCCGTGTGTTTCAATGCTTCCGAGGGCGTGGAGGAGGTGGGTCAATGGGCTTTCTAGGCTCAAGTTCTGCTGGCTGCGTGGGTGCGACCCAACTAACATTTCGGCCTACTTGCAATTTAGTATTTTTTTCTGGCGCGTGCTAACATCTTCCATAGTCATGTTTTCTGCAGATGGTGTGATAACATAGTGCGGCAAGGACGTGAAAAGCTGGTTGCATGTGGCAAAGTACATGCCTTCATTATCAGATAGGCTTGTCTATAGAGAGAATGTACAATCTTGTTTTTATAGGAAAATCTTGAAAATTGAGTGGACACGAAGAAAACCGCTTGGTGCCCGCCCACTATAGGCTGCCGATTAGGGAAAGTTTCAAGTAAGCCCAATGTGCGATCAGACCGAAAGCTTAGATTAACTATAAATAGGATAACTTTAAAGTGCCTAATATTTTTACATACAATGAACTTCATTCAGTGGATCAAGCTTAGCTTGCCTATTTTCAGTCTGCTCACGTTATAAAAATGTGAGCTAAGTCAAAAGTACGATAGCTTAACTTTCGTTCATCAACCCGCACAAGCTCATAAGTACAACAAATGTCAGGCGTTATACCTACCTAGTCACTTCTAGTTTACAAAATTGATAGTGCGTTCCACCCAGACAAACTAGACAACTGGTTGCCTAAGTGAAAGAACCAAGGGTCAACCAGCCACTAGGATAGAATTTTATTTCATCTACACAACTGTTTCGGAACTCGTCTCGATGGGTTGTAAAGAATCGTCTTTGTTTGTACCTTACCTATTTCCCTATCGGATAGTAAGAACCAGCGCTCAAGTCGATATGGCAAAGTACTTCGTAACGATTTTTACTGACTACCTATCTAATAAATAAATAATAAATAAATATGCCGGACAATCCACACAGCATCATCTAGCCCCAAGCTAAGCAGAGCTTGTGTTATGGGTACTAGATGACTGATATACATAATACAATATTAATACATGTATAGATATTTTTGATTATACATAGTAAACGACCAGATCGCCCTAAACAAACATTTGCAGATCGTACAAATATTTGTCCCGAGGCGGGAATCGAACCCGCAACCTCCTGCGTCGCAGCCGAACCTTCGCCCACCGCGCCACAGAGGTCGTCAAACTACCCACGCGGCTTCTGAATATACTTAAACAAAGAACCGTAGATTGTTATTTAAGGGATAACAAGTACCTATAATAAACAAGGTTTGCTCCGTGGGGTACCGAGGCTCTGCGGGTTTTGAAAAAACATCTGAGCATCACATCGAAGCGACTCGTGAGTGACCCAGAGCTGGTGAGTATCTGGCGTAACGCATCAGCATTGCTATAGAGCGAGCCAGCGTCTTGGGACTCCAAGACGTGTTCTGGCTTTCGCCTGGTATTGATATTGATCGTCTGAAGATTGTTATTTCAATTAAATAGTACCTAGTTCTAATTCGGTTCTGTTAATTGTTATTTTCGTTGTAAATAACGACAGAGAGAGAGAGAGAGAGAGAGAGAGATAAATAAAGTAATAATATGTAGTATGCCAGTAAATAGTTATTACAATTTATTAGGAGTCGCCTAAAATCAGCGCGAATTTTGAAGCGCTTCTGGGCACATGCTCTTTTTTTGTCTCTACTGTCTTTTATTACATACTTTTTACCTTTTTGTTTGTTAATGTGGCGAAAACTAGAAACTCTACTTATAACTACTTTTGCGTAAAATGTAAAAAAGCTTTTTGATAGCGCTGCAAGAATCTCACGAGTGCTAGTTTTGAGAGGTATTTAAGTATAATATTAGGGGAAAAGACCACTTCTTCTATGTCTAGTAATTTTTTGCCGAGAGCAGGTATATTATTACGAACAACTAGAACAATATTCTTAAGGCTAAGAAGATTGTAGATAGAATATTCTTTAAAGCACACTTGCGAAATGAAAGCTATAGAATATGTGACAAGTCCTGGATATGTGTATAGTTGATGTCCCTAAGGCCGCAGTTTAGGAACTTATAGTAAATTCCATTGTAGATGTAGACGATAAATATTCATTTAGTCATAGTATGAGAGGCAAATCAGGCAAAGGCAGAGGCAAGCCTGGAGTTATTGATTATTGTAAGTCAACGTAGGAACATGCGTACTCTGGCTTTACGTTCTGCTCTGCCCACGTTTTATCTACATATACAGGGTGTTTTGTAGCCACTGGATTTTTGGGGGTTCGTAATAATGCGCTACATTTCTCGGGTAGACCCAATTTCCTAAGTGTAACGGTGGTCAATGCGATAAAAAAAGTCTTGCCTTTTTCTTGTCATAAATAAATAAACCTGGACAATCTAAACAGCATCATCTAGCTCTAAGATATTTCAACACCGTTACAAATATCTGCAGATCCTTCTGGATGTTCTATAACGTATGGTAAATATATTATATAGTATTTATCTATGTAGTGTACTGTATTATGTACCTTATAAGGTATCTATAATACACGCTCTATATCGTACCACAAACTCTGCTTAGCTTGGGGCTATATAATGCTGGCTGAATTATCTTCGTAAATGAGGCCACCAAGAATCATTTGCGCAGTTCGCAAACTAAAATCCGCAAAATCATTATCCGTCTCCATGACAACTAAGAGAATTTTCGCTTGGCTCGACTACACGTAAAAATATCTTATTACGCAAGTTGTCGACGCAATCCACCCCGGGGAGGGGGGGCCAGACACCCCCTAACGACACCCCTAAACGGCAAGGTCAACCGCCAGTCTGTAGAAATACTACAGCGAAATTTAGACTCTATGCTTTCCGCTTACAGGCCTATTTTCAGGGCGTTATGCGTCTGTTTTAGGTTGTATTCTAAAAGCAGCCTTCGTGTTTGCTCCGTTCGGTCGGTATTCCATTGAGGGAATGGGGCTGGTGAACTACGTTCGCAGTTCAGGCGGGCAATCAATGAGCTCGAGCCTGGGCGAACATGAATTATGGATGACATGGGCACGTTTGGGTGACACTTAGCTTGAAAACATATTTCGGTTTGTTGACTACGTTAGCATCTTTATCTGTGATATTGTGGGGAAAAGGGCGTCTTGCAAGCTGCCTTTGAACTTAACCGTGTTGTATGTCCAATCTTACAGCTTTAATCCAGGGTCCTATTGGCATGGCTGATCAGTTTAAATATCTACAGTAAATATTAATATTAGTATAGACATTCAAAGCTGCATTTCGCATTAGCACAGCCACAACACTTCAAATTAAGTACAACTACAGGTATAGATGCAGATTGCTGGCTGGCGACGGTCCACCTGCGAGTTATTACCCGAGCTTCCGAGAACCGACAAATTGCCCATCAGGAGGAAACTCAAGGTTTTGCTTAGGAACTTAGTTCTTGTGGATATGGTAGAGCTTTGTCTCTTACCACTTTTAGTCAATGAGGTATTATAATTACGAAGGTATGTAAGTGTTCACAGGATCTCATTTGTTTCAATAAAAATCACTACCCTAGTATAAACCAATATTATAAAGGGAAAAGAATATATTTTTTGTTTATTTGAATTGAATAGGCTCCGAAACTATTGGGACGATTAAAAAAAATGTTTAATACCCGTGCCCATGCGAAGCCAGGGCCTGAACGCTCGTCGCAAAAAAAAAAAATACTCATCTACTATAGTTCGACCGAAACCGCTGTACCGCTCCTGAGGTATGCGCGCGGCGAGACGGGGGGGAAGTATCGGCCGCTCCGATCCATCAGTCTGCCGTCGACGCTCACGGCAGTAGGTCGCCTTTGTACCGGACGGTCTATGTCAGATACACATGAGATAAATATCCAAAGATGGGCCGAGCGCTATCTCGTGATGTCAAGGCCATAATTTTTAAAGTGGCCGAATATTTTAAGAAAAGAAAAGCAGACAGAGAGACCTTTGAATATAAAAGTGATGCAAATATTGCCAAAATCGTGGCAGACGCTACGGGGTACTGCGAAAAAACCGCAAGAAATGTGATAAAAGAGGGCAATTCATCAACTGAAAATTTGGGCCGATTGAAATTTAATTCGCCAAAACAACCAAAAACTATAAAGAAAAAACATGTTGTTGATGATTTTGATTTAGGAGTTATCAGAAGAAAAATTCATCAGTTTTATGAATTTGAAAAAAGAGTGCCAAGTGTCCGTAAGTTACTTTCAAGTTTGAAACAAGATGGCATATTAAATTGTGGACGAGAATTTCTAAGGAGCCTCTTACACACAATAGGTTACTGTTTCAAAAATGCAAATCGAAGAGACATCTCCTTATAGAGCAGCCTAATATTGTAGTGTGGCGGAAAAAATACTTAACACAAATCAGAAATTACAGAACGCAAAACCGCAACATATATTTCCTTGATGAAACATACATTAACGCCAGTCACCATGTAAGCAAATGTTGGCAATCATCGTCCGAACCTGGAATTCATGCTGATATTGGAAAAGGACGGCGTTTGGTAATTCTTCACGCTGGATGTCGAAATGGCTTGGTTGATGGTGCATTGACGATATTCAAATCAGATGCTAAGACTTCGCCGCACTTTCTTAGGGAGCGGTACAGCGGTTTCGGTCGAACTATAACATATCGATCTGATATAATTAGGTACTGGAATGGTGTCTATAGTAGCCGCCATTAATAAACCCCACTTAAATTATTATATACTTTTATTTTTAATGCTGGCCTTTTAATTCCTTTACTTTACGCTACCTTAGTAAATTTTAATGCAGTATGCTTTAGTTTAAAGAAATGAATAAAATAAAATAACAGAAAAAGTATTTACAAATAACTGGAGACTGTTGCAAATGTACTGGTAGTTCATCATAATGTATCCATAGGTATCTAAAAAGATAAGTTATGTCGTATCCCAAATGTTTATATTTTACTCGCACGTCATATAAAAATTACTTCGACTTAGCTAGAACGCAAGAAGTTCTTAGGCCACATCTTCAGTTTATTAAGTGTGGTCGAACAACACACAACCAATAAAAAGAAAAAGAATTGTTAGCAAATCAGTCCAAAATACCAATACCAAAGTAAAATGGTAACTACTGATAGGGCTTGTCTATATCTATACTAATATTATAAAGAGGAAAGATTTGATTGTTTGTTTGTATGTTTGTTTGTTTGAATTGAATAGGCTCCGAAACTACTGGACCGAGTTAAAAAAATCTTTCACCATTAGAATCCTTAATTTTCCGTGATGAACATAGGCTATATAATATTTTCAAAAAAGTTAGGGATCCGCATGAAAAATTCAATAATTGAACCGTGGGCTGTATATTCAACCTCTTTTTCTATTATGGCGCGTCAGAATAGAAAAAGAGGTTGTATAGCGCACGGTGCTTGTTTTTTCTCTACGGCCAGTGTCAGTTTTGGAATGTCGAGTCAATGTCAAAAACCCCAATGCTGTTAAAAAATGTAAAGATCCGTATGAAAACTGTGAAACCCATCGTTTTAGTGTGTATAATTTCTGAAATTTTTGTTTAATACCCGTGCGAAGCCGGGGCGGGCCGCTAGTTAATAATATACATTATTATTGGTACCTGTACCCATGTTTATTACATTCTATTTGCGTTTTCCACATTTTTATCATTCAGTACCTACCAAATTAAATTACAATGTATATTTCTAATCGTCTCACGTCTTCGCTCCGCGTATTTTTCGCTTCTTCTTCTTGGCCGTAGGCGTTGACAGTGACAGCTCAACGCATCATTCAATCTAGTTTTCATGAACGTTTCGTAGACAGGAAATAATGAAGAAAAAATCTTGAAAAAGAATCGTGGGAAAGCAGATCTACAATTAAAATATCAGAAAGACCATCTATTATTTTAAACTAGTAAAGTTACACCATGAGAACAAAAGGGTGGAATGGAGCACCGTTTAATAACACCATGATTAACTCATACTAAACATAACACCATAGCTGTTATAAGGCCGGCTACTGAGTGACCGGTAGTAATGCCAAATTCGCAGCAACATGAGACGTTACAGTTACACGCCGTAGCTAAAGCCCTCTCGTTGCCATTCTGGTTTTCTATGTATTATAAAAAATATCTTATCTATTGAATATATTGCATTATGTATATCAGTCATCTAGTACACATAACACAAGCTCTGCTTAGCTCGCGGCTAGATATGATGCTGTATGGATTATCCAGCAAAAAACTATTTTCATGCGGAACCGGATTTTTTTGAAAATATGCTATAGCCTTTGTTCATCACGGAAAATTTAGGATTCTAATTATGAAAGAATTTCTCAAATCGGTCCAGTAGTTTCGGAGCCTAATCAATTCAAACAAACAAAGGAAACAAACAATCAAATCTTTCCTCTTTATAAATTAGTATAGGATATAGGAAAATATCTATCTATATAATATACAAATTGTATTATGTATATCAGTCATCTAGTACCCGTAACATGTGAGGATTTTTTTAAAAACTCTGATTATGTTAGAGGAACATAATTATAAATAAAAAAATTAAAAAAGCATGTGTGGATTGTCCAGCATCATTCATTTATTTATTATTGCAAGCGCTTTCTTTCCCTGTACTGACTACTGAGAACACGAACGCTCGCTGTGGCATGTTACATGTTACATGTTACATTACGCCTCGTGACATCGGTGAGCACTCGTCTTTACGGTACATTTACACGTGTCTAATTATTCCCTCGGTTCTCAAGGCCGCTACGGTTTTTTTATGTCGTTCGGTATTACTATACCTGACACCGGAGTGTTTTGTTTTAAAAGGAAAGGTGTACGTCCACTGGGTTATGTGAGGTACTTCTATAATTATTATAAAGAAAAAAGATTTTATTGTTTTTTTGAATGGAATAGGCTCCGAAACTACTCGACCGATTTGAAAAATTCTTTCACCATTAGAATCCTAAATTTTCCGCGATGAACATAGGGCATACAATATTTTCAAAAAGTTAGGGTTCCGTAAGAATTTTTTTTTGTTAAATACTCGTTCGAAACCGGGGCGGACCGCTAGTCACTTATAAACAGTCAAAATATAATGTTGAAAAACATTCCTATAATGTTTCGAATGCGCCGGATCGGATATCGAATCCGCACACTTCCTTAGGACCTTTCCACACTGCGTCACAGATCGTCAAATATGTTTTTACGTGGAATGTTTATGTTTTGAGGCTTCAGTGTGAAGTAGGCCGAGAATTAAGTGTTTTGTTTACTAGGAGGTCCGTTTCTGGCTAGCGAGAACCGACAGGTCTTTGACTTGTGAATATGTGGTGTTTTGTTTGGAATTTTTTATACCGGTGCTACTGGTTATCAGTTTTCATCAGCGCATATTACTCCACCTGGACTTAGACCTCCCAAACCGACGAATATTGGATCGCGATTTTTTTTGTACGATTTGCACATATTTATTTATTCTGGGTATTTTCTATAAACAGTAAAATATCTATGTAATGCATCCCATTAAGTAGGTTTATGAGGCATCTGCCGTGTGGTGTCGGCATAGAATTTCACCACCCCAACTCTTCCCGTGGGTGTCGTCAGAGGCGACTAAGGGAAACACACCGGGGGGCGTTTTTCATTTCTTACCCCGTTTTACTATCTATAGCTTCAAGCTACCGCTTTTCTGTACTATGATCCTTAATGGGGTTTTTGGACTTCTACAGAAGGCGCTGCTGCCCGCCCCCCGGTGTGTTTCCCTTAGTCGCCTCTTACGACACCCACGGGAAGAGTTGGGGTGGTGAAATTCTATGCCGACACCACACGGCTATACATAATACAATATTATTAAATAGATAGATTTTTTTTATTATACATAGAAAACATCCAGAACCCCTGAACAGATATTTGTACGATCTGCAGATCGTACAAATATTTGTCCCGAGGCGGGAATCGATATCGCAACCTCCTGCGTCGCAGGCGGACCTTCGCCCACCGCGCCACTGTGGTCGTCAACATAATACATCTACTGTTGCTAGGATTACAATATCAATAATGAGAGTAAGTATAAAAGACGTTTCCATAGATACCCCCTATAGAGGGTGAAACTCATCCCTTGTAATGAAATAATTATGGAGAGGATTTGAATAGTCCCTCGAAGTTTTTAGAACACGTGTCTCAGAGATCCATTGAGCGCCAAATCCGCAAAAAAATATTAAGGGGAAGAAAAGTTATTAAGGCTTCGGCGACGGACGAATTTTCCATACAAACGTAATAACCAAAATAATTTGTACTTTGAGCATATTTTTACCATGTACAGTGCGCGTCAGAATTAAGTATCCCCTTGTCTACAAAATGTCTTCAACTACTTCTAATTCCCTTGTAACTTGTCACAAATTTTCACATACAATAATTTATCACGCCGCCGCCCCGCTCCGGATCGAACCTTACCCATAATACTCAAAGTCTGAAATTCCCAACAATAACACTATTGTGTCCCACATACATTGAGATAGGGGGGGGGGGGGTACTTATATGTGACGCGGACTGTACATGTATTGTTTGTATTAGATTAGTATTTATCTAGGTTCCTGCCACAAGCTTTTTTTAAAATACTTACCTATCTACATCAATAATGAAAAACGTGGTAGGTATTTGAAGAAAGACACCGACTAATTGAATTTCAGTAAGTATTTAATAAAAAACTGTGGTAGGAACCTAGATAAATACAATTTTTTTTACAAATACAAATAGGTACTCGTAATAGCAGAAAAGGGCTTTGTCAACTGCATGTGTTGTGAATCAAAAGAGTCCGATTTGCACTTAGCCGGTTTTATTTTTTTAATGGAGTGGGTTATGTTAATGATACTTGAAAAATAGGGTTGCTTATAAAGTAAAGGGTCCGCCAAATAACTTTTTTTTTTGAAATGCTATAAAAAAAAAAAACTACTGAATATTTTCTCAAATTTCTTTTTTTATTTGAAAGTACAATCCTTCCGGTTAATAATGAAAAATAATTTCTTTCAAATGGCTGCCTCGGCTGGCCATGCAGTAGCCTACACGATCGGTCCAATTTTTAAGCACATTATCGATTGTGTGCAGCTGTATTTCACCAATGGTTTCACGAATAATGTCCTTTAAAGCGTCAATTGTCTCTGGCTTGTCGGCGTAACACTTATCTTTGACGGCACCCCACAAATAATAGTCCAACGGTGTCAAATCGCAGCTACGAGGTGGCCAAGCGACATCAGCTCTGCGGCTGATAATGCGATCTCCAAAAACAGGGCGCAAAACATTAAGTGTAGCTTCGGCTGTGTGGCACGTAGCGCCGTCCTGTTGAAACCAAATGTTGCCAATATCCTCCTCTTCAATTTTTGTAAACAAAAATTCGTTCAACATGGCCCGATAACGATCGCCATTGACTGTAACGGCCACTCCTTGCTCATTTTCGAAGAAAAATGGCCCAATTATGCCTCTGGACCAAAATCCGCACCAAACAGTGACTCGTTTTGGGTGCGTCGGCTTTTCAATGTATGCGTGCGGGTTTTCTGTGCCCCAAATGCGACAATTTTGCTTGTTTACATACCCCCAAGATCAAAATGAGCTTCATCTGAAAAGATGATTTTTTTTTGCAAAATCGGCATCTTCTGTAAGTCGATCGTAGGCCCACGTAGCGAAGCGAAAACGCATTGGATGGTCAGTTGGCTTCAACTCCTGAACCAATTGGACTTTGTATGGCGTCATACCAAGGTCTTTATGCAAAATTCGTCTCAATGATGTCTCCGGAATGTTTAATTGTTGAGAACGGTGAATTGATGTTGATGGCGCTTCACGCACACTTTCTGAAACAGCAGCAATATTCTCGGGTGTACGCACTGTTTTGGGCTTTTCACGCATTGGTTTATCGATGAGGATGCCAGTTTCTTTCACTTTTTTCACAAGATAACGAACATACGCAGCTGACGGTGCTTCTGTTCTTCCAAAATTCGTACGCAATTTTCTCACACATTCTGCAACATTACCATGATTTTCAAAGTAGGTAGTGTCGCAATATTTCCCAGCGTTGTTCAAGCGTATACACAACCATATTCGTTCAGCGGAAGAATAAAACTAATTATCTGTCAAATCAAACATGAGCTAAGTGGCGGACCCTGTAGTTACTCTACACGGGGAATAAAAAATATTCAAATTCACGATGTCTTCTACTTGATTAACGGTATTCAAACGAATACCGTCTCGTTTGTAATCAAGAATGCTTGCGAAAAAAACGTTTTTTTTATTGAAGTTGTATATTAAATAGTAAACTAATTAGACCAGTCTAAAAAAGACTGTTGTCTTTCTGAATTTAAAAGGCACCAATTTTTAAAGTTTAATATCTATAGTTTCCGTTTCGTTCACAGTTTATAGTTTGCGAATGCCAAGGGAAACGGTCACTTGCCAAAATATTTATCATCACAACACAGCTCATCATTCACATTGGTATTAGGTACCAATTAGAGATCAAAGCCAAATATTTGACCGATGACTCCCATGGGATATTGACCAGTCTCTTAGAATCATGAATAACTGGGAAAAAATGCGACTGTTCATCCCATTTCAGAACGAAATTTCGATATGTGATATTTGTATGGGTTTTGGTCCCAAAAATCAGGAACAGAATAATCTTTATCATAGAAAATCCATACCTACTGATTAGTTTTTACATGTTTACATTAACATTTTACGTTTAATTTATTATTAACTTGAGGCCTCATAATAATGAGGTCAAATAAATTTTGAATTTAGAATCTGCAAACTCATTTTAAATCAACTTACACAAATCGATTTTTCACCCTTTACGCGCGGTACAGGGTCGCCGTGAGGGAGAGATCGGGGGCACCCTACGATATTGCGTTTTACATGATTTGGCAACCAATTGCCGAATTTAATGTGATTTAAACTGAGATGAGATTTTTATAAAGCAGAGATTACAATTTTATACATTTTTACCTACAGACCAAAGTAGTCACGCAACAATATTAAGACGAAAACTATTGAAATTGAAGAGGGAAAACTAAAAGTCAACTTCTAGGAACTATGACGAAATGCAGCTGTCACGAAATAATCCAAAACTATGTAGATCAAATAAATATTATTTATTTTTCTCGGCCATTTCGTAGATTAATTTTAGAGTGAACTATACTCTGTGTCAATAACAGTCCGGATATAAGATATAAAAATCGTTACGAGGACGAGTTTTAAAGATATAATGCTTTAAAGAAATCTTTGGACCCGTTGCACCTATGTGCGATGAAACTGAAGAATACTTTGTTATTATCAGTGTAGTTTGTGCGCTTTCGATAACAGACTACGAGGCTATTCATGATTTCAGTACCAAAGTCTAAAAATAAAATAAAAAATTAATTCGTACCTAACCTATGCATTAAAATTCAACATGCATCACAATGAAGCTTGTGTAGACTATCAACAACAACAGATCTTGAAATATGAAGATACATTACTGTATTCACCGCCTAAAAAACAATTCAACGCATTGATTTACAATAATTTCAAGACAAACAAGCCCTTTATTTACAATTTAAAAGCGTGCATTTTGCATACAGCGGTGACAATAAACAGGACGTTCCTTAAATCACTTAAGTTATGTTATTTATTCTGTTTGTATGTGGCTTGTCATTTATGACTAGTAGGTACGACTTGTATGTGACGTCAATAGAATTAAATGCGTGATGATAACATTAGGTACCAACTTGGCGATACTATCTCTTACATATGCTTATGAGACAAAGCAAATTCAAGTACGTTTTAGTCATAATCAGTATTATTTTCATAACGGTGTTGAAAAAAATATTTAAAGGATTTTTTTATTATAATTCGACAAAACAAAAAATAAATTAAATAAAATCTCTTTCAATATTTTTTGAAATCTCTTTAAAAGTTCATAACAATCAAAATAAGAAGGATATATCATGTTATCAAATAATGAAGTTTAATTTTGGCAACATCTGAATCGAAATCAGTATCTAGCTAGATCGACCTAAACATTCAGGTCTTGATTAATAAAATCGATCGGAAAACTCTTTGAGATACGATTAAACCCGTGGGCAGCAGCTACCTTGTGATATTAAAGATGGCGGTTTGACCGGTGTGGCCATTCCCAGCGCTAATGATCAATTAAAAGTCACCTTGTACACAGCGCGGGGTCGCAGTTTTAATGGCAATATAATACTAACTGATGTTGTAGGCGTGACTTTTTATGGTATTCTGTCGGATGAAAAGTGTCAGAACAAAAAAATGTTACTGCAATTAGCACACACACATCAGTGTGTGTATAAATTGCATAAGTTCTGTTCTGTGGTTATACAAATATCTCGTCGGAATTAAAAAATTATGAAATTAACTTTAACTTTTTTGATGCAATTACCAAAAGTGTCGTAAATACTAATCTCTCAATATTTCTATAGGTCGTAACTTTTGCTTACAAAAAAATATTTAGGATTCTAAAACCGAGTAGACAACCGTAAACACTAGATATCTACAAACATAATAAGGACGCGAGTGGAGTATGCATTCGCATGAATAAGTTATCGTTTGTGGACAATGTGATGCCAGATGGCTCTTTATATTTTACGACGTTGTAGTTGAGTCTTCTGTACTACCAACTGAAGCTTCTCAAAACTCGTTTTACAAACCTACTACTAATACTAACGAAACTACCAATAAAAAGTCACGAGACATAATCATGGTTCTTAACGGCAACGATAAAGCGAATCGCAAACGCAAACGTAAAATGAAAACTTTACGGTAATGGAAAAGTTTTATCGTATCGTAAATACTAAACGACTATCTGATTTACATTGACAGTACATAATGGAAAACAAAGAGTAGTTATGTATAACCTTGGATGTCTAGTCGGTAGGCAGACTACTGGAGCTATTAAAACCACGTCTCTTGCTAAACCACCTATTACACAAGACAGTGATTGCATTGCATGTAGGCCTTGCTTAGCTTTAAATCTACTTTAAGAATATATTTTCGGAAGTTAGATGCCGCCTATCCTATACAGTTGAAAATAGGTTTATTCACACGGTATAATTATTTAATGTCATAGCTTTTGGTAATTTCCATTATGACATTAACCTTTTTATCAACATTGAACCTTTCCGTATTAAATACCTTCTGTTCTATTGTGACACCTGTCATCAAGACATGACTCACATCACAATGTTATCACATCACTGACCTGTTGATAAAAGTAACATTTCTTAAACAAGCCTCTCCATTGCGTAAGATGACATTGTTTTATCGATAATTAGATAATAATAGCGTTTTATTTTGCATTTGTCATGAATGTTGGTTTTGTTCAGT
Organism: Eupithecia pulchellata; assembly: GCA_963931895.1. Taxonomy (NCBI): domain Eukaryota; kingdom Metazoa; phylum Arthropoda; class Insecta; order Lepidoptera; family Geometridae; genus Eupithecia; species Eupithecia pulchellata. Next base: position 10,159,455 of record OZ007540.1, on the reverse strand, counting down.
AGTTAGTCTGCCTATCTTCACAAGTTCTCACTTTTCACTAAGATATTTTCGGAGGCCAAGCCCGAGATTTGGTTTCTCTAAAGTTAATTTTAAAGCGCCTGAAGGCAAAGAAATCTTATCTACTAATCTTTCTAAAAAACTTAACTAAAATCTGTCTATATAAACTTATCTAAAGTTAGTCGTTGTATTGCTGCTATTTTATATCATCTCAATTGCGCAATTTAAGACTGGCTTCCATAAAACGATGTTGTTGTTTTGATATTACTGTGAAACGTAAATATTATAACAAGGGAACGCTTTCATTCACTAATGAATGAGTCAGCGGTATAGTTATGATCAAGGCATGTTAGGCATTTGCCCACATCGAAAGTTGGCAGCCCTCCCAAAACTACGAAAAACACAATGTTTGGCTTCATTCGCCGACAAAAGGTTGTTTTTGTTCATGAAAGGTATAAATAAGTTTCAGTATCGATATCAGAGAATTAAGGGAGGAAACAATTTTACTATAAAAACTTTCGCAGTTTCAGAATGATAAAAATTGCTTAAATTCGTTAACTTTCAAAAGCGTCTTTTATCTTTTTGAAGATACTCTTTTGCAGCATTTTTTGTCGCTGACTAAATTAAGAATTCACACTTTATTTCTTTTATCAACAGCTTTGAAAAACAGATGAAGATTTCAGGATTATCCATGACTCATTGTCCCTGAAATTAATTTGAATCGCAGTCAATTAGTTTTATGTGTTATTTATGTCACTTTTAGTGATTTTTTCCCGAAATCTTCAGGACACTCACGTTGAAAGCGCGATAGTTACTGCGCATAAGATTGGTAGCCAAATATTTCGCGTGCCAGGTTTTGTGATATTTCCATGACTCGGTTCTATGGAAAATAATGTTACTAAATTGCCATTAAATTTTTTATAAGTTGGGTCCAGTGGTAAATTTACCTATTCAACATTTTTATTTTAATCAATTAATGCTCGTGCCAGGCCGTACAAGAAATCCACGATACTGTTCTACCACATTTATATTTTAATCCGATGCCCAAAGTTATATTATTTCGTGTTTTAATTAGTTTTAAATTCTAAGAAAGTGTCTATGCACGAGGAAATGCGCTTCAGCATAAGTTTCACAGAACCGAAGAGCAGTCATAAAATGAAACCCATTGTCTGAAATTCTCATCGAACATAAATTGTTTCGTAACATTCTGGCAAAACCATAGAAATAAAAGTGCGGTGCCGAAAGCCATCAGTAAATAATTAGTCACAGCCCATCAGCCCGCGTCGTAAAATAGGCAGCTATCATTAAACTGACGATAATTCAGGTGGCGGAATGAATCACCGTTCTCGAGCCAAGAAATTGAAAAAAAAATGGAAATTACCGCGAAATGTGTGAAAGTTGAGTTATGTTCTTTGAGCTTTTGAGTTTACTGCCGTTGGTGTGGTAAATTAAACGAATTACATAAGTAGATGGTAATGTAGTGAAATCTTTAGTAGATTCTTTTGTAAATATTTTTAAGAGCTTTTGTTATGCTTTCTGTAGAAAAGAAATAGCTTACCTAATTTTATGAAAGTGTAGGTAGTAAGTATCCAACGACCCATTACATATTACGACGCCTGCAGTAACGATCTCTAAAACTAAATGGCTGAATGCATCCGGGAATGACTAGGAAGAAATATGCAAATTTCGATAGTCCTCGCATAAAATTCCGCTTTACGTGCATTTTTATTGCTGGTGCATGCGCTAGTATGAGTTCAACGTTACCGGAATAACCGTACAAATGACATTTCAGATTTTAGCGTAGCTTCGAAATCTTTGATCTCCGCAAACTGTCAAAGGACTTGCAAATATAATAAACGGACTTATTTGCATTCAACTGCCGTGCATCCATTACTGCACGGCAAGCCCGCTGCTGCGTTAGACTCTTCGAAAACCACTCTTAAGTCCCCAACCTTACGGTGCTGCCAGGTGGGCCGTCAAATAACAAGGTTTACAGCCGTTGTTAATGTGATAATAGTTTTTACGACGTTGTAATAAGGATTACGGGAGATGCATTGTAAAGATTCGCTTCTTAATAATAGTCGTGGTAGTTGGCCAAGTGCCAGCCAGCGGGTGCCGACCCCCGGCCTGCACTGGATGCGCTCCTGTCAGTGTCGACATATCATGCGAGTTGTCATTAATTATTGCCATCGTCGTTTGCATTGTTTTGCCGAGACTATTTATAAGGTCGTCCTGATGAAAAGCACGATAGAGTCCATGTCCTTTCAGTGTGAGATTGTAGTCATGATCTTGAAATAAATAATTCTAGCACCGACTGAGAAAATGTCGACTGCGAAAATCTCGCGTTAACTTACATTTTTATGTGTTAGATGGGAAGGATAAATATTTACCTGTAACAAAAAAAAACAATTAATAAGTAATCAAATCAGATAGTTATAGCATTCGACAAAGATTTAAGTTCACCTAAACCTTGTTCAAATTTACGACAGCCTGGTAATTTGGTAAAACATAAAACCGTAAAGCCCCAATAGTCATCCTAAGTACAACCCTGTAAAATTATAATTCTGAAATTCCATTTTCAAACAGTCACATCATAGACAAGTTTGCTCATGCCATACCACCATCAACAACTAACTCAACTGCGCATAAAAGAGGTTAATGTTCTGCAATCAGTAAAATCTGCTACTTGTACCTAACTAATCTTATGCTTGCTTACTACTAAGCAGAATAATATTCCTATTGAAGACTTTCTATCAGGGATCTTGACTTGACCAAAATGGCTACAATAATGGTCGAGCTACCTTAGTTGGCAACTCGGCAAATTGTTGTTGTTTTACTATGTAGTTAGGTAGTTACTATACGTTTACTACTAAACAAGCTCTCGCAAAAAAGGGGGATTTTGCCAGAACCCCACATTTGGCAGAGTTAACGCAGTGGAGTTGTTAACAGTACAAAGGAGGTGCTATCTTTCTACTGCTAGGATAGAACCCTTACCCGTCTCTTACGACATCTACCGGCTGAGTTAGAGGGGTACTTACACGCTGCGACCCACATCGAAGGACCTAATATCTAATATATCTATTCCATATACCCCATATACGAATCCTTTGACGACCTCTGTCGCGCCGTCGGCGAAGGTCCACTTGCAACGCAGGTCGCGGTTTTGATTCCCGCCTCGGGAAAAATATATGTACGAGCTGTAGATATTTGTTCAGTGTATTCTGGTCGTTTTCTTTGTAAAATAAATAATATCTATCTATGTAATGTTTTGTATTACGTATATCAGTCATCTAGTACCCGTAACTCAAGCTCTCCTTAGCTTGGGGCTAGATAATGCTGATCATCTAGCTCCGAGCTCCCACATTATTTATTTATTTATATCTGCCCCTAGGATATTTCTAGTTTCTGAGATCTTCTTTTAATGAACTAGCTCGAATAATGTTACAGCAAAAATAGCAGAAACGAGAATAAAAAGAACACAAAATGGCGAAACTTAAAATAGCTTAGCCTGTGGGGAGAAATGTCAAATGGAAATTAAACGAGAGGTAGAGTCGAGAAACAGAATAATATTACCGATTCAAACTATTATGATAATTTAGACTTTTTTTTTAAAGATGAAATCAAAACTCTCCTTCAAATATACAATGAAATCTAGCCTCTCTAGATACCTACTCTGTAAAATTATAATTCTATTAGTTCTAATTCTAAAAGTAAATTATAAATTAAATACACAATTAAATAATAATTTAACAAATATTTATATAGACTATTTTCATAAGTAGTCAATAGTCCATTTAAAAAGTAAAGTTGGAAGAAAAATACGATGACAAAATGTTTCAGGGCTTTACGGATATTTCGGACATTCAGCGACTGCGCTCCATTTTCATAAAATTCTGTCGTGCATTAATTTTTATCTCCTCGCATTTTAATTAAATAATCTGCGAAATATATATTTATTATACGTATGTTATAAAAAAATTAAACATCGCATTTTATCCACGTTTTTTTTAAATCAGCCAACGAAGACAAAATATTTCTTGCACTAAATATCCGATACGACATACAAGTAACAGAGTTTCACTCATTGTACATTATATGTACATAATAATAAAACCGGGAACACATAATTAATAGACTCCGCCGATATACGACGGAATCAAGCAAACAATATTGGTATTGTGCACTAGTACTCCTTCCCTTTGTCTGGTTTATCTGAGTGGGTCGTGTCATGATAGGGTCCGAGGCCGGCGCACGCGCATCGTACGATGAACCCTAGGAACGTTCTGGGCCTTGATAACGTGGTGAAAACAATGTGACAAATAAATCATTTCAATTATCGAATCTTATTGCGCATGGACAACGCATCGTTTTGAACCCTAGGTGCTTTATAGGTCTCGATGTGAAAACAATGTGACAGTGACATATTAATAATTTTAATAATCATATCGAGGAGGCCTGAAGCCAATGAAAAGATCATTCTTTTAGCTAAGCATCATTATTTATTTATTTAAAAAAATATCTGCAGAAGACGGCTGTTCGTGCAAAATAAAGAATCTGAAGAAAACTTTAAAATATAATTTATAATTTCGGTATTACTGTTTAATGTAATGCCTATGTAATTCTTTACATATTGCGTAGAATAATTATGTGACCTTTTACCAATAAGTTATCAATAAAGGAACTATCAATCCCTGGGCCAATAAATTCAAATAAACATAATATCAGTGGCATGTCAATATATTTACGAAAACATGAGTGCTGTGTACACTTAGACCATACATTATATTATAGAAACGTATGTATCGGACAAACATTATATAAACACTAGAAATAAACATGAACTCGCTACTTTAGCCTTCGTAAGATTAATGTACAGACAGAAGCATTAATTGGTAACCCCCTCACAGAATATGTCATAGTTATCATTCAGTAGCATGTAGGTTCAAACCCGTGAAGATTGTATATTCATTTTAATTTACATTATTTTTTATTTTTGTTTTTTTATAAAGTTTGTTTAATTGTTTAAATAAAAAACAAATGTTTTTTTCAACACCTAAATTTCTTTAATCAGGAGTAACGATACTGAAATTTCGAGCCTGTATCACATGTAACTATGGTGTAGTGGTTAGTGTAACCGAGATTCTGTCACCGCAAATCGTAATGATCGTCATCGAATCCTTGCAGTGGATGTTTTTGTTTTTTAACTACTACTTAATTTTAGTAATGTAATGACATTTATTTATGTGTAATAGTGAAGTTTTTGTCTATTAGTATGAATTTAAAGTAATTTATAAAATAAAACAATAATAATAATTTCAGGTAAACAATTACGTTTATTTTTTTCAAAAATTTGCCTACACCAACAACAACACAAAAAATTTAATTAATGTTTTATTTTATTATTTAGCCTACTTACAAATAGCTTCCTATCCTGAAAAATAATATTCCATTTTCGATTTAGTGCTCGAGAATACACATGTTTTCATTAGATTTTCGTTTACTTTGCTAATCTAATGAATTAAACAATTTGGATCTCGTGTAAATCATGGAATACTAAATAATCAGGTAGTTTTGAAAATAAATGAGGTCAAATGGAGTTTTTCTGACAAAGTTAAAAGGTAAAATTACATTAGGGTTTAGTAGGTAGTGATATTTATCGTCCTTTATATTTAGTGATACTTATCGCTTAATAGCTTAAGGGCTAACGGATCGGATCTCAATTTAAAACCATTTGACCCCACATATTTTCTATCGGATTTAGGTCTGAACTTTTAGATGTCCAAGAAATAACAGTAATTGCCAGCCTTGTAGAGATGAACAACCCTTGAGAAACCATCCGCGTACGATGCACTGCACAATTATCATGGACAAAATAAATTTGCGCTTCTGGATACGCGATCCGCGTAGTAACCTTCAACATTATCAAGCTCGTCATTCATGCGCCCAGTTATTTTTACTATTTCTCCAGGACCCATAGAGGATATCCATCTCCAAAACCTAAAAAGAAAAAAAAAGTCAACTGTTATAATGTTAATTTAGTTCGTGTAAATACTAACTTGTTAAAAATATCATTATTATGATGAAATAATCATAGATAAAGGTGTTCGAATTTGTTGAGAATTATCAGTATTATCACTTACCTAAAGTTATTCATGCCCTACGATGGAGTTCAGCAGACAGTCCTATTTTTGCTGCTCGATAATTGTGTAAGTATAATTATCAGCTGCATGCAAATGCCTTCTGTTGATGTTGATATCAAATATTGTTGAGCAGTAGAACGAGTGGATGCAAAAGGCGAACTAGTCTGAATGTCAACAATATTATTGTGGCGACTTCACTGATTTGTAATACACTCCTGTTGTTTATCTGCCATTGCTTCTTACATTCACATCCCCACATTACACTTAAGCGCACGGTTTTTATCTGTAAGACAACAAATCAATACATAAATGAAGTTAAAGTTAACAAGGTTTTACTAAAAAAATATGTATTTGTTTCGTAATGATTATGACACAAGAATAATAAGTTGATAACTTACCGTAATTCAAAGCTAACGAGCAATCTCCTGATTACTCATTTGCTGTTCGAATAGCACCGCGATCTTAGTTCTCACAAAATTCTTAATTTGCATAATTTCCTTCAATATTCTTCAATTCATTTATGATTCAAACCAGTAAGTCAAGACTAGAATTGAGTATGGCTAGTGACCTTTTCATTATTCACCAAGATTATATTTAAATCTACCCTCAAATACTTCTTTTTTTTCTTATCCAGTGTAAAGAGATCTCATAAATAAAAAGCTGTCGAACACTAATAACATAAAATTTCGACGCTCTGATAACTGGTTCGTTGGTTTAGTTGGTTGGTGCGTGCATTACTTGTCATGTGAGCGATTGGATGTCTGGTTCGATTCCCACTGGGTGTTACGTTTTTGTTTCTTAGTATTTGAGTAAAAGATTTGTAAATCGTACAGTGATTTGCAATGTAAACTTTAGCTATTAGGGGGGTTACCAATTAATGCTTCTGTCTGTACATTGTAAAAGGTAATTAATAGGCATCGTTAACAACTCCGAGCCGTGTGGTGCCGGCATAGAATTTCACCACTCCCACTCTTCCCGTGGATGTCGTAAGAGGCGACTAAGGGAAACACACCGGGGGGCGGGCAGCAGCGCCCTCTGCAGAACAACTCCACCGAACTGCGATCCCCAATCCGCATACCCAGCGTGGGGATTATGGGCAATAACCCCCAGGTGAAATAACGCCACCTTTGGCGCACATTAGGGGAGGCCTATGTCCAGCAGTGGACTGATATAGGCTGATGTTGTTGTTGTTAACAACTCCCAGTAAGTTGCAAAAATTATCAGTTCTTAAAAGGAAATGAACAAACGCTCGCGTAGGTCAAATCAAAAATAACAAACAGTAAGTTGGTTAGTAGTTCGAGGTGCCTTTGTCGCTTCTTTACTTCAGTTTAGGTACATATCGATTATTGGATTATCTTACACGTGACATTCTGATTAAAAATAAAGAAAAATCTAGTATTTTTATCGAAAAGGTCAGTTATAACACAGTACATATAGACAGTGTGGAAACTACCTACAAACGCTCGAAACGGCTCACTCACACAAGCATGCGCATCTACGAGAGCTCTAAGGGGTTTTCGCAGTGCTGTCAGTAGCGGTTGTCGCGTCTAGACGAGCGGTCAAGCGTAATTTAGTTTTTTGAAAAATGCTTGATAATATTGCGTTGTATACAGCTGTGTGGACTCAGTTTCATCGAAACCAGCATCGTTAATAATATCTTAATAATAATCGTATAATTAAAAGTTTTGACGCAATAATAATTAAAATGGATTTGTATTATCTATATCTATACTAATATTATATAGAGGAAAGATTTTGATAGTTTGATTTGAATAGGCTCCAAAACTAATGGACCGATTTGAAAAAATATTTCTCCATTAGAATCCTATACTATCCCTGATGGACATAGGCTATAGAATATTTTCAAAAACGTTAGGGATCCGTATGAAAACTTCAATGATGTAACCGAAGGTGTGTGTGTATAAATGTATAATTTTTGAAATTTTGTTAAATAACTGTGCGAAACTGGTGCGGACCGCTAGTAATGAAGAAAGATATACCGCCAATAAATAATTAGTAGGAAAGTAGAGCATCAGTTGAAAGTATATAATGTAGATAGTGTGTAGGTATCCATTTGATATTATTCTTAGGGTACATGTTTTACGGTGACAATAATTTTGAAACTTTGCCAGACACTCAATAAATCACCCAACTTGATGGTTTTTCAAATGTTATTCGGAATATAGAGTCTTAATGCATATAAAATGAGTTGTATACATAATAATATGAGTCAATGTACATCGACGCGGTTATCTATTCACGGCCGGCCGTTACAAGTAGGTCCCCCGTGGTAGGTCCCCCGTACCTACAAGTAGGTCCCCCTTGGTAGGGTAGGTACGGGGAAGGCGGCTCTATTGTTAAACTGCCAGCCGCGTCCGAAGCGATTGATATTCAAACGCGGCCCTCGACTCTGCTTATTTTCAAGCGATGAAGATACATTGTTTGAAAATAAACAAAATCAATCACCGATGCATGTATGCAGCGGCCCGCAAGCAGACGCATCCTGGCAATCAGTATGCTTCTCTGGCTCCCGGACACGGCGCGATCCTCACACTTCAATAGACCACTATCTATTGCCCCGTGGCGTATCGAATATAAATTACACAAAATTATAGCAGACGCATAAAATCTGCGGTACGTACGAGTACGTGCCGCGTTGATACGTCGCCATTTTGAAAGGAGTCGACGTGCGTCCGAGACTTGGTGCGGCGACCCCGTGACCGCGCGCCCATATTGATGCGTTGACCGCCCACGGTCACGATTCAACCGACCAAGTTTATTTACAAGTCGACATAGTGAGCGGAGTAGTCTTTGGGCAGGTTATACGGCCGCCAGACTCGCGGATCGACTCGCAGACACGCTTCTTGTTTCCCATTTAGACTTTTTTGGGTGTTTACGAGTTGAGGCGAGGCCGCGGCGCGTCCGCTGCCTCGATTTGATTTCTTTTTATTGCTTCTACTACAGCCGGTGTTATAACGAGCTGCCTACTTTTGTCGCTCATAAAGAATTCTATTCCGTAGCTCGTATTTCCAAAGTTTCTGTAGATAAGATTAGACGCAATAGGAAGAAGAGATAACATTTTACGCATGACCTGAATAATACATCGAATTCATTTCAAAACATGTTTTGAAACCTAATAGGTTTATACAAAGTAGACGGAGGCAATATCGTTTAGGTATGTACCTACTGGATTACTTTGTTGAATGAAGATAACAATGCGCAACTAATACCTATTGTAGACTAAACAAATTGATAAAATACCATACCAAGGCATTAGGTTGTTATGCTACTTTGGAAGCCTACGAATTTATAAAACCGAAATCTAAATCAGCCAGCGAAAGGAGGGTTGCCACCTCTGCCACCACAACACCAAATTAAGTTTTCGAATTCCCGGAACAGAAGCTTATTAACTTCTGCGAGGGAATACAGATTCAACAGACAGATTCAACTGTGAAGTAAAATGTTACAGAAACGGACATGACATGACATGATACTGACATGCCTGAAAGATGTCACAGGAAACACAAAACGCATGACGTTAACTATGTGAACAAAAAATAAACAGTTTTCAACAAGATTTATCGACCTTTCAGAAATCAAAACGAGAAGCGATTTCATAATAAAAACTGTATGAAACAATGACATGATCGAGTAAGCTTATCCCATGATTTATAGTTGTCTTTTCCCTATTCTATACAAATGACTGTAATTAACTAATTAACGAACCATATAGAAGTTTTCGCAAATCGTTTCAATCACTTAATAGGGGACGTTGACCAAGAGTATCGATGTTTCAATAATATTGGTGCCAGTGATCACCGAGGTGGTTTATATGTCTCAAAACTACAAACAGGCCATACAAGTCAGGCATAACAGGTTTATCATATTTGAAAATTATTATCAATTTTAAGACGAGTTCTGAGTAAAATTCATAAAGATGGAACCATTCAGTGGTCAATTATAATTGTCTTTTTGCTCTATTATTCCATATGTATACTGTGATTATACATTACACTCGCATTCCCTTTGATGTGACATTCCAGTACTTAGCAACCGGCAAAAATTAATGTATAGGAAATAGTAGTAAGAATGGTTGAAGCGATAAGATGAAACAAGACTCATGTTTATAAAGCGACAGACGCAAAAGTGGAAATATATAAAGGTATACCTAAAATAATTCGCAGTCATCAGACCAATTGAAGAAATTAGAAAGTTAAATATAAATCAGTTTTTCACAACACACGAAGCGTAAAGCTAAGCCCAATAATGAATCACATAATTTAGAAACCACGGCGGTAGTAGATAATAAAACCACCGATCTAGATCTGAGTAAAGCTAAGCCCAATAATGCATCAAATAATTTAGAAACCACGGCGGTATTCGATAATAAAACCACCGATCTAGATCTGAGTAAAGCTAAGCCCAATAATGCATCAAATAATTTAGAAACCACGGCGGTATTAGATAATAAAACCACCGATCTAGATCTGAGTAAAGCTAAGCCCAATAATGCATCAAATAATTTAGAAACCACGGCGGTATTAGATAATAAAACCACCGATCTAGATCTGAGTAAAGCTAAGCCCAATAATGAATCACATAATTTAGAAGCCACGGTAGTAGACCTTCCACGAAGCGCAGCAAGGTCAGCCTTACAACCGGCCATCATTGATTTCACTATGACGCAACCGTCGCGTCGCCCGACGCGGAACACACCAGTTTTTGCTTCATCACCGTGGGTGTTTCTGTTTGAAGGGACGAGTCTCAGAGTTGAACTCCATCTATGTAATCGCGTCTACATTACGCCCACGGCGTCGTACGTGTTTTTCTTCGGAAACCTTTCGCCTATGTCCTTCCCGGGTTATAATCTATTATTGTCTGTGACTAAAAATATCACCTTTCAATCGCGAAAAGGTGACAAGCAGTTATAAGAGGTCTTTTAAATTTAGTAACAACCTTCAAGCACCATATAGATAATGTTAAAATAGTCAAGCTAGTTGAACCCTCTAGCATGCATGCCAGACATAACTGACGAGTCTACAATATTTTAACGTGAGTAGTATTTATCGTTCTGCATTGCTGTTTGTAAACATTCGAAAGTTTGTTACGCAACGCTACGGCCGAATGGATTTGCATGTGGTATGTGCAGCAACGTCTTTGTATTAATGAAAATGGGGATCAGTGTTCTTGGAAGTGTAAGATCACGAAAAACCTACTTCACGAAGGAAACTGTGTCAGGGCCGCAGCCCGGGCATAAGGAAAATTCCGGAAGAATAAATTCCGTAGTTTACTGAGCAGGATCTTTATTCAAAGAATTGGTGCTACAAACCGGAACGGCAACAACTTATCAATATCAAGATTTATAAATAACCATAGCTGAGGCTTAAACGATTGTTGTTATATATTTGTTGAACTGGGTCTATAGTCTGTACTCAAAGGTTCTGATTTATTTTCGTGCAAACGCTAATCACAAGCGTCATTCATCATCATAACATAACAGATGGTTTTGCACGAAAACGAATCGATTTTCCTTTACCGAGTGGGATTGAACATCGAACGAACAAAGTTGGCAATACAGATCTAACATCATTCGGTAGAGCTATACTCTCCAAATTATTGTGGTACCTACTCACCAAATAAATTTAAATGCTACAACAAAGTACATATTTTGTCCTATAAAAACTAAACTCATGGTCACTGGAGAGGATAAAGTTGATAAGATATTAGCTAGGTAGGTATATATGTATATCGCCGCCCCCACCGAATAATATGGTTACCGACTATTACGACAGAAGTGTTTTTATTTGAAATAATTGTTCCTGAGGTGCGATTACACCTTGTGAATTTTTTTCAGGCAAATCGTACGAGTAGTTCTTGAGATAGGCTTTTTGTAATGGATTTTACTTTATTATTAAACGAAAAATAAAAACAACATTTTGATCCGAACAACATTGCAACAGGTTAATACTCACTCCTCGGTTTCTCGCTTTTTGTTGTAAGATGCGATTGCGATTTTATTCGGGAAAGAAGTATAAAACTTAGTTTTCGTAAAGTAGAAAACCCTCTTATTCAGGTTTTCTTTGAAGTTCTTTATTACAGTATAGTTTATTACTATATTTAATTCCAAATATCTGCAATGGTTACATCTATTAATGTATTTTTAATATAAAAAAGCCATCGTAATCTATGTAGAGATAGTAGGTTGCGATGATTTACTCACTTAATGACAGATTATGAAATCCCGAGATGTGGCTTTGGCAAGCTTATAATAGCCAAAGCAACGTCTTTTAACAACGCGCTCATTTCGTCTTAGGTAAAAAAAAGTGATAGCACATGACCCTCACCCAGCATGAGCTAACGTCCAACGATGATAATATTGTGCTCTTATTTAGAAGCCCCCATTGTTTTCTACTCTTTGCCAAGATTTCGAGTGCTTGATATTAAAATCCTAACCACCAAAAAGAATGAATACCGCAGATCAAAAACAAAAGCGGATACTGCATAACAAAACGACCAAACACACTCGCAAGGGCTACAGAATCCTACCGAGACCTGTACACGAGCCAAAATAATGTGCCAGAGACAAAGCTGCTGAACGCTGATGAAGATAAGGTATCGACAATATTTCCAAGAGAGGTAGGAGTAAGGTAGGATCTAAGTTTTTTTAAACAAACCACCCGGACCCTTCTACACAAATGAATTCTTTATAGCTACCAGAGAAGCAATCATCACAGTTCTCACAACTTAATGAAATAATAAATCTGAAAAAAAAAAAACTGAATCATTATCTTATCCATACAAAGAGGATTAAAATTCCACAAGTAATTAGCGGGCAATCAGCATATTTTCCAAAACAATTGTTGGCCGGATACCAAGCCTTTAAAACCCTAGAACACAAAAAAAAGTATGGCATGGTGGTTGCTAAGGCAACTAAAGCATTTAAAATACAAGGATCATCAACACTCCCACTCTTCCCGTGGATGTCGTAAGAGGCGACTAAGGGAAACACACCGGGGGGCGGGCAGCAGCGCCCTCTGCAGAACAACTCCACCGAACTGCGATCCCCAATCCGCATACCCAGCGTGGGGATTATGGGCAATAACCCCCAGGTGAAATAACGCCACCTTTGGCGCACATTAGGGGAGGCCTATGTCCAGCAGTGGACTGATATAGGCTGATGTTGTTGTTGTTAACAACTCCCAGTAAGTTGCAAAAATTATCAGTTCTTAAAAGGAAATGAACAAACGCTCGCGTAGGTCAAATCAAAAATAACAAACAGTAAGTTGGTTAGTAGTTCGAGGTGCCTTTGTCGCTTCTTTACTTCAGTTTAGGTACATATCGATTATTGGATTATCTTACACGTGACATTCTGATTAAAAATAAAGAAAAATCTAGTATTTTTATCGAAAAGGTCAGTTATAACACAGTACATATAGACAGTGTGGAAACTACCTACAAACGCTCGAAACGGCTCACTCACACAAGCATGCGCATCTACGAGAGCTCTAAGGGGTTTTCGCAGTGCTGTCAGTAGCGGTTGTCGCGTCTAGACGAGCGGTCAAGCGTAATTTAGTTTTTTGAAAAATGCTTGATAATATTGCGTTGTATACAGCTGTGTGGACTCAGTTTCATCGAAACCAGCATCGTTAATAATATCTTAATAATAATCGTATAATTAAAAGTTTTGACGCAATAATAATTAAAATGGATTTGTATTATCTATATCTATACTAATATTATATAGAGGAAAGATTTTGATAGTTTGATTTGAATAGGCTCCAAAACTAATGGACCGATTTGAAAAAATATTTCTCCATTAGAATCCTATACTATCCCTGATGGACATAGGCTATAGAATATTTTCAAAAACGTTAGGGATCCGTATGAAAACTTCAATGATGTAACCGAAGGTGTGTGTGTATAAATGTATAATTTTTGAAATTTTGTTAAATAACTGTGCGAAACTGGTGCGGACCGCTAGTAATGAAGAAAGATATACCGCCAATAAATAATTAGTAGGAAAGTAGAGCATCAGTTGAAAGTATATAATGTAGATAGTGTGTAGGTATCCATTTGATATTATTCTTAGGGTACATGTTTTACGGTGACAATAATTTTGAAACTTTGCCAGACACTCAATAAATCACCCAACTTGATGGTTTTTCAAATGTTATTCGGAATATAGAGTCTTAATGCATATAAAATGAGTTGTATACATAATAATATGAGTCAATGTACATCGACGCGGTTATCTATTCACGGCCGGCCGTTACAAGTAGGTCCCCCGTGGTAGGTCCCCCGTACCTACAAGTAGGTCCCCCTTGGTAGGGTAGGTACGGGGAAGGCGGCTCTATTGTTAAACTGCCAGCCGCGTCCGAAGCGATTGATATTCAAACGCGGCCCTCGACTCTGCTTATTTTCAAGCGATGAAGATACATTGTTTGAAAATAAACAAAATCAATCACCGATGCATGTATGCAGCGGCCCGCAAGCAGACGCATCCTGGCAATCAGTATGCTTCTCTGGCTCCCGGACACGGCGCGATCCTCACACTTCAATAGACCACTATCTATTGCCCCGTGGCGTATCGAATATAAATTACACAAAATTATAGCAGACGCATAAAATCTGCGGTACGTACGAGTACGTGCCGCGTTGATACGTCGCCATTTTGAAAGGAGTCGACGTGCGTCCGAGACTTGGTGCGGCGACCCCGTGACCGCGCGCCCATATTGATGCGTTGACCGCCCACGGTCACGATTCAACCGACCAAGTTTATTTACAAGTCGACATAGTGAGCGGAGTAGTCTTTGGGCAGGTTATACGGCCGCCAGACTCGCGGATCGACTCGCAGACACGCTTCTTGTTTCCCATTTAGACTTTTTTGGGTGTTTACGAGTTGAGGCGAGGCCGCGGCGCGTCCGCTGCCTCGATTTGATTTCTTTTTATTGCTTCTACTACAGCCGGTGTTATAACGAGCTGCCTACTTTTGTCGCTCATAAAGAATTCTATTCCGTAGCTCGTATTTCCAAAGTTTCTGTAGATAAGATTAGACGCAATAGGAAGAAGAGATAACATTTTACGCATGACCTGAATAATACATCGAATTCATTTCAAAACATGTTTTGAAACCTAATAGGTTTATACAAAGTAGACGGAGGCAATATCGTTTAGGTATGTACCTACTGGATTACTTTGTTGAATGAAGATAACAATGCGCAACTAATACCTATTGTAGACTAAACAAATTGATAAAATACCATACCAAGGCATTAGGTTGTTATGCTACTTTGGAAGCCTACGAATTTATAAAACCGAAATCTAAATCAGCCAGCGAAAGGAGGGTTGCCACCTCTGCCACCACAACACCAAATTAAGTTTTCGAATTCCCGGAACAGAAGCTTATTAACTTCTGCGAGGGAATACAGATTCAACAGACAGATTCAACTGTGAAGTAAAATGTTACAGAAACGGACATGACATGACATGATACTGACATGCCTGAAAGATGTCACAGGAAACACAAAACGCATGACGTTAACTATGTGAACAAAAAATAAACAGTTTTCAACAAGATTTATCGACCTTTCAGAAATCAAAACGAGAAGCGATTTCATAATAAAAACTGTATGAAACAATGACATGATCGAGTAAGCTTATCCCATGATTTATAGTTGTCTTTTCCCTATTCTATACAAATGACTGTAATTAACTAATTAACGAACCATATAGAAGTTTTCGCAAATCGTTTCAATCACTTAATAGGGGACGTTGACCAAGAGTATCGATGTTTCAATAATATTGGTGCCAGTGATCACCGAGGTGGTTTATATGTCTCAAAACTACAAACAGGCCATACAAGTCAGGCATAACAGGTTTATCATATTTGAAAATTATTATCAATTTTAAGACGAGTTCTGAGTAAAATTCATAAAGATGGAACCATTCAGTGGTCAATTATAATTGTCTTTTTGCTCTATTATTCCATATGTATACTGTGATTATACATTACACTCGCATTCCCTTTGATGTGACATTCCAGTACTTAGCAACCGGCAAAAATTAATGTATAGGAAATAGTAGTAAGAATGGTTGAAGCGATAAGATGAAACAAGACTCATGTTTATAAAGCGACAGACGCAAAAGTGGAAATATATAAAGGTATACCTAAAATAATTCGCAGTCATCAGACCAATTGAAGAAATTAGAAAGTTAAATATAAATCAGTTTTTCACAACACACGAAGCGTAAAGCTAAGCCCAATAATGAATCACATAATTTAGAAACCACGGCGGTAGTAGATAATAAAACCACCGATCTAGATCTGAGTAAAGCTAAGCCCAATAATGCATCAAATAATTTAGAAACCACGGCGGTATTCGATAATAAAACCACCGATCTAGATCTGAGTAAAGCTAAGCCCAATAATGCATCAAATAATTTAGAAACCACGGCGGTATTAGATAATAAAACCACCGATCTAGATCTGAGTAAAGCTAAGCCCAATAATGCATCAAATAATTTAGAAACCACGGCGGTATTAGATAATAAAACCACCGATCTAGATCTGAGTAAAGCTAAGCCCAATAATGAATCACATAATTTAGAAGCCACGGTAGTAGACCTTCCACGAAGCGCAGCAAGGTCAGCCTTACAACCGGCCATCATTGATTTCACTATGACGCAACCGTCGCGTCGCCCGACGCGGAACACACCAGTTTTTGCTTCATCACCGTGGGTGTTTCTGTTTGAAGGGACGAGTCTCAGAGTTGAACTCCATCTATGTAATCGCGTCTACATTACGCCCACGGCGTCGTACGTGTTTTTCTTCGGAAACCTTTCGCCTATGTCCTTCCCGGGTTATAATCTATTATTGTCTGTGACTAAAAATATCACCTTTCAATCGCGAAAAGGTGACAAGCAGTTATAAGAGGTCTTTTAAATTTAGTAACAACCTTCAAGCACCATATAGATAATGTTAAAATAGTCAAGCTAGTTGAACCCTCTAGCATGCATGCCAGACATAACTGACGAGTCTACAATATTTTAACGTGAGTAGTATTTATCGTTCTGCATTGCTGTTTGTAAACATTCGAAAGTTTGTTACGCAACGCTACGGCCGAATGGATTTGCATGTGGTATGTGCAGCAACGTCTTTGTATTAATGAAAATGGGGATCAGTGTTCTTGGAAGTGTAAGATCACGAAAAACCTACTTCACGAAGGAAACTGTGTCAGGGCCGCAGCCCGGGCATAAGGAAAATTCCGGAAGAATAAATTCCGTAGTTTACTGAGCAGGATCTTTATTCAAAGAATTGGTGCTACAAACCGGAACGGCAACAACTTATCAATATCAAGATTTATAAATAACCATAGCTGAGGCTTAAACGATTGTTGTTATATATTTGTTGAACTGGGTCTATAGTCTGTACTCAAAGGTTCTGATTTATTTTCGTGCAAACGCTAATCACAAGCGTCATTCATCATCATAACATAACAGATGGTTTTGCACGAAAACGAATCGATTTTCCTTTACCGAGTGGGATTGAACATCGAACGAACAAAGTTGGCAATACAGATCTAACATCATTCGGTAGAGCTATACTCTCCAAATTATTGTGGTACCTACTCACCAAATAAATTTAAATGCTACAACAAAGTACATATTTTGTCCTATAAAAACTAAACTCATGGTCACTGGAGAGGATAAAGTTGATAAGATATTAGCTAGGTAGGTATATATGTATATCGCCGCCCCCACCGAATAATATGGTTACCGACTATTACGACAGAAGTGTTTTTATTTGAAATAATTGTTCCTGAGGTGCGATTACACCTTGTGAATTTTTTTCAGGCAAATCGTACGAGTAGTTCTTGAGATAGGCTTTTTGTAATGGATTTTACTTTATTATTAAACGAAAAATAAAAACAACATTTTGATCCGAACAACATTGCAACAGGTTAATACTCACTCCTCGGTTTCTCGCTTTTTGTTGTAAGATGCGATTGCGATTTTATTCGGGAAAGAAGTATAAAACTTAGTTTTCGTAAAGTAGAAAACCCTCTTATTCAGGTTTTCTTTGAAGTTCTTTATTACAGTATAGTTTATTACTATATTTAATTCCAAATATCTGCAATGGTTACATCTATTAATGTATTTTTAATATAAAAAAGCCATCGTAATCTATGTAGAGATAGTAGGTTGCGATGATTTACTCACTTAATGACAGATTATGAAATCCCGAGATGTGGCTTTGGCAAGCTTATAATAGCCAAAGCAACGTCTTTTAACAACGCGCTCATTTCGTCTTAGGTAAAAAAAAGTGATAGCACATGACCCTCACCCAGCATGAGCTAACGTCCAACGATGATAATATTGTGCTCTTATTTAGAAGCCCCCATTGTTTTCTACTCTTTGCCAAGATTTCGAGTGCTTGATATTAAAATCCTAACCACCAAAAAGAATGAATACCGCAGATCAAAAACAAAAGCGGATACTGCATAACAAAACGACCAAACACACTCGCAAGGGCTACAGAATCCTACCGAGACCTGTACACGAGCCAAAATAATGTGCCAGAGACAAAGCTGCTGAACGCTGATGAAGATAAGGTATCGACAATATTTCCAAGAGAGGTAGGAGTAAGGTAGGATCTAAGTTTTTTTAAACAAACCACCCGGACCCTTCTACACAAATGAATTCTTTATAGCTACCAGAGAAGCAATCATCACAGTTCTCACAACTTAATGAAATAATAAATCTGAAAAAAAAAAAACTGAATCATTATCTTATCCATACAAAGAGGATTAAAATTCCACAAGTAATTAGCGGGCAATCAGCATATTTTCCAAAACAATTGTTGGCCGGATACCAAGCCTTTAAAACCCTAGAACACAAAAAAAAGTATGGCATGGTGGTTGCTAAGGCAACTAAAGCATTTAAAATACAAGGATCATTAGAAACATTTACAAATTTAGCTCTACAACCGTCAAACTGGAAAAGAACGAAAGCAGATCTTGAGAAAATATTTCAAAACCTCAATTGGTAGAATTATGGCCTAAAAATAAATGTAGATTATACCATAGACAAACAAATTTGTTTGTCTATGATTATACTAACATGTTTAAGGTTTGCCGATGATCTGATAATTCGGTCCAATAAGCCTGAAGAACTCGCTAATATGATACAAAGAAAGTGGAAAAGTAGGGCATCTACATATTAATAGTCTGAAAATTAAGTTTAACCAATACAACTCAATAACACTCAGCACAATAGAGTCGGTATGTTAAGGAATATACTTATCTCGGAAAAATCCTTATCTGCTATAACTTTACCTCACCAAATTATCTAACAACAAAATAAATAGAAACAAAAATGGATAATGCTTGAAAGAGATACTGGTCATTTAATAAATCATAAAAAACAAAGAGCTTTGTCTGAAAATTTAAAGGAAACTTTAAAATAAATGTATTCTTCCAATGTTTTAATTTATGAAACCAAACATGGGACCTGAGGAAAGCGCATAATAGAAAGTTGGATGTTTGTCAGATTGGTCGGTGATAGGTCTTTGGAGAGAAGTTTGCTATGAATACAATCAGGCAGAGTATAATCTTTCTTTCTTTCTCTTCTATACTATGTTATTTTTATAGAAAAATAACTGTAGATCGGTCAAACTTTAAGAAGAACTGAAAAGTCGAATAAAACTATAACCTACATTTACGACTACATTACCCAGGAATCAAAATAGAAAATTTGGACGACCTTTCAAAAGGTGGAAATAAGACATAAATAAAATCCATCACTGGAAAGACAAGAATTGCCAAGGATAAAAACGAATGGAAGAAGCTAGAAGAGGCATGTGTAAACTAAGGCAAACAGATAACATGTCCTAGTATATAATACTTAAGAAATCATTGTACGTTATCTGCATAAAGGTTTTTCATTATTTTATCTCATTTCCACGATCACGGGCATCATATAGAGTCTCGGTCCTTTGGGAGGCATGCGTGGGGCCGTAGCCAACAGGACAGAGGCCCTTTATGAGAGATAATTTAAAAGGCTGGGCTACATAGAACGGGTATAATCCTCGTTTGCACAATATGATATACTCGAAAATGATATCCATGATATCTTTCAGGTGTAGAGACTATAAGCATAAAGAAATAAAATGAAAAATAGAATTTTTGGGTCTAGGAGACAGTGCGGACGCCTGACTTAATTGAAAACTGTTAAAAGTGGCAGACTGTGGCTTGTCGAATGTCGGATGGATTACTCAAAATATAGGCTTAAATGCCGGATATAAACAATTCCTGCGCAAACGTCTTTGGCGTTATAACGAGGGTTTTTCTCGTTATAACGCCATTAGGAACCTCCACCGCCGAGTCCACACCTTAAGATGCATCTCTTGCGACTCCATTCAGAACGGCCAATGAATCGCAACCAATAAGTGTGGTTCTGGTTCTTTTAGAATACCACAGCTTAAGGTTCACGTCCAGATTTACGTCTCCGCAAGCGGAGACGAGCACTAGAACTTCCCTGGGAGCACTCGGTATCGGTGGTTATCACAAAAATCTTTTAAATATCTGTAATAATAGGATAACTTTTGTATTTCCTTCGATTTTCTTTTAATACCGATTCCCAAAATGCAAATAATTTTACAGTAACCTATTTTCACATTCACTAAACTTATTATCTTCTCCACGGAATATAAACGTATTGCAAATTTACGTTATTCATTTAAGCTTAATTGAGTACCGAACAAAATGGTAACATTGCATTACCGATACAACCAACATCACTATTTTGAGTTCAATAAGATCGCGAAGACCTATTACTGTACAGGCTATTATCGACAATTTCCGCGAATAAAATTGTAATGTTACTTTACGGTGTAAAATTATGGTCTTGATTCTGGTAAAACATATTTTTATTTATTACTCTGCATTCGTAAACACAGTTATAATTTAAATTATATTGCATATACAAAAAAAATATTGCTATCTTTTGGTATTAAAATTAACCCGATAAGTAAAGTATTTTAGGAGTTATTTAAAAAAAACGGTTTTTTATTTTTCCTGTAAAATTTTGTTTTTTTGATTACGATTTTATTCGGTGGGGGCGGCGATATGATATCAATTTATGTCGGATGGTTTGTGGTTCTAAGCCAAAAATAGCTTTATTAAAAAAAATCATACGTGACGGAATGGCATAAAAACAAAAGTAAAAATTCGAAATACAAACAAAGGAATGCCGGATAGACTTAACAGCGACGAGTATAACAAAAGAAATCACGAAAATCTAAATCAACATTACAATCTGTTCCTCATATTAGTAGTCAATTTGTAAAGTTAAAAAGAATGCAAACCGCGAAATAAAATTCGGGGGAATGGTATGCGGTTTCGTTGCCAAAGAGCGCGATCCAATTCTGTCAAACCGGTCTCTGAAGTAATGGCAGCTTATTTTTGGCGGGAACACACAAAATATCGTTGGCTTCGTTATGAAGAAATATGGCCTGAGGTTAATCTTGGTTCATACTTCATACAGGTAAACTTTCATGAGGATTTATTGTGATTTGTGGATATTCGTTCAAGGAGAAGGAATAGAATAACGAACCAGATTTGAAATTCAATCACGACTGTACGATTCTGTACATAAAATTAATGAGAAAAATTAGTTCCAAAGAAATAAATCAGATCTATTATTTAAAATGAAACAGTTGACCTAACAAAGTACTTTGTATACATTCTAGAGGTAGCTCAACTGATTCATAATATGAATCAGTTGAGCTACCTCTAGAATGATATTGATATTATATAGATATATTGATATTATCAATAGCAATCGGAGCGTCCGGTCCCCAAAACGCTGGCTGTATTGTCCCGCTTATATTCTTGAAGAAAAGGTAGGTAATCACTTCCTGATTTTTATGGTTTCCTATTTTCAATTGAGAAAGTTTATTCAGAGGCATAGAAAAAGAAAACTCAAAGACGTAATGAAATAAAGCTGAGGAGAGGGAACTGAAGAATGACCAGCGCTCTATTCACCTAGTAGTAATACCTGGTTATTAGGGGAAATAAAAAGACCCTTTGGTTTCTATGCCAGGGAAGGAAATTAATAAAGCCGTGCACAAAAAAATCTACTTAAAACTGTTATGAGATTATTTATTAGTGCCCTCCTTCCTTTTCCCAAAACGGGTTTTATCGATTACAAAGGAGCTTTATTATTTTTGTTTGTAGATCTGATACGGAGTTCTGACCCTACCTGGGTAAGCTGCGCAAAGGTACCTGTTTAGGTAGGAAGGTTAGGTTCTGATACCTATTCTTAAAATTACAAATTTCACCGCACTATTAGATTGAGCTATAGCTATCTTTCGCCCTTTGTCTACTGTACTCTACCCATATCTACCTCTATAGGTATACCCACGCATTGAAAAGCAACCCTTGTTTTAGAACTATCAAGTACGAGTCCCCCAGAACATAGTACCGTAGTTCAACAAAGCGTGGCAGAGTACGGAGGGTGCGTGCATAATGCCGAAGCAATTAACGCAAGGCGTTGGCTGAATCAAACGGTTGCTATTCACAGTTAACAAGCTATAGCGCTATGTAGATGAATATGTGGAGTAAACAGCTTTCCTACAACTTAACTCGAACACTGCTATGCTAACTCACTAGAAATCTCCATCTACTGCTGGTCGATTCAGATGTATTCTTAAGTGTTTCTCTGCTTGGCTTCAGTTTGATAACCAATGAACGGCGACATAATATAAGTGACAAACTTACGAGTACGTCTGATATGACCAGATATTCCCCCTTCAAAATATCAGTAGTAGGTAGCTACTCACAAAAGCCATGAATTTATATTAGGGGTATTATGGGTTTAATTAATGTTATTCAGCTCCAAGCACAGATTTTAGCCTCAATTTACAGATGCCAGACAAAATGCTAATGGTAAATTGGTTAATTGCTAATGGTTTAGGAATAGACACCTACGCATATTGACAGCGTCTTACGAAATCTAGCTGCTTTGCTCCGAATATAATATCCTCATGTAAATGTATGAAGTCCCTGGAAATATTATAGAAATTTTGTGGTGACATCTCCTCGGAAAGATTTCGGTGGGCTGTTTGTATGCTAACGAATTGATTCGGTATATTCTATGTACCGACAATTTCATCAGTTTTTCTACTAGGGATTATACTCTGCTTCATTTATAAACATTATTCCGAGCAATTTTCATTTATGTTGAAGACTAGGGAATCTAATAGTAACTATACTTATTCATATACATATTTCTTACCTAGCTAAATTTAGTTGCTCAAAAATATAAGACAATTCAGTATTCAAACACGATTCGTTGCAGAGAAAACAACTTATTTTTGTACAGCATGCAAATGCAAAAGAAAGTGCCCTCAATTATGAAAAGGATTCTGGCATGTCTTCTTTGACCCCAGACCGGACCATAAACTGTTGTACCTATTCATTTTTCGTATCAAGTTGTGGTTGGCAACAAATAAACTAGAAAAAGCGTAGGTACGTTGCCCCCATAAGGCAACGCGAATTGGATGCTTCAGATATCAGATATCTTCATTTGAAATTTATTCCGAAATGTTTTAGTATTGCACTGACTTATCTATTGAAATACATAAATATCTAGGATTGTTAATCCAAGGTATCAGATTTGATAAAATTTGGTAGAGGTTAAAAAACAAAGACTGATTATTATGATTAACAAGAATTATCTTATAGTAATGTTTGATTGAAGCCAAAGGTCATTCAGAAAGATCATGTTAACTATATTTGGCCATAAAATCGTAGTGCATTCAACCCAGTTCGTCATCGCTACATTGTGGCTTTAATTTGTTTTATAAATACCTTTATACATGACACTTGTACATTTTATTGTTACAATAAATTACAGAGCTCGTAAAGCGCAAGCTGAAAACGAGAATGTGAATTTACATGCTTTGCTTCTTTTTGGGTCTGACAACGAACAAAGTTTACGTTGTTGCCTTTTGAGAACTGAAAGAATAAAATAGTGATTACGATTCGAACATTGAGGTCCAACGAGAGCACTATCGCGGAAACAGAAGGAAAACTTTGATTTATAAATTAGGTGTAGGTACGTTATTAGGTTATTTGGAAAGTTCCAGAAAAAACTCGACGAAAAGCTAAATGAAATAAATTATCTCTTATATCTCAGACCCAAAAGTTACGACAAAATTACAAGCACTGGCTTTATCCTCCAGTTTTCTGAAGCTTCATAAACAAGAGCTTTCTGCTAAACTCATCTCAATTTACTTTTGAGTTTAATGGGTGGGATAAAGGTTCTGCTCCCCCCAAGGGCATCGACCTTCTAACAGCTGACTGGAAAGGAGTGACGCCTCCCTGGTGCGATGACCTTACATATCGTCAATACTTTATACAGTTTGGTACCCTGTATTTTTATTCTATTTTACTTAGGAGCTTCATGGTTCGCAACTTCTGAAATAAAATGAGAATGTCATAACGCTTGGCCAAAGATCCTAGTAGCTTATGGCTTGGCATTTTAACCAGAGGGAGAATTTTTCCTCTCTCGGGTTTTAAGTTTAAGTTAATAAAGTTCACTATTCGTTTAATAAAGTCTATGATAGAGTAACCTTGCTGAGTATTGTATAATCGCATTGTCTAGTCTAGTAATTAATGGTTTATTTGACGACCAAATATCTACGATACAAGGTCATTAAACCAACAAATATTATTAATTATTATTATTACCCAAACCTAAATCACAAAGCGATTTGAAAACATTTAAATATAAGAAGAAACCTTTCTTGCACAAACAACTTGTTTCAATACCGGTTGTGTTGTTGTTTCACATGCATGTGGGTGGAGTGGGTTGTGTGAGAGGGACAGATAGACAAGGTCACTGGTCAGCCGTTCTCCGTCAGACAGTGGGGGGGGGAGTGCTCAGGCGCAGACGGCGGCGGCGGCGGCGCGGGCGCAACGACATGGCGGTGGTGTGGTGGTAGATAGACGTGACGTCACGAGGCAGGTCTACTACTTGCATGGAACCTCTCATGCGTATAACACTGATATCGTAACTGCATCAAGCATGCATGCGATGTAAAAAGCATTGAAACGTACCGCAATCTGTTTGAGCGAAATGACTGAAGATGAACTATAATGCAGGGAAACTCTCAACTAGTTGACTTGAAGACTAGAGTCAAATACTAGATCAAATACGTAATGTAGAGGTATTCCAAATTTCCAATGAAGTGAATGACAGAAGTGCCAAAATATTTTATATAGCCAGAGATTCAATAGGTAATTTACAATTGCCTATTGAATCTCTGGCGTACGCAGCAAAAACGGATAGGGGTAAGATGTGACGGGATTTAATTGATTTGATAACAACGGAGTCAAAATGAGTAAAAGAAAACGAAACCGAATCTCAAAAAACATTTATTAAATAAGAAATGGAATAGCGCTGCAAAAGCTAAGACGTTATTGATCAGGAAGCGGCAAGACGTGAACATTGTAAATAAAGTCAGTATAGGTATTTCTCATGTCACTGCTAGATAAATAGGCAATCCTGCCGAGGGCCATTTAGCACTGCCTACTTGTTTCCACAGATTTATTTACGTTGTAGTGTGGGGGACTTGTCACTAAGCCAATTTTATAATTAGACAGTTGTCAAAGTATACTCTTCGACGTTTCGATTGCGCAACCATCATTTTGGATCTAGCAGAATACATTATTGAAGAAAAAAAAATTCATATCTTCCTGTTACTTTTGATGTGATTGCAGCTTAATTACTAAAGATTATCTTCATTTGCATCATTGTTATTCTTTGTCTATACTAATATTATAAAGAGGAAAGATTTGATTGTTTGTTTGTTTGTATGTTTGTTTGTTTGTTTGTTTGTTTGTTTGTTTGTTTGTTTGTTTGTTTGTTTGTTTGTTTGTTTGTTTGAATTGAATAGGCTCCGAAACTACTGGACCGATTTAAAAAATTCTTTCACCATTAGAATCCAAAATTTTCCGTGATGAACATAGGCTATATAATATTTTCAAAAAAGTTAGGGATCCGCATGAAAAATTCAATAATTGAACCGTGCGCTGTATATGCAACCTCTTTTTCTATTATGGCGCGTCAGAATAGAAAAAGAGGTTGCGCACTGTGCTTGCTTTTTCTCTATGGCCAGTGTCAGTTATGGAGTGTCGAGTCAATGTCAAAAATCCCAATGCTGTTAGAAAAAGTAAGGGATCCGTATGAAAACTGAAACCCATCGTGTTATTGTGTATAATTTCTGAAATTTTTGTTTAATACCCGTGCGAAGCCGGGGCGGGCCGCTAGTTCAATGTATATTTATTATACTGTTCATTTTTCTGAGTGTGAATTTCTATATTCTGTGTACCTATGATCGATCTTGATTAACTTATATCTTTAGTTAATACTAAGGTTGCTTGGTAGAAATTGCTTCACGCAATTAAGCCGCCTATTGTAGTTAAATTTTTAATTTAAATTTGAGATTAAATTATTATGTCGATCTTTCATAAGTGCAATAAAGTGTTCATTCATTAATCTTTCTTTTTCTTATTGATTCATTCAAACGTTCTTTGCTAAATATTTCTCTAATCATTGAAGATATCGCAGCGTAGGAGGAGCAATAATCAATATGCACATAATCATCATTTCAAGGCTGAGATAGCCGAATGTTCGCATTTAAAGCGTTAAAAATTTATACATTAGCTTCTAGATAAGTCTTAAACACTTACAATGTTTGAAATAAAATATGTGAATAATATAAAACTAATTTTGTTTCGTTTTATGACGCAGATGAATATGTATAGCATACGAGAACAAGATTAATGTGGCCCAAGTTAAAGACAATTACCATGAAGCACCTACCACATAAGCACAAATTCGCTCGGACAAAAAAAGCAGTTAAGAACGCAAGTATCTACTTATTTTTAATTATTATTGTGTAAGCAATATTTTTATTTTTCTTCGGTGTGTAATTAATTAATGGCTGAATTTATAAATTAATTGTGTTTTAACATACATAAACGGCATCTCGTTCCGAAAACTAGGTACGTAATTATATTAACTTCAAAGAGCGATAACATTTACCCGAGTTCTTACATTAAATTATTCAGTTTCCACTAATAAAAGTTACCCATGCATAACTCAAAACAAAAACTCAAATTCCTCTTCTAATTATTTTTTCTGCGTCAACAAGGCGACCAAATAAAAGCACAAGATTTCATGCATGCTTGTCATGTCACCTATAATTATATTCTAAACATCGTTGCTTCGTGGTCGAAGAAAGAATACTATACTTTATTTTATTATACTTATTTACTATTGTTTAAAAAATACTTTCGCGTCCGTCTTTCCATTTAGCAGCTCTCCATAACTCCTCCATACATTTCGCAATTATAATATTAGTGTTTTCACTTCTCTTAATACCATTATACCGGACGTAGGTGGGAATTCCGGATTTACCGTAAATTTTTCAAATTATTTTATCATCTCACTTTTGCTTTACAACCCGTTACCCCCCCACACCCTTCAGGGAGAACCGGGTATAATAATTTCAGCGAGCTTCCCCGCCCCGCGCCACACCGCCCGCTGATAATGAAAAATGTCATACCAACATACCCTGTATATAGCTTCCGCCAGTTCCACCCCGTATATCTTACGTGTACATCCCTAACATTATAGTGTATAAAGCTTTCAGGCACCTGAGATGGGGTTGAAAGTACACAAATGGTGATTAGGGCGCGGCGGTCGTAGATGGTGCTATGTAATGTTACTTTAGGTATACAAAATCTATACTAATATTATAAAGAGGAAAGATTTGATTGTTTGAATTGAATAGGCTCCGAAACTATTGGACCGATTTGAAAAATTCTTTCATCAATTAGAATCCAAAATTTTCAGTGATTAACATAGGCTATAGAATATTTTCAAAAAGTTAGGGGCCCGCATGCGAAGATGAACATAAATAACTGTTTCCCTATTTTATACATGTATACCCACGTTTATAACTTCATGTCTCTCTCCCAATAAGGTTTTCTGGAATAAAAATCGACATAAATAAAGGATGAATCGCGGCTTTGCCATTATTTTAAATCAGATTTTTTTTATTGTAGGTTATTTTATCTTCCAATAAAAAATTAAAATTCTATGTTGTCGATTTAACTACCTGTTTAATTGCTGAGCAGGCTAGGTTTATTTTAAAAACTTGGAAAATACAGGGTGATTCACATAATAATGATTACCTACATTTAATTAAACATGAAATTAATTATGCAAACTTATAATTTTGCTTAAAATATCTATTTGAGAGAGTCTGTTGTGCAGATTCGTATGTAAATTTCAAATTAAAAATTATAATTTATATTAAATAATTATATATACGTTAAAACATAGATAATAAATAGCTTAGTATACCAAGTAGGCAGATCTAGACGTAGGTAAGTGCCTTTTTAATACGTGAATTAATAAATACTTAAATTATTTAAATAATTACTTGAGGATAAGCGTTAGATAGATCGAGTATTATAGTGTATTTTTTTTCTTCGATTAATGTGGAAGACAAATTTTACACTTTAATACACTAATTTACTATTCAGTATATTCATGATGAAAGGACGGGTTATACACCGTGTAACAAAATATGTGTACTAAGCGAAAGGGGGTGAATTTCCACCCCCCCGGGACCAACATTTATTCGA
The DNA here is from genome assembly GCA_963931895.1 of Eupithecia pulchellata. Taxonomy (NCBI): domain Eukaryota; kingdom Metazoa; phylum Arthropoda; class Insecta; order Lepidoptera; family Geometridae; genus Eupithecia; species Eupithecia pulchellata. The sequence goes on along the minus strand of OZ007540.1, from coordinate 10,130,597 downwards.
CGACTTTTCGAATGTCGATCGGTATCTCGGAAAAAAGTGATAAAATTTACTTATAGACATTTATTGAGAACCACTGATTCAACTTTCAGGTCGGTAATTTTACCCGATCACAATTTTCTATAGACCCAACTTTTCCCATAGATTAAAACGGACCTTTGTTTTGCCCATTATAAAACTTTCTAATGGCCTACCCCTTACAGCCGGCTAATCATTAATTATGCTTAATTTATAACAAGTTACTAACCTGCAATACAATATGATCGTAATAAAGATAAAGGGACTTTTAAATACGTTCCAAGCGGTTCTGCGTCCATATATTAAATTTACACTACATTTATGGAAACTGGACTTCAGCATTAATTTTACCAGTAACCCTGTATATTCGTTTTGCTATTATTATATTAAAGATACATAATGCTTTATATATTTTATTCGAGGACATGAACTAGTAGTACATTAATAGTGCACTAACTAAGCCCTTCAATGGCTTCAATTAATTATTAAATATTTATGAGTACCAACATGATCTTTTTCAGCAATATTTTAACCCTATTTCTGAAATATGTCTAGGTTAATAGATATTTAATTACTTCATGTAAATAAAGAAAAATAAAGACATTTATCGCATCTCTCGGTCTCTATCGGGAAACACTCGTTTTGTATTTGAATAATTATTCAAGGTTTAAATTGTTTTTCACGAATATTAGCTATCCACCCGGCTTTGCGTAGATATTTAGAAAAGTTAAAAAAATTATAAATTTTAACACACGTTAGGTTACTCTACCAATGCCGATTTCGTCTGCCAATGCCAATTTGATGGTACTTTTAGATTTTAACTGGTTTGGCTGTTAAAACTATCTTTGATTAGATTTCAAAAGGTACTTTAAAAGTTGAGCCAATATCTGTAATTGATGAACCTGGTTTACTCTGGTTCATGGCTCAAAATAATATTTTATTAAGAAAAATCTTCAAAAGCCTCAGGGACACGAAAGATTCGTTTAACGTAATAAGGAATTCAATCGCAAGCAGCAAATCGTATTTTCTATGTAATCTCCAAGTTGCAAATAACCGGTAACTGAATTTGCTACGAACGAGAGTAAATACTTCATCTGATTTATTTCTAAGTATTCTATGTAGTTTTCTAAGGTAACACCGTTAAATACGCATATTCTAGTTTTTTAATTACGATTCAGTGACTAACACACTTGCATAAAGTTGCATCCCTACATTATAACCTTGTCAAAGAGAAAAGTCCCGAGCTGTAGTTGAGACGAGTATCGATCGAGGTCTTTTAATTCGGTCGGGTGATAAGCAGAAAATGTAGCGCGCTCGCGTCGCATAGAATTTGCATTTGAAGCGTAGGGTCCGCATATTAAATAGCTTCTTATTTTATATTTTGGTCTCAGATTTTGTCCTCGGGTTACAAAAAAAAAATCCTAGAAATTAGAAAGAATTACCAAGATGTAAATCATCATGCCTCTACGCTTTTGATCGTGTGTATACGTCGTCCTTAGTGTAGATTGGGCCTATTTTATGTTACCTATAAAAGGTTTAGTTTCCGTCAGATATTTAGTGGACTAATGTGGGCTGATGATGAAATATTAAGTGCCTCGTAGCGTACCTCCCAGATCAAGAAGACTTTACTTTTCCTAATATTCATCATCATCACCAGCCTATAATAGTCCACTGCTGGACATAGGCCTCCCCTAATGAGCGCCATAGATGGCAACATTATGTGGGGGTTATTGCCCATAATCCCCACGCTGGGCATGCGGGTTGGGGATCGCAGTTCGGTGTAGTTGTTCTGCAGAAGGCGCTGCTGCCCGCCCCCCGCTGTGTTTCCCTTAGTCGCCTCTTACGACACCCACGGGAAGAGTTGGAGTGGTGAAATTCTATGCCGGCACCACACGGCATTCCTAATATTACAGCCCGATTATAGTTTTCTAATAGAATGACTTTGTTCAAATTCAATTTTGACAGCTTCAAGTGAGCGGCGCGGTAAACGAATGCGTTTCGAATTGTTATTGTGCACGCTCTCGCCACCTACGCTAGCTATGCTAACGGTACCTATGGATAGTAAAGTATTGCCAACTGCGGCGTATTCTGCCGTTGCTTTCAGGCCAGTACTTAGGACCCTACTCAAGAGCCTGCTCTATATGTAATATGCATGTATGTTGATGTGGTGATTATGATATTACGGGGAGTCTGAACTTGGGCGGTTTATGTGCAATCTAGATGAGTTGTGCAGTATTAGGAGTTTATAGATATTATATGTGTAAGGTTTTAGGCGTTTTCGTGAGTGTATAACGCATCTTATTTTTCTAGCTCATTGGGTGCATCACTAATATTACATTATAAATAGTAAAGATTTGATTCTTTGTTTATTAGAATTTTTGAATTGCACTGAAACTACTGGACCGATATGAAAAATTATATTTTTGGATTTTTTTGTTAAATAACCGTGCGAGTGGATTTTTGGGTATAAAACCCCATTGCTCTGCCAACCATATCTTTGAAGGTAGAGACTGGATTAAATAATAATTTATCCACATAGATAACTTTACTACGTAGTAGTTAGCAATGCTGCCATTGGCTAAAATGGCAGGCTCGGCAGCAATCCCTTCACTCGCTCCCATAGATTAAGCACTGTTCACTGCATCGCAGAATACCTATAACAGTGAATTTAACCTACACAGTGTGCACATAACCTCAAGCAAGCAAGAGCTACGTTATTCGAAAATTTTCGAAACAAGTGAAAAGATCGATTCGTTTTCTAAAATTGTGAAATGGCTTATTAAATCCTTAAGCCTAACTTTCGATCAAAATTATTCTTCTATGGTATTTTTTGTCCTGTTTAATCAAACAAACAAGACGGGGAATATATCGCAATTAACAGAAGGGCCAATGCAAAAATACACTAGTAGAGAGTACAAACTGGAGTGCAAGAGAGTTCAAAAGGGTGCAAACGAGTTACTGGGAGTGCAGTCAATTATCCATGACACGCCACGACGCATCTATGTAGAGTCTAATCTAGTCGTATAACACCACTATGTAAAACACATAAGTACTATATGTATAATTGGATATAGACACATGTCATGTGGAAATGATCAACAAGAAAGCAGACGTATCAACTACGTTGCTACTATAAATAATGCAATTATGTAAGAAAACTATGTAAATAGTATCTGGTTGTACTGTATTACTTTGCAGGATCAACAAATCAGGAATGCCGTGAAGATTTGTGGACGTTATAAAAGTGATACGCTTGCTTATAGCTATGCTGTAGTGACAGGATTATGAAATAAAACTATAACATGCATTATAAACAAAGTGACTTACAATTATTTATCTATTTCCTGTAAAACTAAGCCATCACCAGGCAGAGTGCCTAGAATGCTGGAAGCATTGCCACGTTGGATGACAATGTATGTCACAGGCATGTGGATCAATGAAGTTGAGACCTATTTGAGCAACAAGCACCAGATTAAGCAGGAGCCCTAAAACAATGTTCAAAATTACTTTGGAAGCCGAATTTCTAATAACTTCCTAACCCAAAAAATACTACTTATAAACACTCGCTTGATAACTAATTCAAAGAGAAGAATTGAATTTAATGCAAGGTTTTTGGATTCCGTTGTGTCAGATCAGACCCAGATCTAATTATACACAGGTTATGTAAGTACATAACTAGGAAAATTTTAATCAGTTTCGAATCCAGCAGCGAGAGGCTCACCTCGACATTACACTTTTCTCTACACTTTACCGACGATGCTCTGCATTTGCATATTATTTATCAATTCCCAAAGCTAATTTAATCTAAAACATACGAGCTATAATTACAATCCACAACAGCTGAAGCTCAAATCGCCTATCTTTATCGTATACGAGTGAATAGTTCGCATTCCTCGTTTGCGATTCACGCAGAGATTTTAAGATTGCGAGGCGACACACAGACTTTTATTGCCGGTTTTATAGTAGTGCCTTGCATATGTATAACTCGTGATAACGGCTGCCCCACGTTGTTTTAAGTAGGAATTTGTGTTCGCTGCCAAACTGCCGATAGCTGAGTTTCATTGGATTATGAGACGAAGTGATAGGGACTGAAATGACTTTGATATTTTGCATGCTGGTATTTTCTTTACCATAATGCTATGAAAGGATATACAATAAGGTGTCAGATTATTTGTTCTTCTTGGGTTTGCTTGTTATGGGTTATCTTCCTGGGCAACACAATACAGTGACGTCAGATATCTTCTATTATGTCTTTTCTATAAGTAACGTTATTCCCATATAAAAATAGCTACCTATACATAATGCAGGTGCTATACTACTATTGGTTTGTATTCCGGTGGATAAAGGCGAGAATTACACACGTATGTATAAATTGTTTCCCTCAAGCAACGGTTTGTAATTTGCTTGGTCGCATGCGTTTCCAGTTACAGATAACTAATAGTTATGATAAAAATAACTGTTGAAGATGAGAAATTTTATGTTGTTTGGCTGAGTCTATTCTGAATCTTTTAGATTGGTGTCTTTGATCACTTTAACTCTGTTTTATCTCGAATCGGACAAAATCGTATTTAGAACACATTGTGACGTCATGATTTGGGCAAAGAATCTCCTTTGTCCTAGAGAATAAGGTCCCTGTAATAGAAACGACAGGATGTAGTCAGGCTTAATGAAAACGGAGGTAAACTTAAGTGAATTAGTAATTCAGAACGGACCGTCAGCTCTTGGCATCGTAATTGGTAATTGCAGGTGTGCAGTGGATACCTACATTTTTGTATCAAGAAGTGGGTAGTCGTATGTTAAAACGAGGTACAAAACACAAACCAACTGCTTTTTAAAAGACCAGGTATTCATGTCCACTAAATACTCTTTTCGCTCTTTGTTTTTTTTTTGTTTATTATTCTTAATTCAAAAGCAGCCACAACCTTCGAAATAGTATTTGACCATCAGCAAGCAGCACAGCAGCTTTGCATGATACCTTTTGAAGTCAATTCAATTCAAACCCTCAAAACTTTATATTGTCAGAAAAGATACTTACTTACATAGAATAAGGTGGCGAACATTTTACTCTATGCCTAGGTCTTGTCATTGTCACAGATAATTTTAACCGAACTTTCGTGTATGGTCTTATATCAACATCTCTACGCTAGCTGTAGATTTATAATTGTACTACGGGCAAAAATATAATATTTATCTTTAAAATAATAACATTCAAGAATTAGCAGAGGCTCCTACTGGGCTTACAGTTGATAAAATCGTTATCATTCTTATCATTTTGACGATTACGTTCTGCCTCAAAGCTGGGCAAACATGACGTGGGCACTGATTAGTGTTGCCAACGCCGGTAAAGATGATAGGTAACCATTGAGATGATAACCAGATAGATGATAACCGGATAGATGATAACCTCATTGAGAACAAAGGATATTCGTAAGCCTTAAATAATTTGTAATATTTATGATAACAGAAGGCTGGAATGAGATAATCTTACTAGATTAAATATTGACCCCCCCATTCATAATAGTATGCCATTACAGTTGCTAGGGAGTTTTATCTCTCACACTGAATTATGTCAATAGAAAGAGAGCGAGAGAGAGAACTAATTAAGCAAACTATTACGAATAAGGGGTTAGGCTTGCATTGATACTCAATAAATACTGTATAATATAGAAGGCGACTAACGGCACAAATAACAACAAAATGTAATATGTATACATGTACTTGTGAAAAATTTAATAAATAAATAAATAAAAATCCCTTTACAAGCTATCTTCAAAAAATAATTTTTTAATGTTTACTAACACAGAAAATTACAATTATCTTACTAAATTAGAACTAGTATTTATTGAAACAATTGAGCAAACTGCAGACTGTTGCAAACAAACTACGGATAGCTCAACTGATCTTATTTATAAATGCATAATTCTCCAACGATATGTCCCAAAAAAAAATTTTAAGAACGTATCTGTTTATTATTCCAATTTTAAAATATGTAAATTACAGTCACGCGAAATGTTCTGCGAAAATGTAAAGGGATGCAAGTACGCATTTGATTGAGAGCAATGAAAAGTTATCAAATAAATGACCGAATACCGCGTCTCAGACGACGTCTATAGGGCATGCAATATCGGATGGTTTTCGATTCCGGAACTGAGTTCCGATATTGGAGGCCTAATTTCGGAATTCCGAAACTGGTTCCGGTATTGGCACGTTTTATTTGAGGAAAGGATCGAGTCAAACTGAATGTGTTTTTCTAACAGTCTTTTAATATCTAATAAGGTCTTTACCTATGAAATTGCCGTTTTGTATCATGTATCATGTATTTTTTATTTGTATTAATCGAAGTAATCACCCATGCAATCAATGCATCTTTGCCAACGCAGTGGCAGTTTATTGATGCCCTTCTTAAAGAAATCAGCAGGACGGGAGGCAACAAATTCTTCAAAGGCATTTTGTACTGCCTCTCGGGTATTGAATTTTTTTCCCGCCAGGAAGGTATCCAAATTCTGGAAAAAGTAGTAGTCTGTAGGCGCAAGGTCTGAGTAGGGCGGATGACGGAGAGCTTCCAACCCCAGTTCTTGCAACCTGGATACCGTCTGCTGTGCAGTTTGAGGCGCGCGTTGTCGTGCAGGGGCAGCGGAGAGGAGCGCTTGACCAATGCTGGTTGGAGATGTGCCAGCTTCTCCATCATTGTGTTCAGTTCTTCACAGTACACATCTGCAGTAATGCTCATCCCGTTTGGTAAGAAGCTGTGATGAATCACACCGGCGCTAGACCACCAAACAGTGACCATCACTTTTCTGGGGGTGAGTTTTCGTTTAGGGCATTGTTTAGGTACTGAACCAGGATCCAACCAACTTGCTGAGCGCTTGCGGTTATCAAACAGAATCCATTTTTCATCGCAGGTAACAATGCGGTTCAAAATTCCTTCATTTGTGTGTCTGTTGAGCAGTGCAAGGCACGTCTCGACGCGTACTTCGCGCTGGCGATCATTGAGTTCGTGGGGCACCCATTTGTAAAGCTTTTCTACCTTGCCAATTTGACGCAAATGGACCAATATTGTTTTGACGCTAACGTCGAAAGCTGCTGCTAATTCAGCCATAGATTGTGTATTGTCTAGCATCAGCTTCCACAATCGCCTTTAATTCGTCATTGTCGACCGACATTTTCATAGGTAAAGAAAAGATGTATTATTATGGAATATATCGATACCTCTGGGCTCACTTGGCGTAAAGGACAAAAAGCGACTTTACAGGAGACGTAAAAAACAAAAAAAAAAAGTTTATTTTGACTGTAGTTTTTTTGTTTATGATGCTATTTAGACGAAACCTAGGAAGAAAGTACTTAGAATTTCTGGTTCTTTCTAAAGCTGTGTTGATAAACTGCCCTAGTGTTATGTGTACTGAAATAAAATACCTATACGACCATAAAATTACAAAGAAATGACCTATACGCCCCAAAAAAATCAGTGTATGCAAGCACCTTAGGGCGTAAAGCTACTTTTGATGTTCAAAACTGTACAAATCAAGGTTGTAATTGACAAATTTAAAAATTTTGAGGTCGTAAAGGATTAATTATTAAGCTTATTAATTAATTAATAATGTTATTTTTCTATGTATTGTGTTATATTGTTGCTCTTTCCTTTTAAGTTTAATGAAAGGATATTTCTCTATAAATAAAACATAGATTTAATAAAATAAAATGGTTTATTACAATTTCTAAGGTTTTTTACGGAATCAGAACACATAATAATAAATATTCACTGGTATTTATCGCGTTTCTTTACAATTTTTTTCAGACACTAATAGATTTACATTGTCGTGGACATGGAATGATTGGATTTCTGGATCAACTAGCTCAGCGAAGCGGGAAGAGCATTTTTGTATTTTTTTTTTACACAAAACGCGCTGCATTCGCTACGCAAGGTGGTAGCTCCAGTACTCCACACATCTCGTGACCACGGCAGAGTGTAAACCTAATGAAACTTAGGAAAAAATAGGTAGATAAACGCGATAAATATCCTTGAATATGTAAACCTAATGAAACTTAGGAAAAAATAGGGAGATAAACGCGATAAATATCCTTGAATATGTATTCTGCGTTGCGTCTATTTCTTTGTGAAATGCAGTCCATGTCTAGAGCTACATAACAAGCGTCCAAGATATCTTCACATGTCTCAGAATAAGTTTGATTAGCGTTAGAAACTTCAGCTGCTGTAGAAGGTAAGTTTGATGGTTGCTCAAGAGACTCGCAAGAAGTAGCATCAGATTCATCGTTATAATTTTCAGGATGCGAGTAAAAAATCATTGTAGTATCCGTAGGTAAAGCTGGCGTAAGCGATGAGGTGGTCGGTTGCTGGAGAGATTGCATATTAGAAGTAGCATCCGAGCTATCTTTTTGTGTCTCGTAGCAAGCAAAATGTTAGAAAAGGTGAATGGAGAGACAGTAGCTCAATTTGTGATTGAATGTTTAGAAAATATGTGGGGAGACTCTTATGAAGTCAAAGTACGAGATGTTTTTGTATTATGTTCTGATAGCGTAGCATAATGTTGAATGAAGGAAGAATTTTAAAAAACTATTTGCTTAATATGATGCATGTAACCTGTTTAGCACACGCTCTTAATCCAATATGTGGATGTTGATAGGTTAATTTTCAAACGTAAAAAAGATATTTTTACAGGCTCCCAATAGAGTAAAAATATTAAAGGAAATGTTTCCGAACATGCCATTACCACCAGAACCTGTCATAACAAGGTGGGGTACATGGCTAGAAGCAGTCTCGTATTATGCCAAATATTACGAACAAATTAAAACTATTGTAAGACTTCTTAGAAGCTTTGAAGCTTTATCCAAAATGCACGCTAAAGCTGTACTAGAAAAAGAAACTTTAAAAACCGATTTAGATTATATTGACGAATATTTTAAAATCATTCAAATTTCATTAAAACGATTACAAAAGTCTAATTTATTGTTAACAGAATCTTACCAGATATTTAACGAAACAATAATTATTCTAAGCTGGTGTTCATCTGAAAGGGTCAAAGTAAAACTAGAAAACGTTATGGCCAGAAATCCCGATCTAGATGCATTAAGAGATATTTGTGAGAATTTAGAAAAAGAATCGGAGAATGAAAATGAATCTTTGTCATACTATAAATATGTAGGTACCTACCTATAACTTCAGTTGATGTTGAAAGGTCCTTCCCTACCTATAAATGGATCTTATGTACAAAAAGAAATCGTTTAAAGATTGAAAATATGGAAAAACTCATGATAATTTATTTTAATACTTCGGACGAAAATACATCTGATGATGACAAAGAAAACTCCATTCCTGATGGCGATGAAACATTTAGTTATTCAGATTAGCTATTCAGACTGACTAATTTCTACATCACCTGAAATAATATTCTTCTGTGTCTCTTAACATTTGGTTACTTTCATAATTTTACGTTGATTCCAATGATTGTACAACATGAATAAATGGTGTGAAAACTATAATTTTTTCTTAACCTTTACCTACTTTGTTAGTTACACTAATATTATAAATGTGAAAGTTTGGATTGATGTTTGTTACTTCTGGGACGAAAAAATAAACGGACGAAAAATTGGAACGAAAAAATATTTAGTCCTAAGGCGTCTCCATTATTTTTCGAAGTTTAGTTATTTTAGCTCACCCAATTCCGATCACTGATCATCACTAACACAATTTTTCATTGTCACACTTTTTATTTAGTGTAAAAACAAAGTTTTAAAAGTTCATTTGGAGCAAAGAAAACAGTTTCGCAGACTAAAAGTTTTAATTTAATGAAGCACGTGTCAGTCAGTTTAACTGCAACCGCACATCAGCAAAAAAAAAAACAATCAATGTAGAGTGAATAGGTCTTCTAGACCTGCGTGATTTTATTATTGGTATTTTATAGCACAATAATTAAATAATAACAGAAAACTATAAAACAAAAGTTTTTTTTTTTAATTTATTATGAGTGTGAGTAGGTTTACTACGAACCTAATTTGTGTTTGAAGAACACCAACCAACATTTCATCCCTTTCCGAGAACCTCCATCAGGGCCCCTCACCCTGTTCTAACACAAACTAGATTCGTAGCTTATACATATTTATAATGAACAACGAAACACGTCAAGGTTTTTTAATTTGTCTCAAAGAATCAGTAACTCAGGCTTTAATAAAATTCACAAAGTAATTACAGACATTTCATGTTTTGTTTTGATATCTCTAGGTTGTATAAAAGAAAATAATTCTCTGTAAAAGTATTTCGAAAGTATCAATTGTTCTTTACGACCTAACTAAATAACAGTAGGCATTATTTAGTAAGGCCGTAATGAATAATTGATTTTTTAAATTTAAAATAGCAAGGTCGTAAAGGACAAATAATTTTTCTTATATCATTTTGCAAGGTTGTATAGGACAATTGTTAAAATATTGATATTTATGACCCAAAGTTTTTTTTGTATATTTCCTATACTACTAAGGTGACTACACTCCGATAACGTTTTGTCATTTACACCCTATTTTTTCCAAAAAATTGTGTTTTCGTGATAAAAATTCTGGGTCGTAAAGGCGTTTTTTTTGCGAATTTGAGGAAACTAAATATACAGTTCGATAGAGAATTAAAAACTAAGTAAAACTGCATTATTAACTCAATTTCGACCAAATGTCCTTTACGCCAAGTGAGCCCAGAGGTATCGATATATCAAAATCTTACGATAAAACACGAATAATATTAGTTTCACATTTGAAATCTTACATAAACTAATAATTGTTTATTATTAGTTTATGTAAGTTTTAACAATATTAATTTAGGAATAAACTAATAAAAAAAATTACACTTGATTTATAGAATTTTCACTTTGAGAGGAAACGCTGTTCTTTTTAGTGAGTTTTCAACTACACGCAGAACACACAAAATATATTTGTAAGCTTCTGTCAGATGCACACCTCGTTGTCCTTCGTTATAATACATTTACGTTTCACGAAACCTTTAAGGTCAAAATTGGTTGAAAAAAATTGCGACTTTTTGCATTCATCCAGTTTTTTGTCTAGCTGCTCTTGTAGAGTTGGTTCATCAACTGCAACGTCTTCGTCTGCAGGAGACGAAGGAACGTTTATTTTTAGCTCGGAGGACACGGAATGTGTAGGATTAAGGTAGTTGGAATCACTGTTATTATTAATATCGGAATTACGATATTCGTCTCAATTCCGGAATTGAAATATAATAAAAAATTATCCGAGATTCCGGAGTTGCGAAATTCCGGAATTTCGGAATGCATGCCCTAGACGTCTACCTACGAGATACTACAGGCGTCCGTCGGTCGTTTGCTGCATGTCACGCACGCGTAATTACCTGCGCAGGCGCAGCCATTGTTCTGCGCTCTTGATCATCACCACCCATCACGGTACCCAATCAGAATCTAATAGGAACTCTTTTGGTTTGAAACGCTTGGTTTAATGTGCCCACTGTGTTAAATTGTCTGGCACAACAGGGCAATACAGGCAGCGTCTTGGGGACGCTTCCGACTGGTATTTTTATAGATCATTTGAGCTACCTGTTTATTGTTTGCAACAGTCTGCAATTAGCTCAATTATTTCTAATACTGAAGTGTAATTTCTAATTTGTTTGTATTCTCTGATTGTAATTGAAAATATGTTTGATAAAAAAATCTAATCAAACATTGCTTCTACTCTTAGATCATGATATGATAATACTTGTGGTACGAAATACTGTACGAGACTTTTGGACTGAGATATATTATTTATTATTATTTCTCATTAGGCCTTTGTCCAGCAGTGGACTATTATAGGCTGATGATGATGACGACATATTATTTTGATGAAATAGTACTGCGATTTACTTAGCAGGCAGACATTTCCATTTCCAACCAATAGAAGCAACATAACTCGGTTAACTGTTTAGCAGATGCCGTTACCTTAACAAAATAAGGCTGTGTTTATTGATTACTACCTCTACCAACTAAAAAGCTATTACGAATATTTATAACTAGCAGCCCGCCCCGGCTTCGCACGGGTATTTTAAAGAATTTTAAGTTCTTACATACACACGTTAGATAAGGTAGTTTATTATTGAAGTTTTCATAGGGATCACTAACTTTAAAAATATTCTATATGATTGTTTTTTCCAAAAAGGTCTAGTAGTTTCGGAACCTATTCAATTCAGACCACAAACAAACAATAAAACCTTTTTTTAAAATTGTACATACCTTTACCTCCTTTACAGAAAAACAGGGAGAACTTTATTTTTTTGGCATTGACTTTTCTCTCGCACCGCTATATCGCCTACATCGATCGTTTTTCTGAGCCTAGATCGCATGGTTCCAATCTTGAAGTTTTTATATTTTTTGACATTGAGTTTCCTCTCGCACCCCAGTAACGAATTGTGATGTCTATGACAATCCATACTGACACTGGCGGAGTCGTCGTAGCAAAAGCGGTGCCATAAAAAAAGAAGTTGAAGTTGAGTCACATCACAGCAAAAGCGAGCAGCGCAAAAAAAGAAAAAAAAAGAAGTTGATGTATATCGCTATGGTTTTATTATTGAAGTTTTTATACGGATCTCTAACTTTTTTGAAAATATTTTATAGCCTATGTTCATCACGGAAATTTTAGGATTCTTATGGTGGAAGAATTTTTCAAATTGGTCCAGTAGTTTCGGAGCCTATTCAATTCAAACAAACAAACAAACATACAAACAATCAAATCTTTCCTCTTTATAATATTAGTATAGAAAAATACCTATCAACTAAAAACATTTGTTTTTAGTTGATAGGTACTAATATTTAAAGAGGAAAGATTTCATTGTCTGTGTTTGAATTGAATAGGCTCCGAAACTTCTAGACCGATTTGAAAAATTCTTTCACGATTAGAATAGTTTAGAATCCTACATTATCCCTGATAAACATAACATAATATTTACAATATTTTGAAAAAAGTTAGGATTCCGTATGAAAACTTCAGTCCGTGTATGTGTGTAAAAATTTAGTGTTTATGTTTTTGTGAAATACCAATGGGAAGCGGGATTATAAGTTTTCAGAATAAAGCATTATTTATTCTTATACGACGACCTCTGTGGCGCGGTGGGCGAAGGTCCGCCTGCGACGCAGGAGGTTGCGGGTTCGATGCCCGCCTCGGGACAAATATTTTTACGATCTGCAGATATTTGTTCAGAGGTTCTGGTCGTTTTCTATGTATAAAAAATATCTATCTATTTAATAATATTGTATTATGTATATCAGTCATCTAGTACCCATAACACAAGCTCTGCTTAGCTCGGGGCTAGATGATGCTGTGTGGATTGTCCGGCATTATTTACTTATTATTCTACTTTATTTGGAAGTAGGCCTATAGATTAGCTACTGGTGTAATTGCATGTCAAATGACAATTTGACCCGACTGCCACCGCTCAACTAAATCTAATTCTAGAGTGATTCTATGTCGATTGCTAACATACATGATGCGATAAGATGTATCGAAATACGTCGTCTACTTCCGTAGGTACCATTCCATACGATAGCGGTGGCGATTAGGTGCTCTATTACAGTAATCGCAACTGTATTTGGTTTCTCAAGTTTTCTAAATTTTCTAAATCGAAATCCTATACAATATGACCAGGTAACAATTTTAACAATTTGACTTTGATTTTATCCTGCACATTGTCATATTGGTCAGGCGGCGGCTCTGCGGTGAATTTTTAGGCGCCAATGACGATTGGCTCAGATTTTTTTTTATTATTTTAAGCAAATAATTATTAACTGAACAGATTTTAAGGAAATGATGCGTTTAGATCATTACAGCTACTGGATCGTATATTAGAATCTCATTCGAATGCTCGAACTGATTTAATATTCGAATTATTGGAATATTCGAATGCAAGCCCTACAAGCATCACACATACATACTACATACAAACTTGAGCCTGTAAGTGTGATGTGATAACTTCGAAACATTATAACAAGATGACTGAGCCAGACCTACCACGATAAGAAGCGCAATAAACGCTATCAAACTCAATAACAATTTATCTTGCTGATAAAGTTGTTTTCGCGAAAACATGATAATTGATCATGTGGAATTATAACGGCATCAGACACAAAGCAATCTATGCATATTGATATAACTAGCGGTCCGCCCGGCTTCGCAAGGGTATTTAAGAAAAATTTAATTCTTTCAATCTCTATCTTTTTTGAAAATATTCTGTAGTCTATGTTCATCAGGGAAAATTTAGGATTGTAATTGTGAAAGAATTTTTCAAATTGGTCCAGTAGTTTCGGAGCCTATTCAATTCAAACAAACAAACAATACTTACCTATATTATTTCCTCTTTATAATATTAAGTATAGATGCAAGTAAAGTGATACCTATGGCAATGTAGGTATGGGCTATTTTACAAGAGCATCTATCCTTTAAACATTTTATAAAAAAAAATTAATAGTGAAATAGTGCATTCAAATCAGATTTGACCTAAACACATCGATTTATCTTCTAGGAGAAACTGTTTAAGGCCAGGTAGGCCAACAGAGGCCGCACTTTTGTGGTTTTCAAAACCATCTGAGATGTAGGAATACTGATTAAAAATTCTGTAAAAAAGATATGTAATAGTTAAGGATTTAGTCTAGTCAAATTCGCATTCAGATACAAGATTTTATAAACTTCGCTCGGGAAAAAAAAATCTCGAAGTTACCCCTTTTTGAAATGTTTTTTCAATATTATGACTAAACTATGTGATATTTTAAGTTTTTTTTTGTACTCAATTAAAGACAGTAACTATTTCTAGACAAATTCGCAGAGTTTGTCCTGATAAAATGATTTTCAAAATCACTATTTTGAAATAACTACAAAATTCACAAGCGTGGTGGCTTGGCAGACACGATCAGTCGCGCTCTGGCGCTTACAGACGACGGACCTATGTCAATTTTTCCGCTAATTTATGAAGTACGTAAATGTTTCATTTGTTATGCAATTTTAGTCTCTGACACAATGGCGTTAGATTCAATTTTACTTCAACCTTTGACATGATATGTGACGGTCGTAGTGCCATAGTATAAAATCATCGGTATGTAAGGCAGAAAATTAATAAAGGTTATTGTTCTAGTTTAAAAATATATTATCTACTTACTGGAATGATTTATTGAAGCCAATAATATTTAGTTAACTACATTAACATTTTATATATCTATAAAGCATTGACATAATTGTTCTCCATGATGGTGGAGCCCCCTCCACCATCATAGGTATGGTTTTTTTTTACGGAATCGTATAGAGGGCATCGGGGGGACCTAAGGAAAATTCCGACTTTTCCAAATTTGCCCCTTCTCCCCCCCCCCCTTTAGGGGGGCTCCCAAACAGAGCCATACTGAATGTTATTTTTTGTGGGGTTGTATAGAGGGGGTCAAATAGTTCAAAGGCAGGCAAAAATTCCCCCCTCCCTTTGCCCCCAGACCCCCCCTTTTGAAGTTGCTACCGGAAATAGTCGTTATAGAAAAATTTGGATTGCGGAGTCGTATAGAAGGTTTCTTCTAGTGTTGAAAAATAAAAAAAAATCACCCCCCCTCCACCCACATTTTCACCCCCCCTTTTTGTATCTCCCAAACGGATCGACCTAGAAGAAAAAATTTTTCACAGTTATGTAGAGGAGAAGAAATCATTTTGAACTCCAAAAAAAGTTTGAACCCTATGACCCCCTAGACCCTCTTTTTTTATAAAAAACCGAAAATTGGCCAAATTTTGACCTTTTTTTTCGGGTGGAGCATTGCGGCGAGCGAAGCGAGCTGCAATGCGACAAAGAGGAACAGCACGGCGAGCGAAGCGAGCTGTGCTGTGTGACCTAACACCCACTTATATGGGTATCGTTTTCGACTAAATCAAACACGTAGATTACGAAAAAGATGTCCATTTTCAAATCCAAGATGGCTGAAAGTTTACTATCGCAGATTTTACACATGGATATCGATTACCATCAAATCAAAGACGTTTTAGGTTATGAAAAGTAAAAACTCCAATGCGATAAGGCCGCCTAAGGCAAAGCACTCCCCCCGAGCTGCTAACCTCTAGTTTTTAATCTATAATTTTATTACATGTTAATAGGTTTCTTTTATCTATACTAATATTATAAAGAGGAAAGATTTGATTGTTTGTTTGTTTGAATTGTTCCGAAACTACTGGACCGATTTGAATTTTTTTTTTATCATTAAAATGCTAAATTTTCCGTGATGACCATAGTTAGGGACCCAGATGAAAAATTCAATAATTAAACCGTGCGCTATACCTATATTCTTATTCTATTATGGCTCCGCTGCTTGTTTTCAGATTTTTTAAATTATTATATAGTAAAAAACTGCAATTAAAACATGAATAAGAGCGTTTTCTACTTTACGTAAAATAAGTTTTATCTTTTTTTCCCGAATAAAACCGCAATCACATCTTACAATAAAAAGCGAGATATCGAGGAGTGAGTATTAACCTGTTGCGATGTTGTTCGGATCAAAGAGTTGTTTTTATTTTTCGTTTAATAAAAAAGTAAAACCCATTACAAAAAGCCTATCTCAAGAACTACTCGTACGATTTGCCTGAAAAAAATTCACAAGGTGTAATCGCACCTCAGAAACAATTATTTCAAATAAAAACACTTCTATAGTAATAGTCGGTTACCATATTATGTATTCGGTGGGGGCGGCGAATTATGAAAATATTTTTTTTTATTTTATTTATTCTTGAAAAACTTATTCTAGTTATTAAATATTAACATTCGTTAAGCCCTTGAGGATTTGACTCGAATGTTACATTCCTCTGGTTACATACTTTACGTTTTTTATTACGTGAGTGATAAAACAAAATGTTTGTGTCTTAAACTACTAAGGTACCTAATTGATATAAACAGATAAAGAGTAAGAATAGTTATTGAATAAACGCAGCCCGAAGTGTGCAGCATATCGATGCAGTGTTCGGGCTTTCTCGGACGGCCGAGCCTCCCGAAGTTCCCCGAACACTGCAGAATGCGCCGACCTCGCTCTGGTCGGCAAAAATGAAAAAATGAAAAATCAAAATAAAGATTTTCAGTAGGTACAAATTTTGAAATTGAATATTGAAATGGGACCCTACAGAGTCGAATGGGGTATCAAATGAAAGGTTTCAATTTGCACATTCCAAAACAGATTTTGAAATTTTGATGAATTTTATACTTTTTGAAATATTTAGAAAAAGGTCGAATAAATGACCATTCCCCCCTTATCTCCAAAGATTGCAGAGCGATCGATGTGAAATGTAATAAATGGTCAAAAAATTAACCATTCCCCCACCAACCCCCTATCTCCGAAGATTGCAGAGTGATCGATGTAAAATGTACTATGCGTTTGTAGATATAGATTTATAATTTACAGAAAAAATATAGAGAAGTCTGTAAAAATTCAACTTTTTGAAATATGGTCATAAAACAAATTTTCATACAATGAGACTTTTTCATTGAGAGCAATTCAAATCAAAGGTATGGAATTCGACAATTCAAAACAGGTTTTGAAAATCGCCTAAGTTTCATACTAAGTAAAATACGTTGAAAAAGGTCGAAAAAAGAATTGTAGGTTCGAACCCATCGATCCGAATATCGTTGTGATTTCAAGATGAAAATATAAATTATAGACTTCCTAGCCTTACCACAAATGGAAAAAATAATTATGTGATGTCCATAGCCTTATCATCTCCTGAGCCACTAACCGGGTACAAGCACGCTAGAATTGAATATTGGAGAATTTTGAGAAAATAATAATATTTTATTATAATTGTTTTATTTGATAGGTACCCTTTATTCTTTGTATTTATTTCAAACAAAATTTTAAATTATAGAAGCGAATGTTCTCTATTTGCTTCTTTGTCTTCTTTATTTGAGTATTTATTTCAAATTTTGTAGGTACTTAAAAAACGAAGTTCGGAAATTAACTATGCCTTTTGTTGGTCTGGTCCAGACGTTTTTCAGCGTTCTTGGTTTGGTTGGTTATCTTGGGATCAATTACTTTATTATTAATTCATTATCTATATTAAGAAACATAAATAGAGATGAAGTTGTAACAACTTCATTTATTTACGAAACTCTAACTGAAAACTATTAACAAAGTTTGATCATAGCAACAGCGTTTCTAAAGTGAAATAATATTATGCTACTGCTTATTTCTATACTATGTCGTTGGCGCTGCATCTGCGCTA
>OZ007540.1:8586142-8847187 GCA_963931895.1 Eupithecia pulchellata | reverse complement strand
AAACTCATCCGCCACCGAGAATGTTCCAGCCGCACCAAGACATGTTCCCCCCGGTGCCGCCGGCTGTCTCCGCTTTATCTCTGACACCACCACACAGTGAGTACCTACCTACCTTCCTTCAAAATAAAAAGTATGTTTCTTAGGTAGATGATAACAATACTCCAGATTTTTTGTAGGACTGTCCTGATTTTGCAACCAAATTCGGTAATTCGTATGTGAAAAACAGAGGTCATCAAATTTATTCTATTAATGCCGTTTCAGATCACTTAATACGCAGTGAATTATTAAAAACACATAAAAACTGACCTCGTAATCTCATTGTCAAATATATCGCGTGTATTTTTTAGATCTTATCAGCAACAAAAGAGAAAACAGTTTTAGTTTAGATCAAAAGTGGTTGATCAAAGGCAAAGTTTATTCTGATACGACAGAACAATACAACCTTCCATTTCAAATCGGGATCTCAGAAGTGATCTCGATTTCGTAATCAAATGGACGCGATTTGATGGACATACATGTGAACATCTAATTAAAACTCGAATCATCAAAGGATGCGATATCGATCGAGCGTTATCGATTTCGTAAATCGCATAGTTACCTAGAGGCAGCGGCGATTCGATTAGCGAGGGATACGACTTTTAACCGGAACATTACACAGATAAATTAAGATCACCTATTCATACGTCCAGTGCATTATCTTGGATCGCGTGAAAGGTTCCAACTCTATATAGTCCATTAACTGAGCATGTCGCAAACACTCGCCGTAAAATATAATTTTAAATAGCGGTCGGTGCGTTCATTTCAGCCAGTCGTGTATGGTAGCTATAAACGTGTGTCAGTGTAAATTTTACACCTCAATAATTATTGCTTGTGAGTCTCCTTATACGTATAAAAGAGGAAGCAATTCCAGCAGTCATCGTGTTTTACGAGCCCTTTTCGATTTCTAAACGTGTTTATGGAGGAAATTCTGCGATTGTCATAATCGTATTTGTAGGAAACCGTATTTTAATAACTTAATGGGTATGTATATCATGCATTCTCTTGGATGTAATGACCCCATCGTTTATGCTTTATATTCCAGCGTTCAAGGGGCACATCACTATATATCATTTTGTCACACTGCGTTTCAGAATTTCTCAAGTTTAATGGAGTTGTTTTGGATTTCTCACTATCACTCACGACATCAAGGCATTAACTGCGTTGAATGTCATCAAAATATACCTTTAGAAGCGACCTATTCTCAGTTAGCTTCTATATTCTGATGACATACAGTCGACTTGGGTAATACGCACTAATGTTATGCTTACAACATGCTTTCTTTCCTCAAAGCTATGAAAGAACGTTTAAGTATAAAAATGCGGGCAAAACAAAAATAGGATTGGTTTAAAAGCACTTCCCAATTATACTGTTTGAATAAAGTACATACTCGTAACTGTCGTAAAGTTTATTGAAGTGCACAATCGATATGATACTATACAACGATCGCGAGTTATGGTCCAACATAACACAACAGGCCCAAGGCCTCGCTTCGGAATTAGTCTAAGGAGTGGTTTTATACGTCAATTTTGTTTTATTGTTTCCTCAGTTTCGCGTATGTGAGTTGATTGCGCCATAATAGTCGTAGGTTGTAATGAAGGGTTGCACGCACTCGCCTCTCGCTGCCTGCGCTGCGTGGGGAACTAAATACGTGGGGGAGACTCGAGACTGAACGTTTCCGCACTTGTCATTTCGCTCTTAAATCAAATTTTAAATTGCCCCGATTCGAATCTTATTCCACATTCAAAACTTTAGCTACTAGATGTTTGAGGTTGTAGCGTGAAGGTTTTGCTTTATTTTTTCAGTAATTGAAAAAGGTAATGACAGAGACGTTTCGTACTACAAATCTGCGAAGTTTATTACAGGTGTCCATTTTATTGTTTCCTCCATCTGCGTGTGTGACGAGAGCTTGATTATGGTTAATGGTGGTACGTAAACGTAATGAGGGGTTGGCGGGTGCCTGCAATCACAATTCCGTTTTCCTGATTGCGCCCACTTGGAGTTGTCAAGAAATTACAAATTTGTTTCTTCTTTTACTGCTGTATTCTCCGACTATTATGGTGTAAATTAGTGAAATTACGTTTAGTTATCATAAAATTAGTTTAATTGTCATTATGTATAGTAAAATTTACAATGCGAATAATTTGTATTAAGTTTATTTCCACGTGGGTGGCCTTAATGATGGCACTTTTGTTATTTAATTACTAATAGTCGTAATAATGAACTAGCATCGTTCATTAACCAGTAATCGTGGAAGACTTCAATCTCTGATCACTTTCAAACTTGGACAACCATCCCTCCAAATATACATACCCATTCCTCCAAATATAGCTAGGGTATGCATAACCTAAATCTATTTAGAAAAAGATAGATATCCTTAGATTATTTATTCATAACAAATTCATTGGATAACTTAGTTATCAGTGCCTTAAAGCTAATGTTAGTTTAGTCTAAGTACCTACTGGTTTCTCATCTATTCAACTTAATATTTTATTATGTCTATTGTAGCTTACATTCAATCCTGCTTCAGTGTCTAAATAGGTTACTAACAAGCCTAAATAACACTTATCTACGACCGGAATGTTGCTAAAAGTTCATTCATTCAGCGTGAAGCTAGCCGTTTATCGTCGTTTATAGGTACTCGGTCAGCTTTAGAGTTCATGCAAGGAAATATTTTATTCATTTCAATGATTTCTTTATTCATAACATCATAACCTAAATACCATAAAAGCGAATTTATGTCGTTCTCAGAATTATTAATTGATAACGATTAATAATAGCTATCTAATAAGAGAACTTCGAAGAAACAGTGAAGGTTTATTACACACAATATAGGCAAGTAAGTAGTTGTTTACAATTAATTCATCATAATGCACGCGAGGTCTCAGACTATCAGGTATACAACCTTCAAGGGTAGCAAAAAAAAGAAAAAACTAACGACATTGGCACGGCTGCGTGCACGCAAGGGCGGGTAGGCGCAGCATGATTCCGCAAAACAAAGGACATTAGGTCAATTGAATGCATCAATAGCACTTTTGTATTCATGATATTATTACAATGGCATTTCTATATTCATGAATTAATTGCGGTGATCTACTTTCCGTGGGCAGTTCCCAGGGAATTATCGATCTATGTCAATTGCGTTTTTTTATAATTGCTATGAATTATACTTGATAATTAAGATGGACGGGGTTCTGCGCGTGACTTTAAATCATTTATTCAAACAACTTTTATCTAGTTCATTTTCTGATTTCGCTGTCAACTGTGTTTTTATTATATTTTTATTGATCATTAGTCATACAGCCTTCAAGGATAGTAATAATAATAAAATTATTATGTATTTTAATATCAAATTGTCATACAATCGAATGGAAATCAAAGCTAGTGCAAATGCTCAATTATTTTCCCAAGATAAATATTAACTTTACGAAGATGTGGATTAAGGTACCTAATTAATGGTCACATAAAATCAAAATTATTTATTTCAGTTTTTCACCATCAATTGTTAGTTAACCTACCGATGTTAGCAATAAAAAACAAATTTATTTTATTAATGTCACATAATCGTATGAAATAGTAATGAGTAACAAGAAGGATCTCCCTATTCAACGAATCAACTGTGGAATAACTATGAAACTCCGGAAATTTTGCATCATTAGGACTCAAGTAGGTACATACGTTTAGTCATTTGTACTCAAAGTACCTTACAACATTAGTAGATCCATCTTATATAATTAGTCATCCCAATTCTGACAATATACATGAGAATACTAATAAATCAAAGGACTTCACTTAAATGAGTCATTTCATTCAACATTATTTTATGAATGAATTTGTATTGATTAGAACTCGCCTACCTTATTATAGTAGGAAGTATTTGTATATTATTTACTCGTATAATTAATTAACATACATTTTCCTATTGACTCACAATTTCCTGCAACAAAGCGTAAGGAAAACCTTCATTTTATTTTATAAGTATCTAATTAATAAAAAAACATATCTTTATTCAGACTACAATTCATATAAAAAGTCACTCAATGGTGTATTCTCGCATAATAAAATCGGTAAAAGATGTGAAATGGATAAGATTATTAAAATAACAAAAATAATATATCTTAAGCTTGTATTATTATTTAATGCTCATATCAATAGTTAAAAACCTATAATTATACACAAAAATCGTTTTCTCGATCTACACTTTAAAAAAAGAACATGAACAACTCTCTATAAAAAAATACTCTAAATGTCCTATAAAATTCTTATTTCCTGGCCAACCTTCAAAGATGAGAAGTAACGCGAGCTGCGCCTGCGCATTTACATTCAATCGACGCCGCTTGGCGCCCCGTGACCCACTTATGAACGCCTATGGCCTAACTGCCCGTTGCGCAGTTTCCATAAACGATGTTATGGAGCAAAGCTTAAGAGCTTTCTGTTTCAGGGAAAGTGTTGGTAGTGTAGCGTTTAATATGCACTTTATATATACCAATTTTAGATTTATTACGTTTATCATCACTACCTTAAATCAATTTAAGGATTTAGGTATTACGTTTTCATCACTACCTTTAAAGTTTTACTTTCATCTGAATTAAAAAAAAATCAGTAAATCCGATTTAATGACAGTTTTTAAGCTGTCATAATATGTAGCTAAGTTTCTACTTATTTTTTGTGTGATATTGCCGCTTAGGTTGGTGCTAGGTGATGCTGCGTGGATTGTCCAGTAGGTATTATTAATTTATGTTATGATACTTTCAAATCGGAAGCTAAAATACAAGGAACGATAAACGCCGACTATTCTTATGTCAATGGTAATAACAAATTCGAGAAGGATCGACAACGTCACTTAAAAAGTGAATTCAATTTTAACTAGAACTTGCTTAAAAACTACATCTGCAATCAACAACCTACAAATAAATAGAAATTACTGCACAATTCACACAGCATTATCTAGTTCCAAGCTAAGCATAGTGTTATGGGTACTAGATAACTGATATACATAATATTATACGAGTACATACATACATAGATATGATTTTTAACTGTACATAGAAAACGACAAGAAACCTATAGGATATTTTTCAAGCTAAGTCCCCTTTTTTCGCATACGGCCTATGACGTCAGTCATAATTTTATTAAAAACAAGAGACAATCGCACTACCATTAAAATACTTACCTATATCAGTTTACGTATAAATCATTAAGAGGTGAGTACAAGCCTCGTTTTTTACGATAAGTAATTTTACACACAACCTGCCACACTAGTTGTACACAATGGCTTATTAACAATAATTAACATCTACGAATAAAGAGTAAATATTATCTACACGCATTCGTGAGGGTAATCGGTCGGTATGTGATGCTTTACGTATCTCGTTAGTGTTTTTCTATAAAAAGACATAATTATATGGTTGAGTGGCTATCAATTTATTACTTGAAGGCGAATAAACACGTTTTGCTTGCTGTTTTATATGTGTCGTGCGTTTCACATACTTATTAACCTATTATTGATTTTATGCAATTCCTAAAAGGTATTAATACTAGCCTAATTATATACAATTTTTTTTTAAATGGGCTAAAAGCCTTTATTAACAAATAAAATTACAATGATCTAACTAAATAAAAAAAACTAGTATTTACAATTGAAACAATTGAGCTAACTGCAGACTGTTGCGATATATTATATACTAGCGGTCCGCCCCGGCTTCGCACGGGTATTAAACAAAAATTTCTGAAATTATACACAACAAATCCCCAACCCGCATGCCCAGCGTGGGGATTATGGGCAATACCCCCAAATGACAAGAACCGCCACAAAATGGCCCCCAGTTCCCGGCCGCCTCGCTATTCCTGGCCATGGTAGCGGCCACGGTAACGGCGGGGCAGGGGGTGCTAGGAATCACCGGGCTACATTAGGCTACCACACCCCACACACACTGACCCTGGCAACGTTTAACGGACGCACTCTGAGGCTTGATCACCATCTAGCGCAGTTGGAAGTGGAGTTAGAGAACATTAAATGGCATGTTCTAGGGTTATGTGAAGTCCGTAGAGAGGGGGAGGACACCGTAACCCTAGACTCGGGCCATCTTCTCTACTTTCGTGAGGGTGATAAAACATCCCAGGGTGGCGTAGGTTTCCTCGTCAATAAGGCCCTCTCTAACAACGTCGAAGAAATCTCCAGTGTGTCGACCAGGGTAGCGTACCTGATCCTTCGGCTGTCTAAGCGCTACAGCTTGAAGGTCATTCAGGTTTACGCACCGACCTCGACACACTCGGATGATGAAGTGGAGGATATGTACGAAGACATATCCAAAGCCTTACATCACACCACCAAGGCTCACTTCAACGTTGTTATGGGGGACTTTAACGGCAAGGTGGGAACCCAGACTGGCAACGAATCCCGAATAGGCCCGCATGGTTTTGGTGTTCGAAATCACAGGGGACAAATGCTCGTCAACTTCCTCGAGAAAGAGGGGCTGTTCTTAATGAACTCTTTCTTTAAGAAACAGCCCCAAAGGAAGTGGACATGGCGGAGTCCCGATTCTGTGACAAAAAATGAGATCGACTTCATCATGACGGATAGCAAGCATATATTCAGAGATGTCTCAGTGATCAACAGGTTCAATACCGGATCTGATCACCGACTCCTTCGAGGCTCTCTGAATATAAATTTGAAGCTTGAAAGAAACCGTCTGATGAAGTCCACGCTCCGACCGAACCCAATCCAAATCATGGCGGGCACCGAGAAGTTTCAGCAGCTTCTCGGGGATAGATTCGCTGCCTTGGAACCCACTGATGACGCTGACGAGACCCTACACAATCTGGTTGAAACGCTGAGGGACGAGGGCATCAAGTTTTGCAAAAAGCAGCGTACTGGTAAGAAGTCCAAACTCTCGGATGAGACTCTTGGGCTGATGACAAAAAGACGGGAAACCACCCAAGCGACTTCGTCAGAGAGGTCAGACCTGAACAAGCGAATTGCGAAGATGGTACGACGCGACCTTCGGAGCTCCAATACACGCCTCATCGAAGAGGCGATAGAGCGAAACCGAGGGTCCAAAGTATTCACTCAGCAGCTTGGAAGGAGCCACCTGACGAAGCTTTCAACGCACGACGGAAGGACCGTATTGTCGAAGCCGGAGATATCGGCCGAGATAGAGGACTTTTATGGCCGTTTATACGCTGCACATGCTCCCCGTTCCCAACGAGACGACCACGATTCTAGAGCCACCTTGATACGCCACTATACCGACGAACTGCCAGACATCAGTCAAGACGAGATCGTGTTAGCTCTGAGGCAGCTTAAAAATGGAAAAGCCCCCGGTGAGGACGGAATAACGTCAGAGCTTTTGAAAGCTGGAGGATACCCTGTTATACAGGAGTTACAGAGCCTCTTCAACGCCGTCCTTCACAGTGGGAGAACTCCAAAGGCGTGGAGTGGGAGTTTGGTGGTGCTCTTTTTTAAGAAGGGAGATAAAACCCTTCTTAAAAATTATAGACCCATCTCGCTCCTAAGTCACGTCTATAAGCTTTTCTCACGAGTTATATTGAACCGTCTCGCCAGGAGACTCGACGAGTTTCAGCCACCGGAGCAGGCTGGGTTTCGCGGAGGATATGGTACCATAGACCACATTCACACAGTGAGGCAGATTATACAGAAGTCCGAAGAGTATAATCAGCCCCTGTGTCTGGCTTTTGTGGACTATGAGAAGGCCTTTGACTCCGTTGAAACCTGGGCTGTTCTACAATCCTTACAGCGATGCCAAGTAGACTATCGTTATATCGAGGTGCTGAGATGTCTCTACGAAGCCGCTACGATGAGTGTCCGAGTACAGGACCAGCAGACTAAACCGATCCAACTGCGCAGAGGAGTGAGGCAGGGGGATGTCATATCCCCGAAACTGTTCACGAGCGCGTTGGAAGATATGTTTAAGACGCTGGACTGGAAAGACAAGGGCATCAACATAAACGGCGACTACATCTCACACCTGCGATTCGCTGATGACATAGTCTTAATGGCGGAGTCGCTAGAGGAGCTGAACCGGATGCTGGACAGTCTAGCTTCAGCCTCCCGATGTATCGGTCTTGGCATGAATTTGGATAAAACCAAAGTCATGATCAATGCCCACATTGATCCAAGACCGGTGATCGTACATGGCCACCTTCTCGAAATTGTTTCTGAGTACACTTACCTCGGGCAGATTTTGCAGTTGGGTAAAAACAATTTCGAGAAGGAAGCCAAGAGGAGGATCCAGCTAGGCTGGGCAGCGTTCGGAAAACTACGTCGAGTCTTCTCGTCATCCATACCGCAATGTTTGAAAACGAAAGTTTTTAATCAGTGCGTCCTACCAGTCATGACCTACGGAGCTGAGACGTGGACACTCACGATAGGGTTGGTCCACCAGTTCAAAGTCGCTCAGCGCGCTATGGAAAGAGCTATGCTCGGAGTTTCTCTGAAGGATAGGATTCGTAACGAATACATCCGACAGAGAACTAAAGTCATCGACATAGCTCAGAGAATTAGCCAACTGAAGTGGCAGTGGGCCGGCCATATTTCGCGAAGAACCGATAACCGCTGGGGTAAACGTGTTCTTGAGTGGAGACCGCGACTCGGTAAACGTAGTGTAGGACGCCCTCCGACCAGGTGGGATGACGATCTGCGAAAGACTGCTGGCAGATGCTGGATGCGACAAGCCGAAGACAGGGCGCTATGGCGCTCATTAGGGGAGGCCTATGTCCAACAGTGGACTAACATAGGCTGATGATGATGATGACACAACAAAACGATGGGTTTCACAGTTTTCATACGGATCTTTACTTTTTTTAACAGCATTGGGGTTTTTGACATTGACTCGACATTCCAAAACTGACACTGGCCGTAGAGAAAAAGCAAGCACCGTGCGCTATACAACCTCTTTTTCTATTCTGACGCGCCATAATAGAAAAAGAGGTTGAATATACAGCCCACGGTTCAATTATTGAATTTTTCATGCGGATCCCTAACTTTTTTGAAAATATTATATAGCCTATGTTCATCACGGAAAATTAAGGATTCTAATGGTGAAAGAATTTTTTAACTCGGTCCAGTAGTTTCGTATTCAATTCAAACAAACAAACATACAAACAATCAAATCTTTCCTCTTTATAATATTAGTATAGAATAACCTAAACATAATAATTACTATAATCAATTTGTTACTCATTTAATATTATGGTTTTTAAATTTTTGATGTGTAATAATTTTTATTAAATAAAGACTATTATGACAAGTATGTAAACAATTCGAGAAATAAATAAATATTGTTTATAAACCATATTTTTGTATACACTATTCAATATTTGTTTTCGAAAATATTACAATAACCACCAATAAACTAACAAAAGCTGAAAGCAAAAATAAAACATCAAAAAGTGAAATTGTATTCATAGGATCCGATCCCAGGACCTTCGGCATGCCGAGCAGATGTCTGAACCGCTTAGCCACCACTTCTTATTAGTCATTGAACAAAAATCTTAAACGGTTCGATGTCATTATTAAGGGGTGTATCCTTTTCTCTGACGCTTACTGTACAAACTGGTTCAAGTGTAAAGTCATAAAAATTTATGCGGCACGTGTGATATTAATTGCATGTGATAATATAGTACCCTCGCGTTGATTCTATTGTCTTTGCTGGGAAATTAGTTTTTCATATCCAATACAGAAGATGCAGGGCAAGCTATATCCTCTACATAGCATGCCAATGTCTATGGTAGATCAATTCTAAAAGTAGACATTATCTTAGAACGCAAAAAAAAAATATTGGATTACTATAAAAAATAAAATAATAGACTTAAACAATTACATCTAGGTAGCTATTTACAGTTATATCTATTTGCTAAGGCAGAGTGTCCAGAATGCTGGCAGCATTGCCACGTTGAATGGCGATGCTTATTCGTTGGCCCAAATAAAATATAGCATTCCGATCACCTGTTTTTTCTATAAATTCAGATAATAATATTGCATATCAATTTATTTTCATATGGCAAGGACGTGCAAAAGTTAGCAAAGGAATAAATGGTCATTAACAAAATAAGCATAGCTTATAACAGCTATCACATATTTTTTTTTATTTCAATCTATTTGCTTCTTGATACCCCACTGCAAAATTATTTATTCTAAGCAACTAACGAGGAAATAGTGACTGATGCAATTGGCCTTTATCTGTTTCACATTCTACTTTGATATTAATTATAATTAACATATTATTATCACTATTACCGTAAATAAACTTAGCGAAACCTACATGTGAAGTAAAGCTCTATATCTAAATTAATTGAAACATAAAATCTCTGTCTACTCATGCTGGCATGCAGTTCTAATAGGCACTTATTATCTTTTAACGAACCTATACTTACCTACTTGGATTAAATTTATTCGCATGGTTATACTATAACTAGCTGACCCCCTCGCAATTTTATTTGCGTGGACTTTAGGGTAAAAAATCTTGACGAAATCAGCGAATACCCTATTTTAAGAGTCGGAAATTCCTGAAACCCGCTTTAAACATCATGTATCCCGCTATCCCGTTATAAAGGTTTTCTTTAAAAAAAAAATTACCATTTACTGTATTTTTTTCATAGTCAATGATACGATGGACTTCAAACATTCTACTTTAGCCCATCTAAAACTTGAATGACAGTTTTCATCCCATTTTCAGGATTATTTTGAAAAATCCTAGAAAACTTATTCAATGTTTTTGTTTGTGTAGTTTTCTCTGTAAATTTCAAGCCAATAGCGTCAATGGTTGATAAATTTCACCACAATAACCTTAATAATTCGACTACCTGCTTATACTTCTATAGTAACATTTTTGAAAAATCCTGAAACACGTGGTTTTTTCAATACATACTGAAAGTTTTAAGTCATTAGTATGCTATATCAAAAAGTTATAGACATTTCAATATGGAGCCAAACTACGAATCTCAAACTTGAATGACACATTTCACCCTATTTTCAGGAATATTTTGAAAAATGCTGAAACACTTGTTCAATATTTTTATATGTTGAGTATTTCCTGTAAATTTCAAGAAAATCGGGCAACCGGTTACAGAGTTAGAAAAAAGACCAAAAAAACTTCGATCCCCCTTTTCACCCCCTTAGGGGTAGAATTTCCAAAAATCCCTTCTTAGCGGGTGCTTGTGTTGTAAAAGGAACCTACCTTCCAAATTTCAGCTTTCTAACTTCAGCGGTTTAGGCTGGGCGTTATCGCCAGGAAATCGCTTATTCCTTTATATTTTGATGTTTTTTCAGGAATATTTGAAAAAAATCCTGAAATACGTGTTCAATATTTTTGTTTGTTTAGTATTCTGAGTAAGTTTTATGTGGGGTCATTTGTTAAAAAAAAATCTTAAAAATCTTAAGTAATTCGACTTCCTTTTTAAACATATATTTTGAAAAATGCTGAAACACGTGTTCAATATTATTATATGTTTAGTATTTCCTGTAAATTTCAAGAAAATCGGGCAACCGGTTACAGAGTTAGAAAAAAGACCAAAAAAACTTCCATCCCCCTTTTCACCCCCTTAGGGGTGGAATTTCCATAAATCCCTTCTTAGCGGGTGCTTGTGTTGTAAAAGGAACCTACCTTCCAAATTTCAGCTTTCTAACTTCAGCGGTTTAGGCTGGGCGTTGTCGCCAGAAAATCGCTTGTTCCTTTATATTTTGATGTTTTTTCAGGAATATTTGAAAAATTCCTGAAATACGTGTTCAATATTTTTGTTTGTTTAGTATTCTGAGTAAGTTTCATGTTGGGTCATTTGTTAAAAAAAAATCTCAAAAATCTTAAGTAATTTGACTTCCTTTTTAAACTTATATAGTAACATTTTTGAAAAATCCTGAAACACGTGGTTTGATTTATAGTTTTTTCAATATATACTGAAAGTTTCAAGTCATTAGTATGCTATATCAAAAAGTTATAGACATTTCAATATGGAGCCAAACTACGAATCTCAAACTTGAATGACCCATTTCACCCTATTTTCAGGAATATTTTGAAAAATCCTGAAACACGTGTTCAATATTTTTGTATGTTTATTATTTCCTGTAAATTTCAAGAAAATTGGGCCACCGGTTACAGAGTTAGAAAAAGGACCAAAAAAACTTCCATCCCCCTTTTCACCCCCTTAGGGGTGGAATTTTCAAAAATCCCTTCTTAGCGGGTGGTTGTGTTGTAAAAGGAACCTACCTTCCAAATTTCAGCTTTCTAGCTTCAGCGGTTTAGGCTGGGCGTTGTCGCCAGAAAATCGCTTGTTCCTTTATTATATTAAGATAAATGTATGCTATACCTACATGGTAAGTGTAATAACAAAATCAGTAAAAAGACATCCTAAAGATTGGAAGATTTAAAATTTCTCTATGCTGCATTTCGTCCTTAAATGGTATTTTTTTTTATAAATTATTATTGTATGTATTTATAATTTTTTTTATTATATATTTACTTTATTAAAATGTTTGTAATCATAAATTATTATTATAACTTTACTTACTTAATAAAATCTCATAAGTAAGAACTTAAGTTATAACTTAAAACTTAATTAGTGTCTTCGTCAAGTAAAGATCAATAGTGGCAGGAGTACTCAGAAAATAATGCAACACATAATAATACTAAAATCACACATAACAGTACTAAAATCAATCAACCAACAACCAATTATTTAAATAATTACTAAACTGATTAGTTAACTTTCATTCAGTTAGAAATACGAGCAATTTACTAAAGTAAGTGGACTAACAAAAAGCTAGTATTGTTTGTTGATGCTTTGACTAAAGCGAAAATGAGGTATAAATTAATATTATTTATTACATGTTGTTACTCCGCCGGTTAGGCGTGCTCGTATGTAGATCAGAGGCCCTCAAACTTTAAAAACTACACTATAAAATATACCAACTTGTCAAAATTGTATTACTAGAATGGATAGCGTGGCAACGGTTAAGGATTAATTTTACCACATTATCTTTATTTATTTGTACTTACCTTATTTGTACCCGCACCTTTTTGACATGCAGTAAATTAACTTATACCAATAAATAAATCTGAATCTGATCTTATCGTAGCAAGCACCTAAGCCAATGTAGCATTTGACAAAAGATGCCTATAAATAACTAAACTGAGTATAATTTCTAATAATTAGTAGGTAAGTACCTATAGTATAGAAATAAAATCAATTTATTGTTAAGCAAACTAAGTGATCCACACTTGGGGGGCGCTGGCAGGACATTTCTGATCACCCAGATTGAGTGCCGCTGGCGAGTCGTGTGCTCCTAAACCTGCGCAAGCGCACGCAGTCAATAGCAGCTCGTTACTCAGGCACCGACAAATGCAATGGTTAATTGGACGAAAACGCACGTCCCTATTCCGCATTGTAAATTATCCGCTTTACGACAGGGTTGCCCGACTCGCCATGTTGCCAAACAGTCACATAATGTAACACATTGCATAAAAGATAGCAGCTATAAACAAAACTTAAGTATTGTCTTGACTAGGCGACAATCCATATCAAATCCAACAGATATTTTTTCTTGTGGTAGGTATATTAAAATTAACTAATATCTTACTGTTAATAGATTAGGCATTTGCCGTCTATAAAAAAGCCTTTAGAATTGTGAGAAAAAATTGCAATTTTGCAATTTATCTGTGAATGTACAAAGGTTTTTTTGATTGAGAGGCGTTTAGATGAGAATACATGTCATTGGGTAAGAGCTTTTCAAATATGCCATCTGGATGAAAAACATTTAGTCAAACAAGTAAATTATTTAGGCAGCCAGGTCCACAGAAACATTTTTGGAAAATAACACCTTATTTAAAATACAACAAACCCTATCTTGACGCTTTATGTATGAAATGAACCTCTTACACAACCCTGCTTAGTATCCTGGCCATACTAATATTATGGTCACCCTAATATTTACGACCACGCATGCCTATCAATAAACTTACAGTCACATACGAATCCTACGCAACCTTATCACATGGGAATACGGGGTATTTTTCAATTGAATTCCTCACCGCCTCTTGACACCACTATGGTCCATTTAATTTAATTGAAATTGATAAGATTAATGGTAGTTGGAGCCTATTTCATACAAATGGCCTTAAGGGAAATCGTGGACAAGGTGGAAATGGTTTGAGATTCTAGAAAATATCGGGAGTGTTGTGGGTATACTTATCAATTATGTATACAGATTAAGTTCATAAAATAAAGGAGAACATAAGTTATGAAGCCTCCACAAGGTTATTAGCTCTAACTAACTGATAAAGTTTCAACATATGCATGTTATAATAAATAAATTTATTTTCGTACATAAATAATGTGATAGAATCAGCTACAAATAAAGTATATCTTGTCTTAATAACTCCAAATTTTTACTCCCGATTTTCGGACTAGAAAAACGTACCTAATAGCAATATCACGCTAGAATGAGTTAATGATCGCTGTTGATCAGAAATTTTCTATTTCCGGTTGAGACCTTGTCAATTTCTACGCGTCAAAACAAATTAACGCAGCCTTCGAGAAAAAATGACGTAATATTTATATTTCTGAAACTCTATACCTACTGCTGTGTCATCCGACAATTTAATTCGCAGTTTTATTGGAAGCATTGTGTTCGTGTATAATTTATACGGTGATGGTCTCAATAAGCGCCCTTGAGGGACGCCAATCAAACAGAAAGGATGCTGCTGTTTACTTTCGAATTATTGTCCACTTCTGATGATAATGTAAACTCACATTAGAATGAAAGATGATTTACCTAAAGTTCACACAAAGCCAAAAGATGACAATAGATGACGGCACTTAATGGAGTCAAAAGCTACGTGTCGAGCTAAACAATTACACCTCGTGATAGTCATCGACATAAGTAGCGAGAATAAGAATTATATGTAAATGATTGCCATTTCAAAAATACAGATTTGTTTGTTTCATCTCAAACTACCGTAAGGTTCCCATCACGCGAACGGAACTGAAAGAAATCACACATTAGGTTTAATTTTATACGAATTTAATAACAAGTGCGCGTACTATTGTTCTGCCATGAGAAAAGCGCTGTCCGATTTTTTTGTTCCGATAAAGAAGCCGACGCACGGCCTCGCGAGATTGATGCACACATGGGCTACCCGCTGCGCGACCTTAGCTCGATAATTAATACTCCATAATCCATTCAACCCTAAATTACTGCGAGCTGCCTTTCACCATATCCAAAGTCGTCGCTCCGGTAGCAATATGTAGTCGTCACACATTCGTAATTGATTCCACCCGTTTAATTCGAATTTTGAATGAGCGTTCGTTGAATGGAAACCGAAATAGACCGAAATAAGATCACGAGTGATGTTCGGAAACGCTGACCAAGCCTCTCGCCGCGGCACAATGGACGCACTGGGACGCGCACTCAGATCTCTCTCTCGATAAACAGATAAAAAACTGTACTAAAAAACTACATGTCATGCATTACGTGTGCTTGCTAGTCAATTTCACAGCGACGGTCATGGGAATCGAGCGGAGTTTAGAAAGCAATTAAAATTAGAGCGAAGGAAAACGGGTGATCGGAAGTGTCATCGACACATGAAATTGTGTTATGCACGAGTTGCAATGATTGGAATACTAGGAAATCTGATGAAACGCTAAACGATTTCAAATATATAAGATGGGACAAAAGTGATGGGACAAAGAAACTCAAGTTTACAACACAGGAGAGTCTAAAAGCACTTGTCAACTATCATCGCATGTTTTTCTCCAGATTTTATTTCCCCTAAATACCACAGCCCCAAAACTTTTGAATACATCCTTCAAAGGAGTACTACGCACTTTGTGGCTAAAAGTGGACTTTTTTACAGCCACAAAAAGGTCGGTACGGAATCGAAATCAGATTATGCCTGTGATTATAAAGTTTATGAAGTTTCGGTGTTCAGACAAAGGGATCGGAAACCGCAGGCTGCAGACATGTCTTGACCACACAAACATTATTAGAGACATGTTATCAAGCCCACACGTCGTCGTATGGGACGTGACTTCCGAAGTGGTGGTTAAATCAGCGGCAATTTTTTTAAGTATACTTTCAGGGTTGAATGAGACGTTTCAATGCGTTTTAAAACATTGAGGCCGCAATATTCTTGAATAGATTTCTAAAATTTTTCACCATGATCAGTATAAGACATTGATGGTGTCAAGATACAGACGAACGCCAACTGCTGTAAAACTGACTTTAAATATTTCCTAGATTTAAATAATAGACAAAAAGCTTTCAATTGGCAAATCAGCAATTACCAGAGCATTAACAAATAATACTTATTATATTTAACATATTCCTAGTAAAATAATTACAAATGTGATAACAAATCACTACAGGTTCATCCGTCCCTGAGTCACAGTTAATACAATGGGTTTTAAATTGAACCTTTTCTCATTGACTCACGGTTGCAGGTTGCTCTAATTTTTTCGTAGTAATGTGACTAATATACGCGTTTGCTTAACCGACGGCTTTTATGTGGTCGACCACATTAGTTGTTTTATTGTTACTGAAATTGAGCCTATGTTTTTGTTGAGTTTCGTGGAATACAGTGGCAATTTTATATCCATTGATGACTTTGTTCTTATTGCTGTAAGACGTATGTTGGTTATCGTAAGTAAAGGAACCTTAGGAACCCTATTTATCTTAGGAACCTCTATTTACTTGACTACTTCGGTGATATTGTCAAGCTTAGGTTCTAGACCGTTATACGCATGACTATGAACTCTAATCTTTTGAAACGGTCATAAATCATTAAAAACACGAACAAAAAAGCTTATCAGTTTATATATTCGGACTTAAATTTTCGTACAAAAGCTACGCAAAATTACAAAAAATAATAATAATCACAATATGAAGCCTTTTCGGCTTTCTAGTAAATAATTGAATTTTAACTCCAAATAAAGAATAATAACTATTAGCAACGTGATCTATGTTACCTATCACAATCAATTTAAAATTAATTTCATACATTTGATGAAAAACATGATCAGTAAACCTTTTCGTAAACTAATTCAATTTTAAAAACCAATCTTTTGACCAATGATTAGGTTATCAAAACAAAGAGCTACCAAAAAACGCTAAATTAATTTATAAAACAAACATTACCGTCTACTCATTCTAATAATTACTTTAACATAATAATTACGTAATATCTAATTTCAAACAAGTAAATTAGTTTTATTCGGTGAAAGTCCATATTCGATTATAAGATCGACTTTTTATTCGTATTAGAATCGATTCTTGCGGCCGCAGAGAGTGAAATTGTTCACATGCTAGAATAGTGTGTGCACATGACATTGTTCATAAAGTTAGGCTTTACGAAGTACCGCGAAAGTAAAAGGTAAAATAATCGTACTATCTATCTATACTAATATAATAAAGGGGAAAGATTTTATTGTTTGTTTGGATTGAATAGGCTCCGTAATTATTGGACCGATTTGAAAAATTCTTTCACCACTAGAATCCGAACCCGAGGCGGACCGCTAGTTTTAAATACGAAAATATCTCTGTCTGATACCTTTTCACGCTCAAAGAGTGTACCTTATGTAATTTTATAGTTAGAAATCGTTATTTATCTCAGAATCTGTGAAAGCTACCACCTTCATATTTAGGTAAATGATAATTCGAACTTTTATCTTGGATTCTGTCTTTTCAAAAACACGATTGGTGAAAATTTTCTCGATACTTTTATTTTTTGAAAAATACATGTTTTGCACACATTTTGCTATTTATCTCAGGAACCACCTCATTTTTTTGTTGGATTTTTGTTTTGTCAAGAAACGTAGTAGAATTTCTTCGTTTTCGTCTTTTTAATTTTTCGATTAGTTGTGTAAATAACTTGTAATTAGGCATAACAGTTTTGGCGGAGCAAAATACGGAGCACGTCTATCGCTCTGTCCTTCTCACTCATACGAAAATCATATCTTGTCATCCTGTCGAAATTTGAATTTTGGCTGAGGTATGGCACGCTCTTAACGGAATACAATGAAATTTGGCAAAGAGATAGATCATACCCGGGAAAGAACATATTGTAAGAGTTTATCCTGAAAAACCCGATCCAAGCCGCGTAGATAAGCTAGTAATCAATAAATAAATTATAGACGATATTTTATGAAAGTCAGTCAGTATTTCCGTGATATTTTATGTAAGTTTACCACCTATATTTCAATTTAGATTACATACGCTACGGGAGCAAAGAAAACCGCAAAATGCTATTATACCTATAGGTACATATGAGAAAGGTAAACATCATGGCACAGATGTTGTAAAATTGAATTGTTTTCTTGGCTCGGTCCCAATATTTGTTGAAATGAGACGGGGTGGGGGTGCAGGGAATGGGGGAGGAAATCTACGTCCACTAAATGTCGTTTTGTTGCCATGTGGCTTGTCGTGATGGCAATGATACGTCTCCAAACTTGGTAATTTTAGTTGGATCAATGAAAAAACACTGCATATTAATTCCATTGCCTTTGTATAGATTATTGCCGGACAATCCACACAGCATCTAGCCCCAAGCTAAGCAGAGCTTGTGTTATGTGTACTAGATGACTGATATTCTTGATACAATATTATATTTACTTTGACAAGGTTCCGCCTCATTCTGATAGCGCGAGGATTATACCTTTTTTCACTCATTGGCCTTACCTTACGGTGATTTCTTGTATATCTTACATACCTATGCCTAAAATCTAACATGATTTTGATACTTTATTAGCTGAACAATAGAAAGTGGGATCAAATACACAGATCACATAGCAGTCACTACGGTGGTGATCTCACACGACTTGAAGAGATTAAGGGATAAGTCAACTAAAGTATTCAGGTACAAGATTTGAGGAAGATAGCTAGGACAAGCGTTTCCGCATTTGGAGTCAAATTGGTGATTGCATGATTATTATTAAAATATGATTACGCCTTCCTTTGGTTTGGACACTTTCTCAGATGTTGGTAAAGAGTGACTAAAGTTATAGTCTGCAAGCTCTAGTTAAACTTCATTATATGTAAATAATGTTTAGAACCTAGGTACATTATTAACCCGCTGCTCGGCAAAAGTAGGTCTCTTACTTTACCTAAATACATTATTATTAGGTTGTTTTTTCCTCATAAACTTTAGAACCGAATAGAATAGAAAGAAATATATTTATAACATCAATACCATCAGATAAAGGTAGAAAAAAAGGACACTTTTATAAATTAGGTACCTACATGCGTTATTGGTTGTGACATGACAATTGCAATGTAGAAATTGGAGCTAAAGCGATCGATTCTCACATGCGCTTCAGCATACACCAGCCCTACAAGAAAGTTAACGAAAAGCCATTTCAATAGGCAAACTAAATTGCTTTCGAAATGTAATTCATTTGTAAAGCTCCCAGGCTCCGTGTGAGCGAATATGATGCCCTAATGTGCTCTTGTTCATACCTGTTATTTGGAGGTTTTATTGTGTAACGGAACTTAATTTGTTAATGGAGTAGGTCTTGCGATTAATTGTGTTGAGTGAGAGGATGTGTCATTAGTTGGTTGCTCATTGAATGTGGTAGGCATAATACTTATGTCAGTGTCATTTCTTTTTTATTAAGCCGTTAACTGATTTAAGCGAGTCAGAAAGCAATTAACTTCAGAGTTTGCCAAAGAGAACGCAAGCGTACATACCAATAGAAAATGAGACGTATTTGTCGCATTTTTCGTTTCTAAGCCTTCTTCTAATGTGCTAGGTAAGAAAGTGATCTAATATTTAAAGTTACCTGTTGCTTAATTGGGCGTTACACCTAATGCCCAATGAAATACATAAATAACAATAATTTTCGAATTATTATTTACCAACTGATGAACATAAACATTTAAACTAACTGGAAATCTAAATGTAAAAATAGAGAATAGATTTTTATGTTTTTTGGTTAGCTAAAATTGTTTCAATTGCAAATACTTACCTACTAGTTAAAATAAAATTTGGTTCTGATATATATTTTAGTTTTCTTTGTTCATAAAGCTTTCATTTAGCTTCAGGGTACTAAAGTCATTAATAACTGAATATTTTTTATTTACCATGATTTGAGTTATCCAATATTTCGGCACAGTTTCATGCGCCATGATCACGGAACAACTATTATCATTATTTTTCCGTGATCATGGCGCATGAAAATGTGCCGATATTGGAAAAAACTCAAATCATGGTAAATATCCCTTTTTAAATGACTTTGGTTTTAATAATTATGAAATGTCAACAGTTTTATAGCTTCACGGTAGCTTATACACATTATATTTATACACCTTTTAGAACTGGCTATTTCCAAAAAAACATGAATATCTTACATTCTAGAAAAGCATCCCTTGAGACTTCCTTCATTACCGTGTGAATTTCTCTGAGACCATTATTCTAGTATTATGTTATCTGTGCCTAATTATAAATGGCTCTTTAGTCGACTGGCCCCGCTCGAACTGACCCCTCGAGTCCAGTTGACCTAATGCATGTTTTGAATTGGTCGACTGGCCCCGCTTACAGAATTTGTTATTAGTATAGACAAGAAGAAAAGTGTTTCAACTTTTGTCGATATTATCATGGATTATTATAATTAATATAAAAAAGTTTTACTTGCTGATTATACAGATAGCGGAAAACGAATACTGATATTTGCTGCCGAAGAAATGAAAGTCTACATCAGACAATGTAAGCGATTTTTCGTTGATGGAACTTTTAAAACTTGCCCCAAATTTTTTTATCAGCTTTACACAATTCATGCCGATTTAGGAAGCAATGATGACTACGTCAATGTAGTTCCGGTAATATATGCCTTATTACCGGACAAAAAAATGGCAACATACGAACTTTTATTTGAAATAATAAAACGTCGCATACCAGAATGGAATCCGAGTAACATCACGATGGATTTTGAAGTTCCAGCAATGCTAGCCCTGCGGAGCGTCTTCCCAAACGTAAAAATAACAGGTTATTATTTTCATTTCTCTCGAAGCCTCTGGCGTAAAGCTAAAGAGCTGGGCGTATCCAAAACACAATCAGGCAAACAGCATGTGCGACTTTGCGCGGCCCTTTCCCATCTTCCATTGCAGCTAATCGATGATGGTTGGCTCTACGTGATGGAAGAAGCTGCCTGTTGCGACAGTATCACAAAATTCAATGATTACTTTGTTAGAACTTGGTTAGAGGTGAGTTCTCCACTTGCAAATACTTGGTGCACATATCAAGAATTCCATAAAACCAACAATGTCGTAGAAACATGGAATGGACATATAAAAAAATATGTAAAAAATAAACCCAACATAGCTCAACTTCTAGAAGGGCTGTGTAGAGATATGGCTAACTTCTCGACTGCGTTGAAAAACCCTACAGATCTCAAAATTTCTAAGAGAAAGCCTGAAACCAAAGAGAGAGAAAAAAAGATTGACTATGCAATAAACGAATTACTTAGCGGCAAAATTACTGTAGGCCATTGTTTAGAGAAATTGAAGTTTTAATTTTTTTATATATTATAAGATTGATTCTAAGGTACATTTTTTGTATATTAGTTAAGGACATTCAATCAAAGAGCAAGTTTTATTTATTTATTTATGTTATTTTTTACGTTAGCATGTGATCATTAATGAAACGACTGTGATTTTTAAGTGGCTATTTCTATTTCATTGATGTATATTGTTAATTTTTTAAATAGTTTTAAGTACCTAATCATCAAGAATTGATCAAACAACTGTGATTTTAAGTATCTATTTTAATTTAGTATAAGTGTGTAATGTTGATTTTGGATATTTCTAAGTAAGCATTATTCAAAAGACTAGTTTACCAATATTTTAAATTTTACTTTATTATATATTGTTGATTTTGAATAGTTCTCAGTAAGCAAGCTTATATCAAAAGGCTGATTTTTAAATATTTTAATTTTATGTTGTTGGTTAGAATACTTCTGTTAAAGCATTGATCAAACGACTGTGACTTTTAAGAACTTTAATTTTACATTGTTATGTATATTGTTGATTTTGACTAGTTCTAAGTAAATCAAAATAACCCAATAAACGATAAGTATCATATAACCATGGTGTTTCATTATTGTTTATCTCAAGTAAGTTTTGTACTCATCTGTACACGGGTTTGAAATTAGACTATAGATTTTTCATTGAAATTAGTAATGGGCCCAGTCGACTAAAGAAAAGTAATAAATTAAATGCATTAGGTCAACTGGCCCCGTAGGCCCAGTTTTTTCCGGGGCCAGTCGACTAAAGAGCCTTATAAATCCAATTACCTTCTCAAATCACATCTCGTCATTTATTTATATTCTAGACAGCCCGACATTTTATCAGGCAAACAAAAGGCTTCCAAGGTTTGTCTTATAAATATTGCGTCTTATGTTTATGGCACCCCATATTATTTTATGAAAAGAGGTCGCATATTGGTCACGCGATTCAGACAATGCAAGGATGCTGTGCGACCTAGACTTATTTTCATTTTAATTGTTGATAGCCATACGTACCTCCTTTGGAACAATGAATTAGCCTTTATGATAGGTAGTATTAGCACGAACATGAAACTTAAGCTCTGCGCACATTAATGCAACACAGCTAGCTCCACAATGTGCATAAAAATATAGACTTAAACACATTATTTTTAGATATATTTTGCAGTGGCTGCCCACAAACTTCCAAGATTCCAACGATTGGCCCGTGAGATGCTATACCGTAAATGCATATTTGTACAAAAAAACTAAATGAAATAATCGATTGAGTATTTTGGAAAAATAAAATCAGCAACGCTTTTCTCAAAAAGGTTGCATCGTTGTCGTTCTTGTGAATTGAGCCTCAGAATCCGTCTAAAACCATTCAGGAAGCCTAACAGAGCTCAAGTCGAGTGAACAGAATCGATTTATTTCTTCTGAAGCTTGAATAAAAACTGGCCTATGTCCTTCTTCCGGATATTATCCTGCCAAATTTCTTTAACATGATGTTGGTTTTCCTATTTTAAAACAAAAGGTCCCACCTTTTGTTTTAGGGGGTAATACAACCACTTTATTAAATTGAATGGAATGTAAAGTCCAGTAGGTACTTTAAAAAACCCTCAGTAAAAACATTTTAACCTCTCAAGTCTCTGTTGTTATTTTGTTGTTTTAGGTATTTAGCAAAACCGAGAACGCGCGATAACAAGATCATGTTCGGTATCGCAAGGTATCTCTGCCGGTATCTGTATTTATCATGTATCTATTGTATCTACGTACCGACATCGGTATTAGATTATGGCGATAATTAATGCTGATTCCATACGACCTACATTCGGACCCGCTCGATAAACGTAATTTACAGTTATAGTTGTAACGTTGCAAAATAAACTGCTCACGGCCTGACCATAGACAACAGAGCCTCCCACACGATCTAACGTCGTACGGCTCGTGTGTGCCCTTCAAAACGACGTGAATGGAACCCTTCGTAAACACCATCACGTGGTATAACCCGACCTACAGGAAATACCCCTGCGACAACCCTTTTGCGTCTCGTAGACCGCTTTTCCAACGCGCCGGTTTACGAGGAAAATGCGCCCTCACGCATGTGTGAGACAACACATGTGCGTGACACGCGTGGGAGGGAGAAGGTGATCCCATTGTCTGAATGAACGGAGGGAGACGAGTTGTTGTGTACACACGACCGCGAAAGGGTTGAGTTCGGAACAAAGTTTTGAGCACTTTCGATTTCTACGCGTGTTGCATATGGGTCGGGCGATCGATGCGCTAACTTTGTTGCTAACTTACAATCTGATCTCGTTAAGTCTTTAATGTTCGACGATAGCCTACGAGTCTAGACTGACTGATTGCGAAAATGTGCCGACCAGCCTTTTTACAAATTAGTTTTTTTGAATTCTAAGATCACCTAACTGATCAATGATCTAACACGAAACGTCTTAGAAAAACTACAATTGCTCATCAACTAGATATAGGTCTCCAAGTAGATATATAACAAAAACGAATTCGCCTTTTT
Source organism: Eupithecia pulchellata (assembly GCA_963931895.1). Classification (NCBI taxonomy): domain Eukaryota; kingdom Metazoa; phylum Arthropoda; class Insecta; order Lepidoptera; family Geometridae; genus Eupithecia; species Eupithecia pulchellata. Next base: position 8,823,135 of record OZ007540.1, on the reverse strand, counting down.
ACACGAAACTTGCGAAAACATGTCGAAAACTCCAAACTGAAAATTCGTGATTTCGACCATGCCTAATGTGTGCAAGCGCAGTGTCGTAAGCAGTTTATGGTCGAGCAAACCCGAGGGGTCTGGCTGAATTAGAAAGCGTCAAGTTGCCGATACAACAACCTAATTGACCGCAAGATTTGCCTTCGCAGTTATGCAACATGGATTCGGAATGATCGTGAAGATTTAATACAAAACTATTTCAATTCAATTCAATTGTTTATTGAAGAACTACCTTGTTTTTAAAAGGCCTGTGATAGGTACCGATTGTGAATGAATGAAACTATCAATCAATCATTTATTTGCAGGAATACCTACATAATTGTTAGGTCTTATTCCCATTTTTGTAACTGTATTCAGTCTGCATGCAGTGCTAATATTTTATTAATCATATTAATGGTGGTTATACACAAATTATTAAACAATTCAAGTTTCAAATTATAAAAACATTTGCTCAGTAACCATCCACTGAGGTTTTAACTAAAAATATTTAAGTTCTTTATGTCCCCTGGTTATTTGTTATAAATGGCACATATTATAAACATCTCTTTTCTACCCATCAAGTAAAACCAAGTATTGTCTATGTATGACACAGATTAGATTTACATGTCCGTAAAAACCACTTTGATGACATGCTCGCGGTAACTTGACCACCTACCTAGTCCTAATAAAGCCACATCACGACAAATCCCTACAAAACCCATAACGTGTTTCCATTTCATTAGAAACCAAGATACCTAATCGTTGTTCTGGATCGAAATGTCATGTGAATTTATCCACAAACGAGACGTTTAGTGAAGGATGTAAAACCCCCGAGTTGGCTAACAGGTGGGTTTGCAATTAAAGTGCTTCAACAGTTCTGTCTAATTAGCTGCAATTTATTTAATTGCTTTAAAACCCTGTGTTCTATACCTATGCTAATTTCCTAGGCCAATTTTAACTGTTTTGCTTGGTAAAATATGTATGGGTTGGCAATTGTTAAGTTCACATTAACCTATTTAAGGCGATCTTCCTGGATATTTTGCAGCAATATTTTAGTGTAAGAAATAACGGTTTTGGCCGTGTATCGTCTTGCTTGTCAGAGATATAAAAATGCTTCTTTGACGAAACATAAATATAAATATTTTTTACATTTTATCGAACTGCAGAACACCTGTTGTTATCAATGACATTTCTCACTGACTGCACTCTGATAACAAACGACTCATCGTAATTTTAAGGTCTAGACGTCAAATGTATGTACGTACGATCTGCAGATATTTTTTAGCTTTGGTCTGGTTCTGGTTATAATGGTTCTAGTGTATTTATTAATATCGATGTAATACATTGTTTTATGTATATCAGTCATAAGTACCCCTACCACAAGCTCTGCATAGCTTGGGGCTAGGAGATGCTGTGTGGATTGTCCACCAATAGGTATATACCATCGATTCAAGTCAATACAAACATACATTGTTATCTAGTCAACATAAACGGTATTATGTTAAGCGAACCAAAGCCAATATCTCGAACTAGATCTAGTATTTAGATATTTTTACGTCTACGGGATATGAATGTAGTATTTTGATTGTCGGTTATTATGCAAAGCGAGTGGTAACCTAACTTACCTATGGTTAATTGGCAGTTAGGGCATTGACGCGAATTAACGGTTTCATACTTATTCCACTCTCGTAAAACTTAGTAATGTGCCTTGAAGCTATAGTCCTTTGGTTAAATTGCACTAAAGTAAATGAAAAAGTAGGTCGCATGATAATAAATCTATACAGGAGATTATAAAGAGGAAAGATTTAATTGTTTGATTCGAAACTACTAGACCGATTTGAAAAATTCTTACACCATTAGAATCCTATATTAATCCTGATGAACATTGGCTATTGAATATTTTCAAAAAAGTTAGGGTTCCATGAAAACTTCAATAAAAACTTCAAGAATTTTTTGTTAAATACCCGTGCATTGCGGGGTGGACCGCAAGTGTAGGTAGGTATAATTCTCTTCCAATATTTTGTTTACTAGTAGATTAGATACAGGTATATTAACAATATTTTATTTATATATTTTATATATTTTAGTTTTAAACTAAAATATAATAAAGAACAACAAAGTAAGTATCTTGCGCATCGAATACGTAAAACATTAGCAATTAATTCCTTAAACTTTAGTATCTACTTTACACAATATATCACTATGCTATGTCATTTTTGTCTACCCTAGACTAGTATTTGTTTGATATACAAAACATTAAATTAAAGTATTATAAACTACTCTGGTATAAAGTAGGTATACGGTAGTAATACGTGATCCCTCGATTTGTGGTGTGTACCGGAGAATTTTACAAAACTTTATAGCTAAGGAATTTTACAACCATATTGCCAACACAGCTGCAATGCATTCAATCCCACTTTGTTTATCTATTTTTTTATATTGCTGGATGATGCTGTGTGGATTGTCCAGCATTATTTATTATTATTATTATTTATTTTATCATCAACGCTATAAGTTATTTTGTTCAAAATGCTTGCTAAACGTCTTTATTTAACTACATATTTTGTAAGGCTATGTTTCAAAATAAATGTACACTAGCTTACGTAGCCGAAAACATAAAGCAATTTTAAATGGGTAAAACCTTTATAAACAAAGAAAATTACAATTATGTCACTAAATTAGAGCTAGTATTTACAATTGAAACAATTGAGCTAACTGCAGACTGATGCAAACAAACTACAGCTCAACTGATCTATATCAATACCTGTTGGAAGTGTACAATACCAGTTATTTTAAATTTAATTGAATATGAGATTCCTATTATCAAATCTGTACGAGGCATCTTCGTATTCTGGTCCAGGCAGCAAAATTAATAGTCCACTGGAAATTTAATCTGTGCATGTTAATGCTAAGAGACTACTTGTAATGCCTAACTCTGAGTGCACACATATCGTTAAGGACGTTAAGTAAATGTATGGTAGTCTATCTGATTAGATACACATAAACTTATCTTACTGCGAAGACTTTATTACGGTGAGCAGGGCTGTAGTTAGGTTGGGAAAGTGGGGGAGATGATTGGACCATTAGATTGTGCTGTTTTAATTTTAAGTTCAAAATTCGAAAGCCTAAAAATATTCGGGATTGAGATGATGATGTGAGATTTTTTGGTGGAAACTCATTATTAGCCGTCAGTTACACATCACTTTTGCTATAATATAACTTATATTAACATAGTTTTCCAACAATTCAGATTCAGATTATTTTTATAGCTGCCTAGTCAAAAAATAAAAGCCTTTTATAACAAAAAGGTGCCAATAAGGAAAACAAAGATATCGTACATTTTTAGTTTTCAAGTCTCCCCTTTTCAACACTCTCTAACCTACTGATGATTTTCTTTCGGGATAACTTCCTTCTTGGTTTCTTTATCAACCATGGACAACGGCATCGCAAATCGAAGCCTTACTACCTCCCTGTGCCTTGATACTGGTTTCCTTCGATTAACGAAACTAAAACAGTTTTAATTAACTTGTTGAATGCCGCTCCGTTAGTGTTCATGTGGGCTGGAGTAATGATCCCAGAGATTGCTGTCTCTGTACGTCCTGATTACGTCACTGTTCCACGTTGATTTAACTAATATTTTAAAGAGGAAAGATTTGATTGTTTGTACGTTTGTTTGGATTGAATAGGCTGCGAAATTACTGGACCGATTTGAAAAATTCTTTCGACATTAGAACATTAAATGTTCTTTTATATAGCGAAGCCGGGGCGGACCGCTAGTCTTATTTAAAGTTTAGTTTGAGTGAGTTTTAATAAGGAATGTGCTATCCCATTATTTTTTTTATTATTTTTTTTTTTTTTTTTTTTTATTTACTGTTAGTGGCTTTAGTATCGCTGCGGCCATGGTTGGCCTATTGTGATCGCCACTTTGACGGTTCACCTCCGGAGGCGCGGCGTTATAGTTCGCCACTTATCCTTGCAGTTGCTAAGAACTGTAGGATATCCTTCGGGGTGATATCACGTAGTTCGTCTGGGCTAAGCAGGTGCCTGCCCAAACGAATGCTACGTTTTTGCATCAGTGCACCACATTCTCCTAGCAGATGGAGAGGCGTTTCTTCCGCCTCATCACAAAATCTGCAGGATTTCGTGTCGCTTAGCCCCAATTTGAACATGTGCTTGTTAAGGCGACAATGTCCAGTTAGGGCTCTTGTTATGATGCGAAGATTGTTCCTGTTTAGCGCTAGGATTTGGTTGGTGTACCGTTTGTCGAAGGCTTTTAACAGTGATTTTGCATGAAGCATGCCCGAGGAATTTTCCCATAGCTTTATGGATTCCTCGTAGCAGGTGTTCAGCAGGATTCTGTTAGCCAGGCTTTTAGGAATGCCACAGAACGGCTCTGGTCCAAACTGAGTCCCCATTGCCCCGGACTTTGCGAGCTCGTCGGCATTCTCATTGCCGTTGATGCCCGCGTGGCCCGGTACCCATCTTAGGATAACTCTGTTATTCGAACCCAGAGCGTTCAGGCGTGACAGGCAGTCCTCGACTAGCCTGGACGTGTGCTATCCCATACCAACGTATTGACAAAATGATTTATAATTTGTGGATATTATCACCAAGTTTTCGTATTATTTGTATTAAAATAGTTATTATCGATGTTCCTGTCAGCAACTTTTTTTCAATAAATCTACCTACACCTTATCACATTTTTTCATCAAAGTAGACTTTAGTTATCTTAGTATTTGTGTAGATTCTCTGTTATCATTATCACTACCAAGTATAAAACAAAGTCGCTTCCCGCTGTCTGTCTGTTTGTCCCTATGTATGCTTTGACCTTTATAACTACGCAAGAGTGATTCAAGAGGAAGGTTTTTGTACCAGCATTGGACTCGTACGAAGCCGGAGCGGATCGCTAGTCCATAATAATTAAACAGCAACATCTATATGATAACTAAACAGCGACAGAACTTTGATACACGCAAATAACCTCAGAACCTACGCTTGCATCTCGTTATAGTCTAACAAATCTTCATTCCGGGATTGTAAATACTACGAGTAGGTATCTCGAAGAAGCGCGACAAATCGATAGCCACTCGTCTTGCGTCTGGCTCGAGCATTTGTTTTGTGTAGGTGCGGATTGTATAATGTAGGTACCTTAGAGGTAGATCGATCTAGGATCTCTCTATAAGGTTTGTTTTAGTAGACTTAGGTTAGGTCGGCATGGATTTAGGTCCCTGATTGCTGACTTAGTTTGACAGTTTATAGAGATTTCACTAAAGTCATTTATAACGGGATATTTTTAGAGTTTTGAGTTTTCCACACTTGAGTTGGCACAGTTACATAAAATGACTTTAGTGTTAAACCATGATAGTTTTAAAAGTTTTATAGAGGTTTCATTGACGCGCTGGGTTTAGGAATTATTTGTTGACAAATTATGATTTTAATTTTTGTAGCCACAGAGATTATATAGGACACAGGAAAAAAATTTAAAAGGAACAAACCTTGCGCCCTCTTGCCGCTTCAAATGTCCTGTCGTTGATTGGCTTCCAGAAATCACTCACACATATACTTAAATTAATGTTCTGATATTCGTTGTTTTCACTTTAATTAGGTGTTTTATTGTTTAAACTAGGTTCTTTTATTGTCTACATCTAGGTAACACCCAGTTTCTATGGTTTTACAGAACTTAGATATAATAGTTGAACCGAATAGTTAGAACTGTGTTTATACATTTCTGAATCTTTATTGATTATCACAAATATCGATAACAGAGTAATTCGGAACTTTGACGAAACCTTATTCAACTAGAAATAACTTTCGGAGCTTTAGACAGCGCAGTAAAGACCTACCAACGCCATCTAGCGGCGAGTAGAGGAACTATGAAAACGAAAGTAGTGCAGTGCAGAGAATGGCATTTAGTGTGGTTGATCCGGCTTTAACAATAATTCATTGTTATAAAGCCTTACCTACATAGGTAGACTTGACTTGACTTCTTCGATGTGGCAAATAGGTAGGTAGTATCGTAGTATCCGAATAACTGTTAATTTGGCAGACGATTAGGGAGTGGCCGAAAAACTTGACATTTTACTGTATTTTACATGTCAATAAACTACATAGATGTTTGGGTATCCATTTCACTGTATTTTAACATTTATTTGTGCCTATTTTCTTGTACCCACTATCTCTCTTGTAGTGTTTTTCTTGCGAAACCTAATAAAATATTTACTTGCTCCAGAGGAAGTCGTGATTAAATCATGATTTAGGTACAAAGGTACGTGCTACATTAGAATCGCACTAGTTTCTGCCCGCAGTTTGTCTTGTAACACCAAGGACAGGATGAGAAGCTTGACGCAAACCCGACATGAATCGCCTTGAATAAAAGGGAAGAAAAGGGAAGGGAACGGTTTTTGCCCAGAACTAGGACAGTTTCTATCCGTCGTATCGAACTACGGTATATCGTCGATCTCTTTTGATATATGCAACAACCATAGCTAATAATAATCTATCTAATAATAATAAAAAGGCAAAAATGTTTGTTTGGACTGAATGGGCTCTGAAACTACTGGACCGATTTGAAAAATTCCTTCACCATTAGGGGACGGACGGGCAAGAAGGATATGTCGGGCAAGAAGAATAAAACCGTTAAATCGCTGCTCGATCGATAGTTAGAGACAGTGCTAGTACTGTTCGACGCGTCCCACAGACGCGCTAGCCGACAGTATGCCGCCGACGGCTTGGGAGTGTAACTGATTATTCTCTGCAATAAATTACAAATTTGAAGAAAAAATTCGTAAAAAACAGCTGTAAGTACATCGTGTTTGTTTAATTACATTCTTGGATGTCTGAATTACGATATTTTCACTAAAACCTGTTGATATTAGACGTGTCAATGCCGTACTTTCCTTTTGTTGCTTGCGTGATCTTTTATAATTATACCTATAATAGGTAAACATGTACCCTGCGGGCAAAATGAAACCGGGCAAAGCGGATAGTATCCGTTTTGCCCGCTGTATTCACAGATCTTTTTAAATGTGATAGTGTTTTGAATTTTGTTTGCATAACTATTAATTTATTGATATATTTAGTTTCAGATAGTGTATAAGTATAAGAGGAAGACTTATCGGGCCAACGGAAAATGAAAAACATGCATCACCAATAGAAAGCGAATCAACGACCGCTGCAAATGAAACTGACGCCCCAGGAAAATAAATTGAACCAAGAGATTCAGTAAACGAAAATGAAAGAAACAATGACGAGACCAGAAAAGGTAATAACGTACTGGAAACCTCTACAGACTTAGATATTTTAACAGAAATCCGACAAAAATGGAAACATGCCGCGACGAAGACAACAAAAAGCAGAAATATTGACCAGTACCCCATAAAGATAGCACAAAAACAAAAACAGGACGCTGCTGCAGCTAAAAAGAAAGTTTCATTTGATTCTCCTGGTCCATCCAATACTAAAAGAAAGCAGACAAGTTCCAAAAAAGCTCCCGTTGATAAAGAAAATAAAGACCGAGACTTTTTCTGCATCGTATGCAAGGAAAAATACTGTAATCCTCCAGTCGAAGATTGGATACAATGCGACACCTATCGCGAGTGGACTCATGAAGCTTGTTCATCATACATGGGCCGAGGCTCATACTTTTGCGATTATTGTTTTGATTAAACTGTACTGTGTTCGTTTTGCCCGACCTATGTAACCATTTTGCCCGCCCTGGTCGGGCAAAACGGATAATGACTGTTTTTTTTTCTAAACACTCTGAGATGGAGAAGGCTTAATTTTTTCTTATTTTTGATCTCAAACAACAAACTTAAATGTCCAAAGATTATAATATTAAATGATTCATGAATATAAATGATCTTAAAGTAGTTTTTCTTTTTATCCAAAGTTAGCATATCCTTCTTGCCCGTCCGTCCCCTAGATTCTTCCACCTAGATATGTTGTGGATAATGTAGGAGTAGGTAGGTACATTATCCCTGATGAACGTAGGCTATATAATATTTTCAAGGAAGTAAGGGTTCTGTATAAAACCTTCAATAATGTAACCGTATGAGTATAAAAAATTTCAACTTTGAATTTTTTGTAAACCCGTGCGAAGCCGAGGCGGACCGTTAGTATCTCATAGTGTTTATAATTTTTCAAACCTATGCTCCCCTTGTTATACAGTGTTCGGACTAGACTCTCCCCTGGGGCTGTTCCCCCCCGGAATGGAGCACAAGATGTACCCACTGATGGACGTGGACCACCGCGGGCCGCCGCTCGACTCACAACTATTCACTAACGTCAAAAAGAAATGTAAGTTAATCCCTTGGTAACTTCTGATTGCCTGGTACTTCACAGCACTGATTAGCAAATATTTTATGCATTGTAACAGCAGATTGTTCATAATTCTGATGATGATGTTCCTACAAACCTCACAGCACGACGCACAGCACACAGCTATGTTTTTTACCATCTCCTGTTATTTTCTGATTGCCTGGTAGGTACTTAAAAGCTTAGTAGTGCTTAAAGTCATCCAAAATTATCTGAGAACATTTTGAATAGCTACGGCGAAGAAATCTTAATAAAAGAGAGTTAAACTCGTACACATTATTATACTTACCTACTTTAGCCCAAAAACAATAGGTACTGTTAGTAGGTATATTACTAACTAGCCAAAATATTGTCACCTAATAAATCGCTAAGTTCCATTTGGTCATCAAATAACGTATACAGCCAGTATCAGTTTGATAATCACCCCGAAAATTAAAGCATCTCTTTTTGGCCGAGACTTCTAGACAACATTTCGCTACCCGTTGTTTATCAAGATTCGGAATCACTAACAAAATATCAGGGCCCATGCAAACGCTAGCAAATTGCCACAAATACACGGCTCCTAGTTTAAACCTCGATAGTGAAATCGCATAAACTATCCAACTAAACGAGGAACAAGTAAAAGCCGATAAGAAAACAATGTATCGCGAATAATGCCAGCATCACATCACGCATCTGCATCGAGCTTCATGTTAAACGAGCATTGTTTCCCGGCGAATGTTTATTAAGACGATCTGATATCGTATCTCATAGGGGAGACTGGCTGTGCTTGCAGTCTAACGTGTGCCTGAATGCGACTCCGATGCGACAGACTCGACGACACAATAGTCGTCGATCGATTAGCACCCATCGCTCCCCATCGCCTCCCGCAATACACTAACGAGCTACAAATCGAATACATCCTTTCATTTTCTCCATTTTCCCTTCGCGTGACCTCGCCACTATTAAAATAAACTAATCTCCATAATAAAACATCATTGTAACGATCTGATCAGGTTCAAGTTAACGTGCCCCGTTCAAATTATAAAACTATAAAGTTATAGGCGACATCGCCGCTCGTATCGTATGTATGTCCGCGTTTTTCGACAAACGGCCCGTAATAGTCGCGTGCTCTATCGAATTAATGACGAATCGCCGGCGAGAACGTCGCAACCGCTCATTTCGCCTGCTGTATGTCGCCGTCGCCGTGCTGGCACAGGCTTACTGCCAAAACACGGTTATTAGATAGGTACCTACCCAGTGCATTCGCGTAATGTCGCTGCGGCGCGGCCGTAAGACACGGCACATATCGTGCCTCCGTCTGCACTCTGCTCGTAAATCACTAACTCTATGCTTACCGTTGTTTCGTAATGCAATTAGTCTGCTAAACATTTTTGTTCACGACACGAAACCTCCGAACTTAAGCCGCTAGTATAAACCAGTTCTGATTGATGTATTTTGTTTTTAGGGCGACCCAAAGGGCAACACAGCGCGCCTCGCGGTGGCCCTCCTCGATCCTGGACGAACGCGGAACTGACGGAAGCTCTCCAACATGTGTGGAACAAGAAAATGACGACAAGCCAAGCCTCGAGGATCTTCGGGATCCCGTACAACTCTCTGCTCATGTACGTGCGCGGAAAGTACGGTAAGAGCCTCAAGCTGGAGCAGCTCCGGAAAGACTGCATCGGCGGACCTCTCGACGTACTCAACATGAACTCAGGCAACAACAACAACAACCACCCCAGCAAGCACCAACACGACAAGGAAGACCACCACAACGCAAGCCAAAGACCAGCCAGCTCCGAACCCGATATCACCTCGAACCCGATGTTCAATCCGTTCCAACAAGGCTTCTACCCGGAGTTTCCACCTGGTTTCCCGATGCCGCTGAACATGTTGCACCTTCTGCCGCCGAGTGACAAAGCCAGGGAGCTGTATCAGTCGATGCCGATGGCTCTCGACTCGCTTTCTGGGGTGGTTACGAAGGAAGAGGACTGTAAGAGCGACCGGTCGAACGAGAAGTCTGCAGATGAGGAGGGGGATTACCGCGCGCCCTCTCACCCCCCGCACCCGCCCGACAACCGCCAGCTCCTACACCACAACGGACAGGACTAAAGGAACTTACCTTCAGCGTTCTAGCTGATTTCTTCGCGGAAATCATCATCGGAAATGTGAACTCTATTAGTGTATCGATATGATTCATTCTGCTTTGCGTTCCGAGCGACAGCGTTTAGAATAACTTTAGAATTGCTCTCTGAAATAATGATCTCTGAATTGGTTGCTCGTCGTGCCGGAACCTATAGAAACATCTCTAGACACTTGAGATACACTGAAAGTTTTCCCGTTTCCCGGATATATCTTATCTTATTGATATTTTTAGAATATATTTGTGAAACAGTTCAGTAGCATGCTACGGACGACGTCCACATAAAAGTTAGTTAAATTTATATTTAAAAGATGTGTTAATATTGTAAATGTATATGAAATCGCATATTAAGCATAGGCGATAATTTATTATTCTGAAGGAGTGCAATAAGTATGAAAGGTGTGATTGTTATCGTTAGGACATAACCAATACTGTTTTATTGTTACTGTAACATTCCGTTTTGACATTCCCTATTTTAGATTTATTATTAGTTTTACAGTTTTATCTACGTCCTTACCATTTTTAATTATATATTGATAATAAGTAAGATTATAATATCTAGTGATCTTGTAGATAATAATAATATGCGACTAACATCTGCATTCCACCAAAGTTTGTAAAATATTTCTTAATGGTAGTTATTAAAATATTCGATTATAAACAATTTTATTATGTAAATAGTTATCTATAAATGGATATAAAATTAAATTTTGAATTAACCATTCGATTAAGGGACATTTTGTCAAAAATGGTAAATAAGTAGTGTACCTATTTGTAATTGTTGTAGTTTAGTAAAGTGAATCAGTGTAAAGTTCAGGAAGGGGCAGGATAAACGGGGAGACGACGCACTAGTCACACACAAATTCACACCAGCACACAATTATACATAAAAACACACAAATTCTTCCGAATTCTACAGTTTCAAATTTATAAGACAGTGCGCGCCAGGATTAGACAAATAAAGAATCAGCACTCAATGTTCAAATAACAAAGAGCTTTCAAGACTTTAGTGAATAAAAGTTAGAATAAACGGGGTTCAATCCTATCTGGCTTTAGATAAATTGTATACAATGGTTTCATAACTTAGGATCAGTGTTAGATACTATTTCGTCATCTCGTACTTAATTTTTACTCAATCACAAATACAAATTAATTTTAAATCCAATCGGATCTCATTTATTTTCGTAACTTACGCAACTCCCATACATCCAAGCAAACTTGATTCGAAGGATCACGTCCACTAAATCATAACGATCGGACTTGTTCTGTACTTCTTTACAGAACCAATGCCATATCAACGCTTATACCGTTGTTTGTCATTGTGAATAGCGGCTCATGAGTCGTTGCAGTCCAACGGACGTCCTCCTTTACGTTGAGTCCAGTATTTGCGTTTGTACTATTTACCTACACAAGACTGAACACTTTACGAGTCTATTTTGTAAAACAACATTTACAAAGGACTATACAGTTCTGCAATCCACATCGGCCCGGTACAAAGTGGAGCGTTTATGCTTTTACAAATTGATACCTTATCTGATCGCATAAAGTTTTAATTTTACTGCACTGGGTGCTCCTATATGCCCGACACTGCATTGAAATTTCAATTTTATTACCATCGGATTAGTCTTGTTTTACCTTGGATTTTCCTCCTTACTTCTACCGAGGCCATGCATTAGCTACATGTTAGTGTCAACTGTCATATAACAATATTATCATTACAGGGATTTTATATTATAAACGAAATACAGTGTATAATTGAATTTGTAATAGTAACTGATGCTTTATATATTTGGTTGCAACTCGACGCATAGATTTAACACGCACTATAATGATAATCGATGTATTTAAATTAAGAAAGATATGGATTGGATTAGTCGGTGTTTGGAAATTTTTGCATGTGCCAAAAGTTATGAGTTCTCAACCATTTGAATGTAAAAAATTTGGCACGGGGTTTTAGAGTTTTGTTTAGCTAACTTAAAGTATTGTATTCCCTCACTTTCAATTCGATCTCTTTTGGTTGTTAATTAGACTTATCTGATCCCACTTCTGACTAATCAGATTTTTTTATTTTTTGATAAGTATACAGGATGTTCCAAATATTATTTATTATAGCTGAAGATAGACTATAATTATCGAACATCACTTACATTAGAAAAGGGTGGGCTAAACCTTGTATTGAGAACATCCTGTTATGTCCCTGGTTTTTAAGAATGGTGTTCAGAACCTCGCTCCTTAATACGTCGAGTGTTAAAACACCGCGCTAGTTTACGCCGCGCGAGAGATAAGCGAGCGACTTTGATTCGAGCTGGACTTAACCACGTGCTCATCAAAGTGAGGCTTGGAACGGCGCGCTATTTGAAGTCGAGTCTGAGAACGTCGCGCCAGTCGAAGGCGTCTGCAGTTGCTGCGACACTGAGCGACATATATTGTAGAAAGGCTGTTCTTTAAAAACCTAAAATTACGGGGAGGGTGATGCAACCTAGGCGCTATATTACTTTTATTGAAACGTCCCGTTTATTATGAACCTATAATTTAAGTAAAGTGTCAATAACGTTAGTTGTACAAAAGTAAGTAGGGAAATTATAGGTTCATAATAAACGGGACGTTTCAATAAAAGTAATATAGCGCCTAGGTTGCATAACCCTCCCCGTAATTTTAGGTTTTTAAAGAACAGCGCTTCTACAAAATATGTCGCTCAGTGTCGCAGCAACTGCAGACGCCTTCGACTGGCGCGACGTTCTCAGACTCGACTTCAAATAGCGCGCCGTTCCAAGCCTCACTTTGATGAGCACGCGGTTAAGTCCAGCTCGAATCAAAGTCGCTCGCTTATCTCTCGCGCGGCGTAAACTAGCGCGGTGTTTTAACACTCGACGTATTGAGGAGCGAGGTTCTGAACACCATTCGTTTTTAATGAGTGCCCATTCCCCATGTCGCATGTATGCGACCAACAAGGTTATATAGTGGGTCACCAAACATTATTTTACCTAATTCGTACAAATTCAGCAGTATTAAAGTGATTTTGTTAAAGTTTTAATTGACATGTTTTTAATTAAGTTGTTGTTTGTTAATCGTATAAAGGGTGGTAGATTTTTGTCCTTATTAAAATGGTATAAGTTTCTAATTCGTACATTCCATCTCGACAGGGTTTCGTGATACGTCACTCTTCGCTTTTAATTTAATATTGTAATATTAATTGACACACAGTTTCATTGCAGCTTGAACACTGGATTCACTAAGCGTAGTATACAGATATCAGGAGCCAAATGTATCAAAATAATTAATAAATAAATAATATATTATAATAGTATAAGAATTGAATCCTTACATTTTAATTTTTAAACATGTGATCATAATTACTTTAGTAAATTCAAATATTTAGTTCCTTTAATATTTTTGTTACAAATATTTTTAATTACGATTATTTAGCTTTTAGATAATTGTTCTCCGATGAAGAGTATAATAAAAATAAGTTGTATAATTTAATTTGTTGTATTTTCCTTAATATAATGACAAATTAATTGATATCGTTACATTAGGATGTAAAAAAGATTATCTATTTGATCTTAAAATAATACGAAATAAATATTTATGTTCTAGTATCATTATATTGTGTAATTGAAACGGAAAGGAGCGTTGTAGTAAAATTCATTTACGGTCACCAACGTAAAGTGTAAAAATAAAAATATCAAATACCATTCTGATCTTTCATTTCGTTACTACCATTTTCTACCCAAACCTACCATTCCTAGAAAAATAGTTTACAGAAGAGCAATAGTGATATTTTGGATCCAATATTAAGGTACTAGGTATGAGGAATTGAAGCTTTGGATGGTTTATTAACCAAGTCCCTAAAACGGCTTAGTAATTTTATATAAATACATATAATATATGTATTTATACTATAAATTCTACTATATATTATTCTACTATATATAGTATATTATACTATAAATTCTACCGTTTCTCTGCGACAGATACTCTGCAAAAATAAAACACAAAAATGCGATATCACATCACGTTAAATCCTTTTATTTCTATAAATACGATTCATAAATAGAAAAAATATACACTAAATAATACGGTGGATACGCTGAAACCCTTTATTAAATTACGATCAACTCGATTTGAGCAACTGCAAGCAAATTTAATTATAAACATTTTGAGGTAACTATTTTTATTTGTAAATTTGTTTCGTTTTTGTATTAGGGTTTTGATGATTTGGTTATTAGAAAGAGATACATGGGAGATTTAAAGCAAGTGGTAATTTGAATAAACATATAAGATTTTATTCTTTTTAATCAATATGAATCTCTTGTGAATGGAGAATATAATTTTGCCATGTTTAAGTAGCACTCAGTATTATAGAGTATGGCAGCTCAGTTATTATATATTGATCAACAGGCTTTAAATTAAAGAATACAATCAATTACATATATGTACGAGCTTTATCTCAAAAAACATTCCAACAATTTAGACTGCATCACAAACTGACAATATCAACTAATCACATTCCCCAACGTCTGTTCTGATGGTCGATTACGAAATACATAAAAACTAGGATGTAATTTAAGTATTAGCCATTACATGGCCCTCATTCCAAGCCAATTCTTTCAATTATAGCATAGAATACGAAATTATACTAAGAAAAGATAAACTTTATCGTATTGGCTTGTATTTTTGAGTCGAAAGACCGCATAAAATCGAGCGCTTACACTAAATTTTTCTACTCCCTCCAAGTAGTAATTTTTTTTGTGTTACAATGTTAGACCTAATTCAACGCCTAAATTTTATATAAACATTAATTGAAATAATG
Organism: Eupithecia pulchellata; assembly: GCA_963931895.1. NCBI lineage: Eukaryota > Metazoa > Arthropoda > Insecta > Lepidoptera > Geometridae > Eupithecia > Eupithecia pulchellata. Next base: position 8,807,866 of record OZ007540.1, on the reverse strand, counting down.
GAATAAATTAAGTCGATCCCTAACCTACACAATAATTCGATTAGGACTTATCGGTATCAAATTTATTTTTATTTAATACTTATGTTAGTACAACCTTACTGATATTAAGCTTTAAAGATTCTAAAACACGAAAAGACATAACCAACTTTATTCTTATAACTCGTTCGAAGCAGTTTTTGGACGTATACTTTTTAAGTTAGGTAATTGGTATAATCTTGAATTTATTATTGTTTGAAGTTCCGTAAGCATTGGAGAATTCAAGAGTGTAGTTGGGTGGTCAGACTGCTCGTATTTTAGAACCCTATCCTATTTGGTAATCAATTTATCAGTGCATACATTGCCCACGCCTAAAAAGCCAAATTGTAAAAGAAACACCCGCACCCAAGCGAATAAGATCATACGTTAAATGAAGTATTAAATTTGTTTAATTAAAAAACCAAATTTTCGTTACATTCAGAATCAATTTAACTTTCTTAGACGCTTTGATGCGAGCGAATTGATTTTAAATCTGTCGTAATAAGACTTATTTTAGGTTCAACTTGGATTTAGCTATATGAGACTCCTATATACAACTATATTAAACATTTCTACATATCACAGACCAGTGGGCATTTATTTATCGAGGAATAACTGTAATTTGGTTCATTTTCCTGACAATTTGGCTGCTTAGGTAGTAGCATACATCAAAACGAATGCACTCACTGAAAATAAAGCTTTATGCGTGTTTAATTACGTTATAAAATTTACTGCAGCAGTATTATTAGAGCTCTTAGAGCCTTTTACACCGGCGAGCTTAAAGGGCCAAAAGCCTTATTACACGTGCGATTTACGAGCGACTTTAATTTAAAGCGAGGCGATTGTGGAGCGTTTACGTCGCGACGACGTCACCGCAGATGTAAAGCGAGCTCGTATGCTATCTGGGTTTTTAATACTAGCGTCGACGGCGCTTATCGCGGCGTGCCCCGGCGACAAATCGGTGCGAACCCGCGCCGTCGTTGAAGCATAAAATCGTTAGCAAATCGCCAGTGTAAAAAGGCTCTAAGATTCATTATCTTCAAATCGGTCCATTCGTTCTGAAATAGGCTAAAGGACGACATTCAGTGGGGTTACAATTTCATTCAACCACACATTTAATATTAAATCCTAGACTATTATTTTATTTTATAGCCTGTAAGGCAATGATAAGGAATTATAAAATGATTTGGCTGACATTTAAGCCAGATGAGTTGAATAATACGCTCTGATGATGTGAAATAGGGTGCATTTTCGGCTGCAGAGTAGATCACGTGCGATCACGAACTCACGTGCTTCAAAAATGCACGTAACTGGTGCTTTTTATTGATATATCAGCTGAGACACTAGTAAGTAAGAGCATATTTCAATAAATAGTGCACAAAATCATGTTTTAAGAATTATATTATTTGTAAAGACAAAATCATTTTCAATTTAGAGAAGTTTAAGAAAGATTACTATCAATAAGGTAAAATAAGAAATACGCGTTCCGTTGTTTTCTTACAACATTTATCCAACTAATATGGCAACACTACACTACAATAAGTGTGGCCTACGCTATCAAACAATCAGTATCCTTTATAAGTACTATTTGTAAGTATTAAGTACCATTTTATTTGATCCAGTAATTTTATTAAACATATTTTTATCCTAAATTCACCAAACAGGATATTGAAAATGGCAGTAAGTGTTATATCAGGTAGATACGAAAATATTGTCTTTTACAAAAAAGTAGTTTTAACAATGGCAGTGAAAATTCCAGTCCTAAGTTACATTTCACATAAACTTCCCAACAATCATTCCTAATATCAGTTCAGCTACCCGCATAATTCCGTAAAAAATTGATCTAAACCTCAATCAATCACTCATAAAACGATAACACCACAGTATAGATATGGACAGTATGGAAACTAAGCCAAGTTGATGAAATAAATACCTACGCTCCATTATAGCACTAGGGTTGTAACTTTTCAGCGCGCGCAGACACAACAGCGCAGTTGGCGCGCGGGGAACGTTCATGACGCGACTCGACAACCGCTACTGACAGCACCGCGAAAACCCCTTACAGGTCTCGTAGATGCGCATGTTTGTGTGAGTGAGCCGTTTCAAGCGTTTGTAGGTAGTTTCCATACTGTCTATATCTATACTGTGATAACACTCACCCAATAGAACTTTATTCCACTTCCAATTTCAAAAGCGTATACTTTTACAATTCAGCTCATTTCGATACAATTCCAGAACATCTCTAATCTCATTTCTGATTGGCCGGAGGATTTTGATTATCCAATACCCGCACCTGATTCGTCAACTCAGACACCATTTTGTTTAAACGCTACTAGCGCCAAAGTTTGCTTGCTACCTATACAAAATTCGTTTCTATACGACTATTAGCCCTGTTTCATTTCTTTGCACATTGTAGGTATCTTGTAACTATTGCGTTTAGCTCCTGTGGTAACTTTGTCCGGTCGTGTTTCGTTGAATATGTGTGGACCACTTTCAAAAGCTGAAAAGATAAGGAAAATTTCAATAGATCTTAAACCAATAGAAATAGAATCGATTATTAAATCAGCCTTTAAAGTATCTAATATTGTCACACAGAGCGGCGGCGCTAGCCGTACGCAACGTTTGTCGCTGTGTGACAGTAGAGTACCGTCATAGTACAACACAGTTCGGCGCTATAGCGCGGCGTCAACTTAGCGCCCTGATGCGGCGTAATAACTCGTTTTGTTTGGCAAAGCCTTAAGAGTTAAAGAGTAAAAAATAAGGAGTCAATACCTGAGAATGCAAATCGAATAGCGTCCTTAGTCCAATCGCCCTCAATGCTTTCGCGTTTTTATATACAATGTTTTCTAATTCAGTCTTGTTTATCAGTACTTTCTCGCTCTCTGAAAACAAAAACAATTATCAATCTTAAATCAATTAAGTAAAGCTTGAAACTTACAGTCGCTTGGATAAGTTAGTCTTCAAACTTATTTAAAACCTAGTGGCAGCGGATTCGAACGTAGCTATTATTTAAAAAAAAAGTAGCCTATAGATAGAACCTATCTAATATTTCTCGGGTTCGATTCCCGCCTCGGCACAGGTATTTGTACGATCCGCAGATAATTGTTCCGGATGTTCTGAATATAATAAAAAATATCTATGTTATTCGTTTTATTAAGTATATCAGACATCTAGTACCCATAATTCAAGTTATGTTTAGCTTGGGGCTAGATGATGCTATGAGGTTTGTCCAGCATTATTTATTTTATTTATGTACGAGGGGTGCACTAAAAGTATCGGGAATGGAATATTTCCACGGTTTCTGTCATATTAAAATCTTTTTAACTGAAAACTCCTTGGTTTTAAAAATCTAATACCATTTATTTATTTAAAAAAAGATTCTCGGTCTTGTCACAAGGTTTCGTCAAACTTGTTTAGTCGTTGAGAAAATGGAATTGACTCGAGAAAATTCAAAAGCGATGATTTATTGTGACTTTCGAAGTGGTTTAACTCAAAAACAGTGTGTTGACCGAATGATTTCTGCATTTGGTGATGAAGCCCCATCCAAAACCACAATTTATCGCTGGTTTGCTGAATTTCAACGTGGACGTGTCAAGCTCAGTGATGATCCCCGTAAAGGTCGTCTAAAAACTGCAGTCACCCAAGAAAACGTTAATGCTGTGCGTAAGCTGATTGAGGAAGACCGACATGTGACATATCGCGAAATTTAGGCAACTTTAGACATTGGTATGAGTCAAATACAAATAATATTGCATGAACAATTAGGTGTAAAAAAGTTGTTTTCCCGATGGATGACGCATTCGCTCTGTGAAGAGCAAAAAGTGGCTCGCGTTACTTGGTGCGTCAGAACTCTCGAAAGATTCCACACAGGACCCTCAAATGCTGTATACAACATCGTATCAGGTGACGAATCCTAGATATATGCGAACAAACCCGAAACAAAAAACCAAATTGCGTGGTCAGAGGTTTTCTTCACCTGAAGAAGCTGCGGACGCCTACAAAACGGCCATTTTGGAGACCCAACTTCCGAATGGAATGGTTGCTTCAATAATTGGTTCCATCGTATGGAAAAATGTGTCAAATTTCGCGGAGAATACTTCAAAAAGCAATAAATACATTTTTAAATTGTAATGTTGTGTCACTTCCTTGATTCCCGAAATTTTCAGTGCCGCCCTCGTATTATACATATTTATTCAGTTCAAAGTTTTTTAAGATTATTTCAATCTCATGGGAACGAACTTATGCGATAAATATCATATGTCATCAATGCAACAATTACAGCTTCATCCGTCCAGTATTAACAAATAAATAGTTTATATCCTCTTTAGAAAAGTTTTACTTAAAATTAAATAATTAATTAAATTAAACAATGTTGTTGTTGTTGTTGTTGATGTATAGGTACTAAAACTGTATAATGAGACGGTGGTTGCTATAGGTTTGGAACCTGGGAGAGCTGAATGTAACAGTAGTTAGAAGAAACATTCATCCAACCATCCGTCCATCCTAAATTCATGATAATTCGGGATATCGGTGGTTAAATTAGCAGACCCGCCACGCAAAAAGAGCCCACCTGTGGCCTAGTTGCGGAAACCAGTCCAGTAACAAGTAAGTACCCATCCGTCCATTTAACCAAACATACGCATGTTTAATATTAGTGTGTAGTAGTTAACAATGGTGTGGCAAGACGTACCAGCGCTCGAATTCTCGTGCCCTGAACTTCGTTTCTTTGGTGATGCTTTTGATGTTGATTTTTCTGCTGGCCGGGGTGGACTGTAACAATAAATACATTAAAATTAGCAATTTAAAGTAGCGAGCAAACTATAAATATATAATATAATATGGTTTATTATGGAACATAAAATAATGGTACAAGATAAAATTGATCGATGCCTCCTGCAGAAGTTTAAAAACTGTGTCGCAGATGACAACGCCCTCCTCCGAGGTTAAAGAAGAAGAGTTCCGGAAAAAACAAAAAATTAACATTAGTTTGACAAATTTTCAGACAAAATATAGGTAGTAAACTTATATACAAAATACTAGAGCTGTTTATCTATTTAAAACACCCATGCAAAATAAGTGAACTGACGATTGCTTTCGTCTTATCCATTGAATAAAATATAGTTATTCTGAATATTGGGGCAGACTCCTCCAAGAGGTATTATTATCAAACATTATCCGCTTTTTTTAATGCAAGATAGCTAAGCAGATCTTGCATAAAAAAGCTGATATTAGGTATCACAAAAAGCCCAAGGATATAATATGTAGTATAAAATATAATAATGTCGCTTCCCGCTGTATGTCTGTCTCTTTGTATCTCCATTAGTTTCAGAGCCTTTTCAATTCAAACAATCAATCAAGGCCGTGTGGTGCCGGCATAGAATTTCACCACCCCAACTCTTCCCGTGGGTGTCGTAAGAGGCGACTAAGGGAAACACACCGGGGGGCGGGCAGCAGCGCCTTCTGCAGAACAACTACACCGAACTGCGATCCCCAACCCGCATGCCCAGCGTGGGGATTATGGGCAATAACCCCCAAATAATGATGCCATCTATGGCGCTCATTAGGGGAGGCCTATGTCCAGCAGTGGACTATTATAGGCTGGTGATGATGAATCAATCAAATCTTTCCTCTTTATCTATACTAATATTATAAATAGGAAAGATTTTTTTGTTTGTTTGAATTGAATAGGCTCCAAAACTACTGGACCTATTTGAAAAATTAATTCACCATTATATTTTAAAATTCATTCACAATATTTTCAAAAAATTAGGGTTCTGCGTGAAAATTTAATTTTGAATTTTTGATTAAATACCCATGCGAAGCCGGGCTTTAGCTATTTAGTAATAAATACTAAAGACAGCATACAAATAATAATCATATTACGTTATCTGTGTCATGGGCGAATAATAAGATCAAATGATAAGAAAATTATAAGTGATTCTGCTCACTACTAGATGGCGTCATTAAAATTACGCATGGGGCGACATCTAGTAGTGGCGTTTTTTCATTCGATCTTGCGGGCGAAGCGCCATCTAGTGATATTGAATTATAGCTGAGTTGGCCCGCTCAAATATCGCCCGAAAAGCGTCCCACTTTTTAGTATGGGATGAGGCATCTGTACTTTTTGTTATCTGTGGTATACATAAAGTGAAAGTACAATACCTGTCATCCTTATGTTTATTCTCCATAGTCCCACTGAGCACGGCGTCCGCATCGTCCGGGGGGCGTCGCAGCGGCGCGTCGTCATCAGACCCCGATGTGGAGGAGACGCTTCCGTTCGGCAGCGGCGTCGACGTGATCGGCTTGTTCTCTTTGGATTCCTCGTCCGTGATGTTTAGGTTCTGAAAGGAGAGAAGAAGTATTTTGTTTAATCTTAGTAACTAGTGTAATTGTTTTTTTAATCGTGTTAATTACTCAAAACTCAAAATGAAAATCAAAATCAAAGTGCTTTATTTCCTTTAGACCTGACAGGACTCTTGGATGTCACAAATTACAAGATAAATAAGAAATAAAAATGGGAAATAAAGTGATCACTTTGATTAATTTTTTACAGTTCACTTCTATATTTTTAAGGTAAAGTAAAGAAGTGAACATGAAACCTTTACCTTGTTAGTTTTAGAGTTGGAGCATAACTCGTTCCAAACTTTTTTGTCGTCTAGATAATCTGATATTATACAGTAAGCCTTTTTGCAAAGAACTTATTTAATTAATAAATAAATATAATTGATTATGGACAGGTTGCAAAGTTGTTAACAGGGAACTATGCTGTTAGGACTATTTATTGGTACCTCATACCTTGTTTTATTTGATTAGGACTCCGCTTCTGATTTACTATTTTATTGTATATTATATTATATTATATTATGTAGTAGTCTATTAAATAAGTAGGTTAAAATTAAATCATGTATCACCTTTTTTGTAAATCGTTTATTTACAAAGGGGTGAGTACAAATGTATGTAGTTAGGACTTTATATCCACGATTAGAACTTTTTGTCTCTCTCCCAATAAGGATTGCTGGAAGAGAACTCTTTTTAGGCTCGCCTTTGCCCTTATTTTACATCTTAATGTATTTTGTATATTTTATCGTGCAATAAAGTATTAGGAAATTAAGAATTTTTATCTCAATAAACCCACCTTCCCCGAAGTCCTAGGCCTCTTAGCCACCAGTCCTTTAGACCAGGCGTTCATCCGCCTCCGCTTGCGCTTAGCACAGTGCACGTCGCCTTTCTCACCGTTCTGATGGACTCGGGGCGACTTCACGCCGGTGTCGTTTAGGAGAGAGTCGCTGATTCCTGCTTTGGGGAACCAATTGGTTAGTTTTATTGTACTAATGTGTCAGATGACCAGCGGGTAAAGGTACGCATGTGACGTAGGTTGCTGGTTCGATTCCCGCCTTGAAACAATGTTTGTACGATCTACAGATACATGTTCCTATTGTTTTAAGTGTTTTCTATTTATGTATATAAATAAACAAATATCTATGTTATGTATTGTAGGAGGTGTATTTCCACACGAAATTCGAATTTCGCTTCGGCTAATTGGAGTACCCTACACCGAATTAGAGTACCGAATTGCACAAAAAAAGAAACGAAAATATCATTACATATTTTGGTAATGAAAATAGGTTCTAAGCAATTGAGCTAACTGACTGTTGCAACCGTCATCATAACATAAAACATCTGCAACTATGATTATGGGTCAAACCTTCGCATTATCGCTATTTAATCTTACAATACGGTCATTACAAAACTATGTAATACAAGCAAGACTTACGTAAAGTAGACGCAGTGTAGATAAAGTCCTCTTCTTACCATTCATTCATATTGTATTTTGTATACATATGTATTAATTTATGTTGTGCTGTTCTTGTGTAGCTGAATAAGTCTTTATCTTTTAATTGAATCTTGCGATACATTACAAAAAATCCCAATTGCTATTATATCGTAAATTATTCCTGAACTTGGGTGTTCAGGGATAATTTAAGTTTCCTTTTTACCTCTTTCTTGTGAAATAATGTGATAAATTATACCACGGTCATTCCAAGACTTAGTATGATAAGCAAAGAAACTTACGTAAAGTAGACGCAGTGTAGATAAAGTCCGGTAGATCCGTGTCCATAGCGTTACCCTCCTCCTGCCGTTTCTTGGCTATCTCCTGGCACTGGCTTTCGAAATCGCTGTCCATTTCCACGTCGATGAGAGCGTACGCGTGGTCGCGGAGTGAACACGCCTCGTGGCGGATTTGTTTGTCAGATGACGTCCTAGGGAGATATTAGATTATTTATAAAGTTTTACGGAAGTTGGTAACAAAATATGCTAAGAATTACATATCTGAATGAGCTGAACACAAAGATTTTGGCTGACCTTGGTCAATCCGGATATAAGGTAAGGGTTTCGATTTGCATTTTTATAAAGAAAAAAAATAGTTCCCAATATCGTGACCATAGGTGGCAGGGCGTCAACTGCCAATCGAATGAAACTGGAACACCAACTTTTAAACTTTACTCAGGATCCTTGTCAATGTTGCTGATATACTACTTTTTGTTGTTTTTTTTTTTTCCTTTCATTTAACATATATACCCTAATTTCCAATTGACTCCTATCAAGATATTAGGTACTATTTTACTGTCTTTATAAAATGCAAATCGAAAACCGCTCCTCATATCGGAGTTGACCAAGGTCAACTAAAATCTTTTGAATTCTGCTAAAAATAGTTTTAATGAGTAGAAAACTAGAAACTGCATTGAATATTGGTACAGAAAACATTATTGCTTTCACAGTTGTGTGTTACAGTGTACTTGTTTAACTTACAAACACATCAATAAACGAGGAGTCAACATGGGAGCGATTTTCATGAACATTGCAGGCTGTCTGGTTCTCAAAATGTACCACAAAATACTTTTCAAATACGATTTAAGTCTACGAACAATATACTTATGTTTGCAACAGTCTGCAGCTAGCTCAATGGTTTCTTTAGTAAATACTATTTTTAATTTTATTATTTGATTGTAGTTTATTTTGTTAACAAAGGTTTTACAATAAGGTGTATTGATTTTATCTCTAGACAAAATGTAATAATGGATATGCTACGGTTATAATCATGGAAGAAACATAAGATGATTATTATAAGATAGGATACATGCATATTACGCCGTTTTCCCCTTTCCCGGTGCGGTAGACAATCGTTAGGACGCGGTACACTGTCATCACATGCAATTGATAAATTAATTAATTAAATTATCTTGTCTACTTATCATCATCCATATAGTCCATGTATATCATATACTAGCAGACCACCCCGGTTTCGCACGGATATTAAAAATTATTACACCCATACACTTACAAGTGGAATACATTATTGAAGTTTTCATACAGATCCGTAACTTTTGAAAATATTGTATAGCCTATGTTCATGAGGGATAATGTAGGATTCTAATGGTGAGAGTTTTTTAATATCGGTCCAGTAATATCGATGCCTATTTTATCCAAACAAACAAACAATCAAATCTTTCCTCTTTATAATATTAGTATAGTATAGATTACGTTCAGATGATGTGAATAAGACCAGACTTTACCATCTGCTTAACTGAAAGGCTTTATGTGATTTCATCAGATAATTCTAGATAATCGATAGTTAACGTTAATCTTCGATTATTGTATGAGATTTTGTGTCAAAAGCTTAAATGTAACCTGATTATCTTCCAGAAGAATAGTGCCCTGAAGTTCTTATAAATCTCCTTCAGCCTCCTGTAGCCCGGATTTGTCCTCAGGAACTATACACACACACACACTCACACACTGTATCTCTCTCACACACACTCTCTCTCTCTCTCTCACACACACACACACACTCTATCGATCTCTCTATCGTGAGAGATCACACTCTTTTTCTTACACAGACTCTATCTCTCTCACACACACACACACACACACACACAAAAACTAAAAAATAATAATAAAAATATAAACGACCTATTTTAAATTTTTTTGTAGCACATATTCAGATCCTCACCTGTCGGGGTTATACTCCAAGGCGTTAGCACAGATAAGGTCTATGTCGTCTAGGAATTCTTTGGCGCAGTTATATTTGTGCATGTCCACTTTGGTCATCATCGTCTCGAGGTCCATCGGCTGTTCCACGATGTCGAGGTAGTCTGTCACCTGTCAACAACCATGAGTAAGTATCAGAATAAAGGTCTTTTACTAGCTTCTGCCCGCGACTTCGCACAAGTATTTTGAGTAGAATAAGTAGGCTTATCTATGTTTGTGTATTTTCTTCTAAGAGGTTTGTTCCTTTACTTGCTTCTGCCCGCGACTTCGCACAAGTATTTTCGGTAGAATAAGTAGAATTATCTATGATAGTAGCCTAGATAAATACTATTTATTACAAATAATACCAGATCATAGTGAAAATATGCCCAAATTACAAATGATTTTGGTATTACTTTTTGTTTAATACGCTGTTGTTGTACTTATGTTTTCTTGTTTGAGCCAATTATACGATTTTCTTTCAATTTAGTTTATATGGGAAACTCATCCGTCGCCGGAACCCAAAGTGAAAATATCTAGTTTTATTAATTTGGTAAATCTACAAACCTCCTTCAAATCGACAGGCTTAGTAAACTTGTAGAAGCGCCGGTTCGAAGCCAGCTTACGACAAATATCGCGCAGGAATATCCTGAGCTCTCGCAGCTTGTAATCTTCTTTGCGCTTGCGCCGGTTGATCTCGTCGGGGGTCTCTCGCGGCGGGGGTGGTGGGGGGGCTGGACAGAAATGCCTAATAAGCAAATGAATGGGTAGACTATATCTAAACTAGAATAGTGTAATTTGTAACTGTTGCACAGGAGACTCTTTGAAAACTTGATGGGGTATGTCTTAGGACACGTGTCGTGTCAATTTAAACAAAGTTGGTTTGTTGTTATTATTGTCTGTGAACTATAGTTTACGTTCTAAGCTGACCTATTGCGGGAGATAAGATGAAACAGATGCAACACTTTAACTGAACTCTATAAATACTCTTTAATACACGGAATTACTTTACAACTCAAATCCATTTTCTTCTATAATCCTTTTCTGTAGGATGTTTAAATTAGGCGGGAATTGGGTCGAGAATTCTCGTATTGGATCGTGCCTTCTCGAATGAATCAGAAAGCCTTTTCCTTACTTACTATATACATAAACTGTGCCACCATGTGTTATATGTTTTTAATAGTATAACTAAATTAAAGCTTAAAATCTGTCTTCGATATTCATTAATATGCTAAACAGACAACATCTAATAACTAAAAGGTACATATCCGCAATCACCATTTTGACAAGTAACCATGACAACCAACTAACGTACAAAACTTAAAATAATAAAATGAAACTATATATGGCGTAGGAATAAGAGTTCAAAATCCAACCTCTAGGCAACGGCGGCGGCGGTTCATTGCTCTCAAGTGGCGGCGGGTCCTGCAGCGCTTCGGCAATGATCGGCTTCAGGAAGGCGATCACTTCGGAAGCGTTCGGCTCCCGCACGCTGTATACGCACTCTTTGTGAATGGGGAATAGCTCTTGCAACTGGAAGGGAAAGGAGTTCGTTAGAAATGGGGAATAGGCATGTGATCACTCTCTGACATGATGATGAACATTACAAAGCACCATTTGAGACATAAGAATAGAATAAGTCTTTGAAAAATAAGTAAATACAGTAAGGTAGACTTAGTATATTTAAGACAATGTTTATTTATGTAAATGAAATTTATTTATTGTAGAAACTGTGTACAACTGTGTGTATAAATTCATGCTAAATGTGTGGCAACACGCTGTAACGATCGACACCAGACAAACCATAATATAGTTTAAAGTGTCGTAGTAATAAGAATAGAATAAGACTTCGATTAATAAATACAAATACGGTCTTTGCAATAATGTATTCAAGAGTAAAGTCTAAACGAAATAAAGCACTTCGATTTTAATTTGACGACCTCTGTGGCGCCGTGGGCGAAGGTCCGCCTGCGACGCAGGAGGTTGCGGGTTCGATTCCCGCCTCAGAAAATATTTGTTCGATCTGCAGATATTTGTACAGGGTGTTCTGGTCGTTTCTATGTACCTATAAAAAAAATATCTATGTATGTAATAAGACTATTATTTATATCAGTCATCTAGTAGCCATAACACAAGCTCTACTTAGCTTGGGGCTAGATGATGCTGTGTGGATTGTCCGGCATTGTTTATTTATTAATTATAATGTAGTATTATTAACTCACCTCTGAGGGTAGTTCGGCATGCGGCTCCGCGGTGGTCGCGAGCAGTAGCGTGCCGGGCCCAGCGGCGCGCGCTCGCCACAGCTGCAGTAATAGCGCCGCGCCGTGGGACGCGCGCAGTAGCGCCCACACGGAGGACACGTCGCGGATGAATAGCACGCAGCCGCGGTCCGCGCGACGGCATTCCGAGAACACCTGGGGTACACGGGCAACGTTTAATGTTAAGGCATGATAATCCACCGTCGGACACATTTCGCTTTCCATCAGGTGAGATTGTGGTCAAACGGAGGTCTATCAGTTATATAAAAAAAATAAGGCACTGTGGTAACAAATCAGCGCTTTTTTTAGGTTGGTGCTTTGCGAGCGTTGGGATATTTCAAAATCAAAACAACTAAATCCTAGTATGGATATTTGTATATCGCATTAGGTATATTCGACGATTGGGTTGAATCGGCGAATTGGCGGCTACTTCACGGCCGTTCGATATTCGATAGATTTTAATGTTTGTAAATGATTTCGGTCGCGCCTCGCGGTCGTTGGTTACCAAACCATTACTGTGAAATGCAAAATGCTTGTAAAAGGCCGACACTATTCAAAAACTAGGTTGTTTTTAAATTAGGAAGAAATATGATCTTCAGTGTACAGTGTAAATTTCTGTCTTCATATATCAGCTTACCGATATAACGGCTTGTTCCTGCGTGAAGGTCAATGCGGAATGCAGCGTGGCTATACTGAGCTCTTTGACCGTGCAATGTTCCAAGCGAGCTAGAAGCGCCGGTGCTATGTACGTCTCCGCGCAAGGACCGCTCACTAGAAGTACGTTCGGTGACAGGAATTCTCCTAACCTGTGAAAAATAATAATAATAATAATGCTGGACAATTCACACAGCATTATCTAGCCCCAAGCTAAGCAGAGCTTGTGTTATGGGTACTAGATAACTCATATACATAATATACGAAAACATAGATAATTTTTTATTATACATAGAAAACAACCAGAACACCCTGAAGAAATATTTGCAGAGTGTACAAATATGTATTAGTCTAAAGGCGGGAATCGAACCCGCAACATCCTGCGTCGCAGGCGGACCATCACCCGCCGCACCAGAGGTCGTCGAAAGAGGTGTGTAAACAGGTTCGAGAGACCAAGTGAGTATGCATAGTGCAATTTGTGTAGTTTGAAATCGTTTGTCTCAGAATCTGTGAAAGCTTCGTAAGGAAATGATTTTCCTGGTGGCGAGGCCGCCTTCTATGATGTAGTTAAGAGAATAACATGAAAATGCTTTACTTTATCTCATATTAAGTGATTTTTTAACTACATTTGGAATGGAGGTTCAAAATAACTGGGCAGGGAACACTATAATGCGACTCTACGTTCTGTCACAGCCGGTTTCAACTACATTTCTAACGGAGGTTCAAAATAAGCGGGCACTGCACACTTTAGTATAACTGTGTGTCTACCATGAGTTTTTACAATCTACACTCGCTAGCGACTGTAGTTAACAAAATGTATGAAAACTTGTACAGCGCCTCTAGCGGATAGTTGGGTACTAAAATTGTACAGTATGAGTCACGTAGTTAACTATCCTACGTCACAGTGAAGTAAACTATACTACAGTGACTGTAGTTTGAGCTTCATTTGTTTAGAATTTGGTACCATGAGTTACAAATTTGACAGGTGTCATAGTAACCAACTATTACTACTGTAGTTACGGCACTCACCGACATTTCGCTTCGTGAAATCACCTTTTTTGTGATTGAATATTGATAGATTTTTCAATTTTGTGGTAATAATGTTTAAATAATAGAGTATGTTTCGTTTTGGATATGATTGCTACTGCCGAGGCAGAAGATGAAGGACGTGAACAAAGAAAGTTCCGAAGTGAGATGACATACCTTTCCATATAATCCACTAGCATTTCAAATTGCGAGGTAGGTACTTGTTTTCGGCATTTTATAATATTATTTTTCAAAAGCAATCAATCAAATCCAAGTAAACGAAAGGAAACGTCGCGTCGTCGGTCGCATGCGTTGGTCGTCAAAACACGAAAAACACTAATAAATTTGGGCTGCATTGGATTTCATTAAAATAAGTGAGCTAGGTGACTTTCTGCATTTGTCGGATAATAGTCCTATGTCAACAATCTTCTGTCTCTATCATAGTTAGTTATCTAAAAAGAGATGGAAATATGCATATGATACCAACAAAACAACGCAAAAACGACACAAGGTGTAGTTGTAACTATAACGTTAGTAGTAAGCGCCAACAAAACTCATGGTACCAATAAAGAGGCTAACTATACTATCTGCGTATTTACGTAACTACTGTAGTAACGTCAGGCGATTTAACTATGACAACTCATGGTAGACACACTGTACTACCAGGTAATCATAGCACACAAAGAGTTGTATTATCATACCTTTGCATAGGATCCGAAGGGAAGATAGTATCCAGCAAGTTAGCAGCCGTTTTCAACTGTGTTTGCAGCAATGGTTCGCAATAATGGGGTAATCGACGGGCGCTGGGCGGAGCGGTCCGAGAACCGGCCGCAACTAGCGTTCTCATGGCTTCTAGGATGTCTTCTTTTGTTACTTCCACCTGAATCAGAGTTAGATCAAATTAGTACTTCGTACCGATAAGTATACTGATAAGATGAGTCTAGTGGGATGTGTGACTGAGAGTTTTTCTTTTCAGCAACAACAGTTTATGTGTCGCGTCGTGAAGATTTGATACCGGTTGCCGGAATTAGTGATCAGTGTCTCCTGAGTGAACTCTTTTAAAAATAGACTAGACCTATATTTTAAGTGCACTGACAAGGAGTATTGAGGTGTGGCGGACGTAAGGGTTGAGTTTGGCAGCTTAATAAAGGGAAACAACCATGTTACTTCGTGGCTCTTTATTGACTGCCTGAGGAACGGAGGACATAGTATACGAAATAGTTTATAATAAGTAATACTAGTATAAGTTGTAACACTACATAACCTAAACGCTAGGTACTTCAGTATATACACGCATCAGCTTAAGACCTGCCTGTATATTATAAATAATAATAATCAGGTAATACTTTGCTTGGACAAAGGTTATTTCTTAATGATAGAAAAGCTACTATTATACACTAGCTGGGTGCCCGTGGTTTCACCCGCGTAACTCCCGATAAAAAGTTTAATCAAAATCCGTTTAGTTGTTGCGTGAAAAAGTAACAAACATCCATCCATAATTACAAACTTTCGCGTTTATAATATTAGTAGGATGTCACCAATCGCACACATTCTCACTCTTAGTGAACAAAAAGAAAAAACATGTGCGGCAAATTCCATACTTCTTGCATGATATCGTCAGAGAATGCAGTGAGTTTGCCCCCATCCCTAGCCGCAAAAGAATTATCAAGCCCTGGATTACTCCAGGACTCCTGCGCTGTATTCGAAATAGAGATAGACTATACCGAAGATTTAAACAGGACCCTAAAAAATTTAACCCGTAAAACCACTTACATTCGTTATAGGCATTTTTGTAACTCCTTACTCAAAAAAGTTAAACAGGAATTTGAGCAAAATAAAATACTAAAGGCAAAAAATAATTCTAAAGCTACCTGGAACGCTATAAAACAGATAGCCAGCATTCAAAAACAAAAGTCACATTCATCCTCTCTTTTAAAACTACAAAAAACACCCTTGGAGTCCGTAAATAGTATTAATGACTTTTTTGCAAGCATAGGAAGTGACCTGGCATCTAAAATTAAATCCTCCCACTCTTCTACTCGCCTACAATCTCTTGTCTCACTCTCCCCTTCTGTCTGTAACTCTATGGTTCTCTATGAGGTTGACACCGAGGAGATCGATAACATTATCCTTAACCTAAAGAATAAATGCGCGGTGGGCTGGGACGGCATTTCTACTTATATTATTAAATCCATCAAACACATACTTTCACCTGTATTAAAAATTCTTTTTAATCTGTGTCTCTCTTCCGGAATTTTCCCAAAGGTCTTTAAGAAAGCTGTCGTTCACCCCATTTTTAAGAGTGGAGACCGAGATAGTGTCACGAACTATAGACCTATTTCAGTCCTCTCTGTTTTTTCCAAGATTTTCGAAAAGATTCTGAACTCTAGGCTTGTTAAATTTGTTAATTCAAATAACATCCTATCCGCAAATCAATTTGGTTTCCGAGCTGGAAAATCTACCGATGATGAAAGAAAGAAGAAGAAAGAAAATAAATTTATTTGAAAATGATGCGATTTTAGAACTCACAGAAACCGTTATCAAAAACTTTAACAATAAGCATAGAACTGTTGTAATCTTTTTGGATCTATCTAAAGCATTTGACACTGTCTCGGTGCCCATTCTTCTAAAAAAGCTTGAACTAATTGGCATCAGAGGTATCGCTCTTAACATGTTCCGTAGCTACCTTACCTCACGCGAACAGTGCGTTAAGATTGATGAATATACAAGTACTTGCAAACCTATTCAGTTTGGCGTGCCCCAAGGTAGCGTCCTAGGACCTACACTATTTTTACTATATATAAATGATCTTTGTAACTTATCCCTTCCAAATTGTAAAATTATTTCTTATGCTGATGATACTACTCTACTTGTACATGGGAAAAGCTGGGAAGAAGCACGCTTTCTCGCTGAAAATGCACTTAGGTCCGTTATGCTCTGGCTAAATTCCAACTTACTTACCCTCAATTTGTCTAAAACTCAATTTATCACCTTCTATCTAAGCTCTACCAGTTCAACCGCCCCTTCTTTTCAAGTACGTGCTCATTCTTGTGATAATATTGATTCTGCCTCTATCTGTTGCTGTGCACTAATAGTCCAAACGTCCTGCGTGAAATATCTAGGCGTAATGATTGACAAAGACTTAACTTGGAAACCCCAAATTGAAAACACAACTTCGCGTGTAAGAAATCTCATCTTTGTTTTTAAAAAATTAAGATCAAGTCTTAATCTTTCTACTCTGAAGGTTGTCTATTTTTCCTTAGTACAATCGGTCCTATCATACTGCATTACTTCCTGGAGCGGAGCCGTAAAAACCCACACGCTTAAAATTGAAAGAGCACAAAGAGCCATTCTTAAAGTAATGATAAGTAAACCCATTCGCTTTCCTACTGCCGAACTCTACTCTCTATGTCAGGTGCTCTCATTTCGCCAACTATTTATACTCCAAACGATTCTCCGCAAACACTCGCAAATACCTTTTAATCCCGTAACCATTGACAAGCGCAGGCTCCATAAAGTCTGCATAACTGAAAGTAGTCGCACAAAATGTGCAAAGCGTCATTTTTATTACATTAGCTCTTACCTTTATAATCGCCTCAATAAAGAACTAAACATGTACCCCCTTACTCTATTTAAATGCAAAATTAAATGTCTTGAATATTTACGGTCATTGTCATATGATGACACCGAGGAACTGCTTAGATTTGCCGAATAAAAACAACTTGGTGTTGGACTCCTGTTGCCCGGACTCTTAAGAGTCTGGTGTCCTCAGAAGCACCTCTCGCTCACAAACACACACACACACGCGCATCTAAACGCGCACACACACACACACACTTACACACACATACACATACACACACACATACACATACACACACACACTCACATCACCATACTGAGACTTAGTTTAAAAATTTTTTTTAGATTATTAATAGCATGTTTGTCTGATTTTTCTGTATAAGTTCGTACTGTTTTTAGTTACTTTTTCTTTTTAAAAATGTAAATTTAGTTCACTTATTTTGCATGGGTGTTTTAAGTAGATAAACAGCTCTAGTATTTTGTACCTATGTAAAATAAGTTAACTACCTATAAGTCAACTACCTATATTTTGTCTGCAAATTTGTCAAACGAATGTTAATTTTTTGTTTTTTCCGGAACTCTTCTTCTTTAACCTCGGAGGAGGGCGTTGTCATCTGCGACACAGTTTTTAAACTTCTGCAGGTGGCATCGTTTTCAATATTATCTTGTAACCATTGTTTTATGTTCCATAATAAACAATTTTTGAATTTTTTTTTGAATTTTGATATGTATATCAGTCATCTAGTACCCATAACACAAGCTCTGCTTAGCTTGGGGCTAGATTTTGTGTGTGGATTGTCCGGCAATATTTATTTATTTATATAAATAAAGTAAATGGGCATCTGAAACATACGTTTTTGGAGTCAATCACAAGGGCATGCTCGCTCTCGTAGACTTGCGGGTAGACGCGACGTAGGGCCTTCAACACTGCTTCCGAGCACAGGGCTTTTAGGTCCGATCCTTAAACAATACATACACTTTATCAACATGATGTCATCTTGGTATAAATCCGTGGGATATGCGCAGAATGAGGTCGAGTGTAGCTCTGTCTCATACCCTCATTAGAATAAAATATCGCTAAATAGCAGTAAAAAATATACAAAATGCAACCTTCTCTTTTACACTCACAATAGAATCAATATGTCTCTGGTTTACCACCATATCCAGATGTAATATCCGCAACGCGTTCAATATCATCATTAATTATTGTCTTTTTCCATTCCTTTGTATAAATCCGTATAATAACAGCCTTAACCGCGAAATTACGGACGGAATATAGCTCTTACACACATAACAGAATTATGACGCCATTCTAACTGTTTCTGCCTTACCTTCATATCCAGCCGTGATTTCTGCAACATGTTCAATAACATCATCCGTTATAGGCGGGTTCCAGTCCTTGGTATAAATCCTTGATCAGCCACGAAATGAGAGAGGGGATATAGCCCTCTCTCTTACACGCACACTTGTTTCTGTCTTACCTCCATATCCAGCGGTTATATCTGCGACGTGTTCAATTACATCATCCGTTATAGGCGGGTTCCAGTCCTTGGTATAGATTCGCAGGATATCCGCCCTAGCCGAGGAATGAGGTGGGGGGAAGTGTAGCTCTCTGTCGAAGCGACCGGCGCGACGTAAGGCCGGGTCGACGGCGTCCAGGCGGTTTGTTGCGCCGATTATGACCACTTCGCCTCTGGAAATATGGTTTAGTTTTTATTGTATTGTTGACTCATAAATTGCTTACAGCAATAACAATTATCATTATAAGCCCACAGCTGGGCATAGGATTATCTATGTGTGTATGCATTTCGGTTCTGTGCAAATCATCATCTGTAAAACCTTGGCCCAATAATCATTAAAGAAATAAAAAACTTGGGTTTCATGAAATCATTCTGTTTGGTCAATCCTATTGAAAATTGCCTTGGCTGCCCGTAAGGGATTGACCGATCACATTGCCTGAAAGTTATACGCAAATCTTCCAGTGAACCCTGATTACTCGATTATTACTATTCTCCACTCAATTATTACTATAACCAAAATAAACTATTTTCTTTCATTCTTTCTTTCTTTCTTTCCACTCAGCTCTAAATCTATATCTATGTAGCAATAAATTTACGTTAAGTTAATATCACATCATCAATTAATCAGCCTTTATTAGTCCACTGCTGGACATAGGCCTAGCGCCATAGATGGCATTATTCATCATTTGGGGGCCCATAATCCCCACACTGGGCATGCTGGTTGGGAATCGCAGTGTAGTTGTCCTGCAGAGGGCGCTGCTGCCCGCCTGTGTCCCTTAGTCGCCTCTTACGACGTCCACGGGAACAGTTTGGGTGGTGAAATTCTATGCCGCCACCACACGGCAAGTTAACATACCTAATGTCATTTATAACGGGATATTTACCATGATTAGAGTTTTGAGTTTTCCAATATTTCGGCACAGTTTCATGCGCCATGAAATCCAACTCGCAGTGACCTTCAGTTGTTCAGTGATCATGGCGCATGAAACTGTGCCGAAATATTGGAAAACTCAAAACTTTAACCATGGTAAATATCCCGTTATAAATGACTGTAGTGTTAATAACCATGATAGTTTCAAAAGTTTTATCATACCTATCACAAAGTCCGTCCATTTCGGCCAGGAGCGTGCCGACCACGCTCGTATGCACTTGCTCTTGCCGCACGCTGCGCACAGGGGCCAGTGCGTCTATCTCGTCGAAGAATATTATGGACGGCTTCATTTTGTTTGCCTGTTAAATTTAGGGATGGTTAGTTTTAGTAGGTACTCAAGTTTTGTGGCTCACTCATACATCGATCGATAGAGATCCCGTTTTCAGACTTACTATAATAGAGCTTTAGAAGAAAATTATAATTAAATAACAAAACCAATTAGCGCCGGCCTATGTGGCGCGGTGGGCGAAGATCCGCCTGCGACGCATGAGGTTGCGGCTTCGATTACCGCCTTGGGACAAATATTTGTAGATAGCTATTCGTTCAAAGTGTTCCGGTCGTTTTTTTTTTATATAATAAAAATATCTATCTATTTAACGTGTTGCTTAGTCAGAGCTTGACTAGAGAAGATAATAAAGTATGACCCTTAGTGAAAGCTTGACTAGCCAAGATAATAAAGTGTGACCTCACCTGCTGAAATAGCAGCTTCAAATGCCTCTCGCTCTCCCCAACCCATTTCTTCAAGCAATCCGCTCCCTTCCTCATAAAGAACGCGACCTTCCTCCCACCAATAAGACTGCACTCATTCGCCAGCGCTCTAGCCAATAGCGTCTTCCCTGTACCCGGCCCGCCATGAAACAAGACTCCTTTAGCCGGTCGGGTATTAAACTTCTTAAACAGGTCGGGATACATTAGAGGGAAAAGGACCATTTCCCGCAGACATTTTATGTGCTCTTCTAACCCGCCTACGGAGGAGAATCTGACCCTTCCGTCTAGTTCCACGGGCTGTATATCCCGTAAGGCTCTGTCGTCTTTCTTGTCGTCCATGGATTTGCTCTTCTGTCGCCCTTTGGTTTTGTTTTTCATGGATACGTTGAGATCTTCTTCGGTATCGGAGCTCGAGCTGCTGTCACTGCTTGTTGATGGGGATTCCGCTGGAATTACAACAAATTATGAGATTAGATTTATTATGAGTGTTAGCGGGTTAACTACGAACCTATTAGGTGTTGGAAGAACACCAAGGTTGACCCGCTAAAGTTCATAATGAATACTCAAACTACGATAGTTTTATGCTAAAAAAGATTCATTTGATAGTTTGAAAAACTAAACAGACTTTGAATGGCTTGTCTCTTAATTTAACATTTGTAAGTTTGGTAGGACAAATACGGGATTATTTTCTTTTATGGGACCACCTCGAGATCTTGCGCTATACAATAACCAAATAATTTTAAAACTCGGTCCATGATTGTCGGAGAAATCAACGAGTACGCATAAAAATACACATAAAGAACATAAAACCTTTTCTTTTTTCACAGAGGTGCATATTTGCTATTCATTAAGAAATAATTTTCCTTGAACTCTCAAAAGGCGAAAAATGTTGAAATTTGATTATGGACAATAACCCCCAAATGACAAATAATGCCATCTATGGCACTCATTAAGAGAGGCCTATGTCCAGCTGAGGACTATTATAGGCTGATGTTGTTTGTTGTAAAATGTTGGAAATAATAAACTTACATCCCATAGTCTTCCTGCGCAGAATTTTGGGCTTCCTCTCTCTTAAGCTGTATGGTTTCTTCCGAATAGTAAAGGTTTTCGCTGAAAAGGAAATTAGTTTTACAATCACCACTCTACATGACTGAACTCAATAAGGCAGCATACAAATACACTTAATATTAATAATATTAAGATTTCCTGCCAAGCGTACATATTATTAATTTATTTATTGCATTAATTGAAGGAGAGCAATGTTCTTGGTCTTCTTTGGGCAGATTGATAGCATTAAAAAGTCTATGTGGCCCAAATGTAACGTATATTAGAAGGCGCGTCATCTAGTTCTCCTAATGTATAATAAATATCTTTAGCCCGGGTCTCGGCATGATACCTCTAACCCTTGTCTCCTAGTGTATGTTTCCTCTAGCCCTTGTCTCCTAGTGTATATTACCTCTAGCTCTTGTCTCCTACTGTATGTTTATTTATTTTTTATTTATTTATTTAATTGCTCACATATACATGTATACAGCTTGGGTCTTAATACTAAGCTTATGTCAATTAGTACATGCACCCTGTAGGCCACTGCAAAATATATTTACAATAATTAGATGTAGGTAATTCTCATAATCATTGTTTTATTTAATTTTACGTTACCTCTAGCCCTTGTCTCCTATTGTATATTACCTCTAGCCCTTGCCTCCTACTGTATGTTACCTCTAGCCCTTGTCCCCTAGTGTAATTACCTCTAGCCCTTGTCTCCTATTGTATATTACCTCTAGCCCTTGTCTCCTACTGTATGTTACCTCTAGCCCTTGTCTCCTAGTGTATATTACCTCTAGCCCTTGTCTCCTATTGTATATTACCTCTAGCCCTTGTCTCCTACTGTATGTTACCTCTAGCCCTTGTCCCCTAGTGTAATTACCTCTAGCCCTTGTCTCCTATTGTATATTACCTCTAGCCCTTGTCTCCTACTGTATGTTACCTCTAGCCCTTGTCTCCTATTGTATATTACCTCTAGCCCTTGTCTCCTACTGTATGTTACCTCTAGCCCTTGTCCCCTAGTGTAATTACCTCTAGCCCTTGTCTCCTATTGTATATTACCTCTAGCCCTTGTCTCCTACTGTATGTTACCTCTAGCCCTTGTCTCCTAGTGTATATTACCTCTAGCCCTTGTCTCCTAGTGTATGTTACCCCTTGTCTCCTACTGTATGTTTCCTCTAGCCCTGTTTCCTAGTGTATGTTACCTCTAGCCCTTGTCTCCTACTGTATGTTACCTCTAGCCCTTGTCTCCGCCTGAGCGATTTGCACAAAAGCTGGCTGCGGTTTGCGCGTGCGCTTCGATCGGCGCGGCGCTCGCCGCAGAGTCAACTCGCTGCCCGACTCGGAGGACGAAAGGTCAAATACTGTGTGCAACAAAAACCATTATTAACATCATGTAAGATTGATAGACAGATCACGAGATATAGAACGACCTCGCTGTTTAAAAGTGTTCCACTGATATTATGTATAAGCTCCGGCGACGGATGCATTTTTACATTGGGTTGACGGGAGAATGTATGATTTCCTATGAGATTAGTGGCAGATCGCAAATGATCGTGATGAGTATTTGGGAGAGGTCATTGCACAGAAAATGCCTATGTAACTGATAATAACTGTCAATTTCCATGTTATATGAATCGGTGAATAATAAATAAAGTAAAAACATTACAAACTACTAAATGACAGTCATATTAATATTTTATGGTCAATCACATTTTCAGCTCCAAATGTGATAAATTTCATGGAAATAAAAAAAGAGTCCAATTTAAAATATGTTGCAGTAAGTAGAATGAACTTAAAAGATAAATTTAAAAGCTGGAGCGATATCATCGTACTTCGTAAACATATAAAATGAATTATATGCCTTATAAAATCTATATTTTTATTTGTTTACCTGCTTCATTGCGTATTTCGTCTTTCTTTGGTGTTTTCCTGACTTTTCTCCGTAGCGAGCGGACAGGAGCTTGATTACTGATAAAAAAAAGAAAAATAAATGAATACCTATTTATTTTTTCAACAAGAGAGTAAGTGAACCAGTCAAAACTGATTACTGAGCTAGCTAAATGTGATGTATATTTAATTAAATCATATATTTTTTTTGTTTAATAATTTATGTTCTTAGATAATTTATAATTATTGAAAACAAACTATGGGCCAGTGAAAAAGAAAACCCCATGGTATAAGGCAATGCCCATGCAAAACTTTGTTACTTTAGGAAATAAAATTATATCCCAAAAAAAGACAAAGTATACACGTAAATTTTGAAAATTCACCACATCCAGTGTTCAGTATCAATGGTGTAAGCAATATATTATGAATTTTTTATTATATTTCCCTGTAATGAATTATTGTAAAAATTAATTTGCAGTACCCTACACGGTGCATGTGCTATTGACATAAGCTAGTATTAATTACCCAAGCTATATACATGTAAGTACATGTGAGCAATTACATAAATAATATCACATTTATGTGATCATTAAACTCTGAATAGCATAAGTAAAAAAAAAAAACAAACACACCTCTCGCTTTCCTGTGCTGTGACTTCTTCTTTTCCATTCTTGTCTTTAGATTCAACCTCCGCCTTCTGATCTTCTTTCTTAACTTCCTTACTCTCTGGTTTCTTTTCTACGACCGTCCGATTGTTTTCTTCTTCGGACTCTGAATCTGTACCACCCTGCAATAGTTCACAATGGTGTAAATTCAGATGGGCTAAAAAATATAACTGAATTTATTTATAAAAAATATTGTAGAGAGATTAGATCGTTTGTTTGGATGGATGAATAGGCTTGAAAAATTCTTTCACCATTATAATCCTACATTATCCCAGATGAACATAGGCTACAGAATATTTTCAAGAAGAAAGGGTTCTATATGAAAACTTCAAGAATATAACCCAAAGTGTGTAAAAATTTATAATTTTTTAAGTTATTGTAAAATACGCGTGCGAAGCCAGGGCGGACCATCATCCATAATTGTCCACCCTTTTATAATTTCAACATAGTTAAAAACAATATTGTTAAACAACTTACATTTAATTTCTTGTTGTTATTAAACCTCGCAGAAGTGCGCCTCTGTCTGGCATGTTGGGTTTCTTCATCGATGATTGAAAGAGTTGCGACAGGCGTATCAACGTGATTCTGAGGCTGGAATGGTAAAGAAACCATTTATGACCTGCATTGTTTGAAAACCACCCGATGATCCGGCAAATGGTATTGCGAAGAATGAGAAGTCTTGGAGACGCCTCGTTCTATGGCAGGCTTACAAGGAAACAGTGTCTATTGTGTATTAGAGTATTCATTTAGCATGATTACTACTTAACTTAGAAATATGTAATATTATCATAAAAGGTATTTCCGGTTTTGTTATATGTAGATATAATGTACAGTCCACGTCACATACAAGTACCCCCCCCCCCCCCTATCTCAATGTACATATGTGGGACACAATAGTTATTACTGTTGGGAATTTCAGATTTTAAGTATTATGGAAGGGCAGTTTGATCCTGAGCGGCGGCGTGATAAATTGTTGCATGTGAAAATTTGTAACAAGTTGCAAGGGAATTAGAAGTAGTCGGATATATTTTGTAGACAAGTGGGTTACTTAATACTGACGCGCACTGTACCTAAGCAGAGGTCTGTCCCTGGCGGTAAATTAACAATTAACCAATTATGATTTTAAATGAAATTAAATGTTTTTTCCTTGCTCCATTACTTAATGTCCCAACTAGCAATGTGTTAAGTCCATCTACAGATAGGGTCTCTCTTAATTTGATCATCTATTTTTAAGTAATATTTCATCATAAAATATCAGCCTCTTTAAAGCCTTAAATGGATATTTGTGGACTCCCTTTGTTACCATGTTTAAAATAGTGTCAAATAAATAGATGCTGGCCAATCCACACAGAAATATCTAACCCCAGCTAAGCAGAGCTTGTTTTATGGGTACTGGATTACTGATTTACTTAATACAATATATCACATAGGCAGATATTTTTAAATGTAGAAAACGACCAAAACATAATATCTGTAGACGGTACAAATTCCGGAATATAGTAATAGTATTCTACTTACAACAAAACATTGCACCGGAATTTATTGACAGTATTCTACTTACCACAATTTGCTTCTGCCTGCCTCTAGCTTCATCACCAGAAGAATATTCATCTGTGGAGCTGTTCCCGAGGAATCCATAGAGATCCGGATATCCTTTCACCTTCAGCTCATTGGTGATCCAGCTCTCGTTGAAGTTGTGGTGGAGAAGCTTGCGTTTTCTACAGCTGCGGCGAACGTCTGTTGATTAAATATCACAACATAGTATCGAACAAAGTCGCTTCCCGATGCCTGTCCCTATGTATCCCAAAATTTAAAAACTACGCGGATAATTTAGATACGGTTTTTTAATAGATAGAGTTTAAAAACTATCGTAGTTTGATGAATTCATTATGAATGTAAGCGGGTTAACTACGAACCTATTATATGTTGTAAGAACACCAACGTTTCATCCCTTAACGAGGGACTTCATCAGGGTGAGTGCGGCTCACGTCGTTCTTACAACATATAATAGGTTCGTAGTTAACCCGCTTACATTCATAATGAATAGATAGAGTGATTCAATAGGAAGCTTTATATGTATAACCTTGCACCCGTGCGGAGCCGGGGCGGGTCGCTAGTAATGAATAGTGCTGGTCAATCCACAAAGCATCATTGCTTGCGTATCGCACGCACCGCCAAGCCTAAGCAGTGAATGCGTTAAAAAAGAATACCATTTAAAGTTAAGGATAACTAGCTCTCGTACGCAGCAGCGCACTATCCAGGATAATTCCGCAGATAACAGTCTAACTCCCGGCCAATTTTCAATAAGATCCTTTTAGATAGACACAATTACTTTCAAGCTCTATTTAGTAATCCTTCTTATTTAAAAAGCCGACAGTTTATGAAATGTGTATTTTCATTTTGTTAACACTAAAGTCATTTATAACGGGATATTTACCATGATTAGAGTTTTGAGTGTTCCAATATTTCGGCACAGTTTCATGCGCCATGATCTTCAGTTGTTCCGTGATCATGGCGCATCAAACTGTGCCGAATTATTGGAAAACTCAACACTCTAATTATGGTATCCCGTTATAAATGACTTTAGTGTTAATAACCATGAAAGTTTCAAAAGTTTTTTCATTTGTTAAGCTAGCCGTACGCAACGTTTTGTCGCTGTGACAGTAGAGTACCGTCATAGTACAACACAGGTTCGGCGCTATTATAGCGCCGAACCTGTGGCAGGGCGCTGACGCGGCGTAATAACGCGTTCTGTTTAGCAAAGCCTTAAAAGGCAACTTTTTGTACCGTATAAGCATAGGCAGCTTATTTTAACGAAAATACGTATGCGAAGCCGCGAGCTGAAGCTATATGTCTTATCTTATTTACTTTAATGATATGAGTTAAGAAGTATCGATTTGAAATGGAATGACATCACAAAATCTGATTTCTTTGGTTTTCCTTTGGTTGTTGGACATAACATTTTCTACTCTATTTCATGTCTTCACAAGATAGTGGAACTCAAAGATTATTAAACAAAACTTCCTTACTTTCTTGTATAGGTTTATCTTCACTCTCCTCTCCATAGTTCTTCCGTGGTCCTCGACGAATTCTCACACTTCTATTTGCAGAGTTGTTGTTGTCAGCAAAGAAAACTCTCATGCCCCGTGAACTAAAAGAAATTTTTATCAAATTCAATTTGTGTGCAAAACTAAAACCTGCGTATCAAATATATTACTGATTATTCATAATTGTTAACTATATTTTATTTCTGTTTGTTTTTTAGTAGCCTAATTCTAATAAGCCTAAAGTAAATAATTCTTCCTAACTCTAAGTGTCCCCCGAATTGGGAAGAATTATTTACTTTATTAGACCAAGATCTGCACTGACATCTCACATAGGAGTGTATTGTGCATAATCCCCCTGATTAATTTGACTCCCAACATTATTCTATAAGTGCAGGTTATATCCATATTCTGAGAATTATTTCTTGGGTTAATTTTGTAACTTACTGCCTTGAATATTTTTCACCCTCTGTGTCACTCTCAGGGAACACAATCCTGGGCATTTTGATGGATCTGCGCCTGCGACTATCTGTAAATGTAAAAAAAATTCAGTAAATTTACAAGCTACAAGTTTCTTAAGTGTTCTTCTGAAAGATAATTTTATTTCTTTATGAAGTCTATGCAACTTTACTAAAAGTAAATAACAAAATCAGATAATGAATTAGAACTACGAGTAGTATTAACAATTAAAGCAATTGAGCTAACTGGAGACTGTTTCACAACCACACCAATCTGCAGGTAGCTTAACTGATCCATATCAATACCAGTCGAAAGCACCCCCAAGATACTGACTGTATTCAGATACTCTCCAGCTTTGATCCATGGTCAGACAATTTTAAGCTGTATTGCATTGACGAGGAGTGCAATGCCTTGCATTCAAATTAAAAAAAGCAACTAGTTACTGTGATTAAAGATTTCTATATATCAGGTGCTAATGAAAACTTGTCTATAGTACTGAGTAAACCTAACTTTATTCGTTAAAGTATGATGACATTCACACTTGCACATTTTACATTGACGTAGCGTTCGGGGTATCTATACTCTATACCAGTGTTTTTCAGTCTTTTTGAATACGCGACCCCTTTAAGGGTAGAAAAATTCTGGCGACCCCCTTGGGCATAGAGAGACAAAAAGTTAGTAATTTTAAAGACAAACTTATGATTTTCTCTATTTTGATATTCATTATTAGCACCTACTTTCTGCAAGAAGCCTCGAAAGCTTTGAAAGTAAGTACGAGGTAAGTTAGTAAGGCTGCGTGCGGCTTTGATTTGGACGTCAGCAGCTTACAAGATGCTAAGTCTGAATATGCTAATCATTTTTCTGACCCTGTCTGGCTATTGAAATTAGCATTTCTGGCATATCTTTTTAGCCACCTTAATAATTTAAACAAGAACCTCCAAGGTACCGAAGAAAATATTTTAACAGCTAAAGATAAAGTCAAAGTATTTCATGCAAAACTTCATTTGTGGTCGACCTCACTGCAAAACAATATATTTGAGTCTTTTCCATGTGTTCAGAAAACTGTTGAAGATAATGAAACAGACCAATCGCTTGTGGTAAGGGTCCACATTCCTTGCATGATACAGAGCTTGCATAATTTGCAGGAGAAACTATTAACATACTTTCCAGACTTACACTCTGAAGCTGACAATGGGCGTAGATGGATTCTAAACCCTTTCTTGGATAAATCAATAGAACTGGCTGATATCACCACAAATACGAAAGAAAATCTTATAGATTTAGCTGCTGACGGCATGCTTCAAATGGAATTTTATTCGCAAAGTGTTGACGTGTTTTGGATCAAAAGAAAATATGAATACCCAGAGCTGGCAAGGGAAGCTCTAAAATTATTAGTGCCATTCACCACTTCATACCTTTGTGAACTGATGTTCTCTTCAATGGTGGAAATTAAAACCAAAAAGAGAAATAGGCTCCAATTAGAAAACGATTTGATTATTAACATTTCAAAAATAGCACCACGATTTGACAAACTTTTGAAAAATAAACAAGCCCATCCTTCTCATTGAAATTGTGTTTTTACGGTAGTATAGAACCTTGCCTTTTTCCTTTTGCCGGCGACCCCCTGAGTAAGGCTTCGCGACCCCCCTAAGGGTCGCGACCCACAGTTTGAAAAACACTGCTCTATACTAATAATAGTTCATATTATAAAGAGGAAAGATTTGATTGCTTGTTGAAATAATTGTTTAATACCAGTGCGAAGCTGGGGCGACCGCTACTCGATGGTCGAGTTAAGGAAATGTTTCACACTCAGCATACCGGAGTACTTACATTTCGGTGGCCAGCTCTGAATGTTCCTGGTGACCTTATATTGAGATTGAGTGCTCCTCAGCTCTCTGGGGGTCAAGATTGTTTCCTGGAAATATCATAATTAAATAGATAAGATATTGTGAAGATTTTATTATGAAGTTATTTTATGTAATTTTAATTTTAGAACTATACCTTATTGTAGTTTTGTATAATTATCTGATATTACACATTATATGACATCAGTTTCTACTGATGTCATATAATGTGTAATATCAGAAGTGCATCTTGTGTAGTAAATAAATATAAGTAATACTGTATAAGGCATAGCCACTGCCTAGTACCTACTAATAAGGCAATTTCAAAGTTGTTTCTTCTCTATGCAATCAGTTACCATAGCAT
The DNA here is from genome assembly GCA_963931895.1 of Eupithecia pulchellata. Taxonomy (NCBI): domain Eukaryota; kingdom Metazoa; phylum Arthropoda; class Insecta; order Lepidoptera; family Geometridae; genus Eupithecia; species Eupithecia pulchellata. The sequence goes on along the minus strand of OZ007540.1, from coordinate 8,777,833 downwards.
CAATTAGAATAGCTGACCCTTTATAGCTACCCAATCAAGCAATACTCTATACAAAGATTCATTCTTTACTAAAACCCTACCTTAGCAAGGCCATGCACGGTTACCACACAATCACAAGGCTATGGGAACCACCTAATAACATCATCCTATGTACCAATACATGCATTTTCTCAGCTTATTTTTAATTATTAATTATTATTACATTTGAAATCTTTCTCCTTGCTAGTCCAAGGAGGAAGATTTTGGTGAGAACAAACTAAAATGCCATGACTGATCTTTTAGTTTCTATCTTGGGGAGTTTTCTTTCACATTATGGGTCAAAATCTTTTGCAAGAGCCTAGTTTAGGCTTTCATTTCTAGCTTTTTAATAACTCAATACTGATGGAATAAAGGAAAAGCACCATGCAAACGTAGACGTAGGTGGCTAAAGGAATTCAGGACAGGAAGTGGCAACCATCTACACAAAGCAAAGTGGCTGCAAATCCGCAAATTAACACATGTCATTTCCTTACAGGACTCTTCATCTTTTCATCCGGAGGTTCACCCACGTCGTTCATAGAGCAATTCACATCCTCTACTTCGCCGTTTTCACCGCTACGACGAGTTTTCACCATAGTCGCGCCTGCACGTTCTACCTTCCCATATGACTCAACAACACTCACTTACGCAACAGGCCAACAGTAAATCACACATACGCAATCCAATAGTCATAAGATTAAGTACTTTACAGCCATCAAACGACCATTCCACGGACGTAACAAAGGACAAGCCCTATCAACTGCACATGTCTGTGAGCCAGTGCGCCATGTTTTATGGGAAACGAAATTCTATTCTTGCCCGAACGGGTTTCAAATAGATGAACTCACCAATTGAACCCCCTGTTTAGACAATATATATTCTAATTTATTGAATGAGGTTGCATCAAAGCACCGCAATATGTTTTATACGTTTTCTATCAAGATCTTTGAAATTTTTTCACAACTCACGATGTTTTTATTGACTGAGATGAAGTTACGAACAAATGTCGTTGAAATTGTTTTGTTTGTCAATCAAAATGCTATGACAGAATGACAGAAAGCAAACCTAAACTTCTTGGACGAATGAAATCCCCCTCTATCGAAGGGTCACTAAATTTGGTTGCAGTTTCGCGATTTTGAATTAGAAAACGCAGTTTAAATTATATTAAAACTATAACACAATGTTTTTATAAGCTTATTATCGTTAGCATTCTATTACCTATACCTATATTATGCCATCTATGGCGCTCATTAGGGAGGCCTATGTCCAGCAGTGGACTATTATAGGCTGGTGATGATGATGATGATGATGATGATGATATTTACGCAAGTTAAATTACACTAATAGTAAATTGGTTAGGTACCTGACTGCCGAGGAGGGTTACTTTGTTTTTTTTATAATAAATATCTAATTGACAAAACGTAGATGTATGTATGAGATATCTTTGGACATGTTTTTAGCATTATGATCATCCACAGACTTCTTAAGCAATGAGTTTAAAGTACTATAAATAGAAACACTGTTCCTAAGAACTTGAAGGCAAGTCCGGTAACGCTGTCATGGCCATCTGCGGTCAACAGCATTATAGTCCATTCGAAAAAAAAAAAAAACAACTTGAAGATGAACAATTGTTTTTACTGGAGGTAAAGATAGGTACCTACTTAGTATTTAAACCCAGTTATTATGATACTATACAATAATGATGATATAACAATTAGCGAATGTTTAAAATGTTTTATGTGTCCCATGCGTACCTAAAAATAAATCTACGTCTATCGAAAATCTCCTGTTATAATTTCCCAAAGTATTGGTAAGTACCTAACATAAATAATTTGAGTAGTCAAACTATCATGTCCGTAAATTCACATTTCTAGTTCTGATTTCTGTAATACTAGCAGTCCACCCCGGCTTCGCACGGGTATTCTACAAAAAATATTTTTCATGCGGATCCCTAATTTTTTGGAAAATATTCTATAGCCTATGTTCATCAGGGAAAACTTATGATTCCTATGCTGAAAGAATATTTCAAATCAGTCCAGTAGTTTCGGAGTCTATTAAATTCATACAAACAAACAATCAAATCTTTCCTCTATAAAATATGTATTAGAATTTATTAATAAACAAAAGAAACGAACCACATTAATTATTGTGTATAATGTACAACTAATTTAATATGCTCATATATTTTTTCATTATGGCTCTAATTATCCCTAAGACCCCTAAGACTAATAAGTCGAAGTGGGGGAAACGGGGAATCTATCCTGGAGTAGGCAGCTTGATCAAAAATAAAGTTGTGGCCATAGACTGCAGGGTTATTTTACTTCATTCAATTCGTAAGTAGGTACTTTACTTCGTCCACACCACAAGACAACCTAACCAAGCCATGAAATAAGAAGATGATTTTGTGTTTTTTTTTTCGATATGTAACAATACATTAAAGTTTGTTTGTTCCAGTTCCACTTAATAAATCAGACTGCTAATCGGTCTGGCTTCCAATCGTGGACGACAACATTTTTTATTGTAAATCTCTGCATAGAATAAAATGGATGAAAAGCCCAATGAACCTGTATCGCCCTCAGATGAAAAGGTAAAGCCGGGTGATGGTGATGTGGACGAAGAAATATCTGCACGTATGACAGCTTCCTATAGTGAGATTTCTTTCGGTTCCGACCAAGGACACACCCAAGAACTTGAGAAAGTTCAAGGCCCATCCAGACCCCTAAACTTACCCTCACAGCATCGTAAACAGGACAAAATACCTCTTAACATGGATGGCCATGTTCGATATGAAGGTGATATGACACACTATGTGGCAGATGATCTAGAATTCAAAATCAAACTGTCTAGCCCAGTTACCAAGAAAGGTGAAACTCCTGTTTTTGGTAGCTCCAGTGCCTCTCGATCAAGCACACCTGGGAAACTTTACAGACAAATTCTAGCTCCTCAAATTGGTCAAATAGATATAACAGTATTGAATGACCTGGAATATGAGGCACAGAAGATAGCACAATCTGTAGATAATTTGATTGAGAACCTTTCGAGCATCTTACATTCCAATTCCTCATTGACAGCTGAAAATATGGATGTTTATAAAGATGCTGTTGGTAAAACTTGTGATGCTATGGATAATAATATTAAAAGTATGTACACAATATTAGCCAAAGGAGAAGAGGTGTCGCAAGCCATGATACCAGTTCAGGCACAAGCAGCCAGAATAGCCGAGATCAAAAGACTTTTACAAATATTTGAAAATAATTTCTAGGCCTCTGCTACATTTTAGTAGAATTTTTAGACTTTGTAGAATAAGTACATTAAGCATTCAAGTTTGAAGTAGATTGTTAGATTTATTTGAATTACAATGATAAGTATAATCAATTTATTATGTGCAAGTGTTGTTGTTTTTTAAAAGTGATTGTTTTCATGTTGGACCGAGATTTATTTTGTTTTGTGGTTTTAAATTTTTCATGTCTACTGTGTAAAAACTTGTGAAAAAAGTAATGTGTCACTGACTGTTCTGTTAAAATTTTTACTGGTATTTTTTTTAGCATTTGGAAAATAAGAGGTTTTGGTCTAAAAATCATTAGGTACATTCCCAAAACCAACCACATTACAATAAAATAAAATAAAACAGTAAAAATCAATACTAGTTTTATTTAAAAACTTTTCCCCATTTCTAATACACGCGCAACACCTACGTTGATTTAATTTATATTGTAGTACTGAGCGAACTCATTCATATTGTGGCTAAATAAGTTGGTATAAAGGTAAAGACAAGGATGCTAAAAAGAAAAACATTTAATTTTTTTGGCGCTCGAAACCAAAGTAGGAAGATTATTACCTATTTGTACGTACTACACGCTTGCGAATGGCGCCTCGCGCTCCGCGCCGACTAACAAGGTAATTTGCTAAAAGCCAGATCAGAAATTATAAATAAGTAGGTAGGTACCTACATACCTAATCAGAATCAGAATCAGAAATATTTTTATTGTGAACTGTTGTACAGAAAAGATCTTAGGTATAAGGTGTACAGTTTCAACAGCTTATCTTTAGCAGACATACAATAATACAGTTTAAAATAAGATCTAGGTAGATAGATATATCTAGCTATATTTGGTATGCTTTATGGTTTAAAGAACAATGCATTCCAAGAAGTTAAAAATAGGAACAATTTACAGCTACATTTTACAAGGTGCTATTATTGTCTTTCAGTGAATAGAAAGCATTCGATTCAAGCATTGATTATATTAAAAAAAAGAAGATAAGGCACTAGCTTCCCGAAAATGGCCAGCTCAAATCTGGTCCAATCTGGTCCCCCACCTCAGTCATAGTCGGATCGGCGGCGCGGGCGTTCGTGATTCGCGCGCTTGTTACCAAGAACTTTTGTGTGATTTATTGACTAAAAACTGTAGCAATGCCCTCGTGCTCGTTCTTTAGGTGTTCAAACAGCTCCAAAACAAAAAAACAAAGCTCAAGGCATCAGCTTTCACTCCTAAGTACACCAAAAATTTATATTTTATGATTATTTTGCTGCCCAATTTCGCCATTTGCAGACAGGGATAGAAATATACGAAACATTAGTGTGTTAAAAGAGATAGCAATAGTCTTGTTGCGAGTAGAGTCGTTCTTCAATTCACACCATCAATCTTGTCCCAACTGGTGTGAGATAGTGGTGCGAGTTGCAGAATAAAAATTATATTATTTTCCTTCTGCAACTCGCATCCCTTTGTTTCCATTGAAATTATACGTCGAGTACAATCACAAAAAAACGGTCATTTTTACTACATTTTTAATACAGATTACAGTTCTGTAGAGGTATGTGTGTAATGTAAAGTTTTAAATTCTATTCGTGGAACCTTTCTATCATTTGTACCTATTCATTTCACATTATTTAATGTAGGTACAAAACACAAAATAACATAATTATGTATATTCATAATAATCATAGGTACCAGTTGGGACAAGATTAATGGTGTGAGTTAAACGAACAACTCTAAAACGATGAGTCGGCGTGCATGGTAATGGTATCGTAAGACTCGGGGAAATCCCGAATTTGTTTTTAATATAGTGGGCGGGGTGACTAGCGACTAATACTGTTGTCTCGGTCTCACTTCGGTCTTAGGTACGTCTTACCATCTTTGTTGCTCTTAATATTGCACAGGACTGGAAATGCAACTGTGAGCGTATGTGTTTGCGTGTAGTTGTAAGACAGGCCACTTATTGAGCAAGCTCTGGGAGAACGTAACCTATCTTCCTTTTTTTAATACATCAATGGATTCAAGCCATGTTTTTAATTTAATTTTAAACATGTTACCATCTAAGCGTTTAAGTTCTATAGGAAGATTATTGAAAATTTTTATGGCTTTGATAAAAGTGCTTTTTTGATACATATTGTTATTTACTTGAGTCATACAAATATTGAATTTATGTTTGGACCTTTGAGAGGAGGCACGGGCAGATTTTTTTTCAAAAAAGTATTGCTTATTATTCTTTACAAAAATACAGATTTCTAGAATATAAATGGAAGTTAGAGTCAGTAATCTTTCTTTTTTAAAAATATTACGGAGTGAATCAGTGCTCTTCAATTTAAAAATACATCTTAATGATTTCTTTTGCATAATAAAAGTTGTTTGGATATCAACAGAGTTTCCCCAGAAAATTATTCCATAACTTAACTGAGAATAAACTAAACCATAATATGCCTGTTTTGCCTAAGTATCACATTAGACGATTTATTTTTGTGTAGGTACAGAGAAGGACTAGAACACCCGAACAAATAATGTGATCCTACAAATATTAGTCCCGAGGCAGGAATCAAACCGCAACCCCCTGCGTTGTAAGCCTACCGCACCAAGAGGTCGTCATATACGTACCTACCTAAACGACAAAAGTTCAAAACCCTCGGCGCGCGAGTTACACTCGCACTTGTCGTACCGGTTCCGCTGCTTGCTTTTTCTGGCCAGAGTTATGGAGTGCCAATTATGTTGAGTCAACGTCAAAAACCCCAATAAAGCAATAATCTATATCTATACTAATATTATAAAGAGGAAAGATTTGATTGTTTGTTTGTTTGTATGTTTGTTTGTTTGTTTGTTTGTTTGAATTGAATAGGCTCCGAAACTACCGGACCGAGTTAAAAAATTCTTTCACCATTAGAATCCTTAATTTTCCGTGATGAACATAGGCTATATAATATTTTCAAAAAAGTTAGGGATCCGCATGAAAAAATCAATAATTGAACCGTGGGCTGTATATTGAACCTCTTTTTCTATTATGGCGCGTCAGAATAGAAAAAGAGGTTGTATAGCGCACGGTGCTTGCTTTTTCTCTACGGCCAGTGTCAGTTTTGGAATGTCGAGTCAGTGTCAAAAACCCCAATGCTGTTAAAAAAAGTAAAGATCCGTATGAAAACTGTGAAACCCATCGTTTTAGTGGGTATAATTTCTGAAATTTTTGTTTAATACCCGTGCGAAGCCGGGGCGGGCCGCTAGTGTTTTATAAGATAAGAAAACTGAAACCCAAAGTGTGTATAATTTCTGAAATTTTTGTCTAATACTTGTGCGAAGCCCCGGCCCACTATTAAGAATACAAAAAGGTCACAGACTCTGCTAAGCAGTCTGCTTATTACTGCTATGGCACAAGTGCTATACCTAGCATCAGTGTGGTTATAAGAAGTAACAGATATTAAAATTATAAAAAAGCTTTATAATATAAAATTAAACCATGTAGGTACCTACATAGGAATTTGTCTACAAAATGTCGTCATTAATTATACTAATTCCCTAGTTTAGGGTACTGACACAACGTTGGTAGAATGGTAGCGAATACAAAGCGGTGCGTCGCCATAGAACAACAAGTTGTCTAAGTCATGTAAGTTATGTCAAGTGTGATGTCAAGTCAACCAAAACCAACCAAGCCAACTTTTCATTCTGTCTGTCATTGCGCATCGACCGAGGTGGTTGTCGAATTTTGATACGAAAAATGTTTAGTTCGAACTAAAAAATGTAAATTTGATTGATAACATGAATGTTATCGATTCTAAAACTAGCCCAGTTCTTGGTCTTTTGACCGTTTTGCTTCCGTTCGAATAATATATGAAATGGGTGACGTTGTAAGCTTATTCTCTGTGATAATAATGAAACTAAAATCTAAGTTCAACGAGAGTAAATTATATTTCCACTGCGATCTTCCCTGGGAGAAACTCAAGAGCGTCAAATGGATGAATGAAAAAGCAGAAGGCAACAAAGCTTATGTGCCAACTACGGTGAGAACTAACTCTGCAATATGCACTGTATTATGCACCTGGTAGAATCAGTTCCTGCTTGTACTATTTATAAAATATTATTAATGGAAACTACTAATCATCTAAGACGCTGATTCCCTACCTACTATTTATATTGTTTGAAGAATATTATTCTTGTAGTGGATAAATTATCATGTACAGATTTTAGACTCCAATAAACCTTTTTCATTAGGCTTACAAAATAAGCACCAGTAAATTTCATCACTATTGAGTAAAAGTGGTTCTACAGCACCACAATCTTCCTCTAGTCTCTCAAATATATTTCTTCCTAGCAAAGCAAGCAAGTTTAATTACAATAAATAAACAGACTGACTTATTAAGTATTAGAGATTAGATAATTGGATGCATAATTACCTATAGAGAATTGTTGACTGACAAACCATGGAACGCCGTGTGGTGCCGGCATAGAATTTCACCACCCCAACTCTTCCCGTGGGTGTCGTAAGAGGCGACTAAGGGAAACACACCAGGGGGCGGGCAGCAGCGCCCTCTGCAGAACAACTACACCGAACTGCGATCCCCAACCCGCATGCCCAGCGTGGGGATTATGGGCAATTACCCCCCAATAATGATGCCATCTATGGCGCTCATTAGGGGAGGCCTATGTCCAGCAGTGGACTATTATAGGCTGGTGATGTTGATGTTGATGTTGAAACCATGGAAACTTCTATTTCATTAAAATTATTATTTATAACCACAGAACCAGATCTTAATGTGAAATTTCTAGACCCGGAAGCCACAAGCACTTAAGTCAATAATCGAGTATCTTGAAAAGTTTACAGGCCGATGTTTTTAATGTCTGGTATAAAAAAAAACTACTGAGATGGTATTTATTATTATTTTTTATTAGTCACTTAGTAATTAGCTATACACCAAACTAAACTAGTTACTCTATGTTTATTAGTACATAATAAAATCTGACTTAAGTTTGTTTGACCGCTTATAAATAGGTAATGAGACATGACTTACGTGTTTCTAACACGTAAGTCATATCACATAATGATCTCAAATAATAAGTCATACGCCTTACCTACTACAAAACTACAATATAAGTAAGTCATTATACCTACTAAATTTTTTTATAACTGAGCATGTATAAAAATGCGTTAAACATTAATCAACAAAAACAAATCCATAAAAAAATTAATCACTATCTTCAGAGCTTTGCAAATCAGGGTCGACGTTCCTAGCATCTGCAGCAGTTGCTAAATTTTTGTAAAAATGGTGGAAACATTCCGGTACGAGAGGTAATAGCGAAATTATGTCTCGTTTTTTTTCCATACTTATTGGCACTGGGTTGTTTGTTATCGGTGAAACAGTCAAATTTATGGTGCCGGTTCGTGTGCTCCTTCTGAAGTTAATGGCTTTAAAATCTTCATCTCTGGAAAGTGAGTTTTTATATGTTATTACTCCAAAGTCCGCCTCGTAGCACAGCCACTTCACATCATGCCATTTAAAAACATTGTTTGAAGTGTCTTTTTTTCGGGCTACTAGTGGCCCTTTTAGCAAACTCGCAAAGTCCATGAACTCCGCTTGTTGCATTTCGTGCACGGTAAACTTTTTACTGCTCGACCTTACTAACTGCATCCAGTCATGCGGGTGATATACTTGAATAGCAGATTTTTTCTTTTTTTTCTCAATGATGGCATGATCTAAATCCACTTCCATGTGAGTGTGGCCTGGTACCATAAATTTGTGATGAATTTTTTTTAAGGAGGGTTTCAGTGTCATCAGGTATGTAAACATTGCGGCTACGTGGGTATTCTTGTTTTGACCTCCACATGTATCGGAGTACAAAATAACTTCAGAAATGTCCTGAGGCAGTTCTTTGAGGTGGATGAATAAACAAGATGCTATTTGATTAGCACCTCGACCCGAGATTCCCTCATGCCACATGTAATGTGTAGACAATCCCGTTGCATTGTCGTGCACAGTAAGATTAAATGTCCAAAGCTGCCTTTTATAAAAAGCTACGGATGACTCTAAAGCTGGAGTAGGTAGACACTGTTGGAGATCAAAAGAAAGGCACTTAATGGTTTTGTCTATTGATGCAGTCATTTTGTCAGACTTTTTTTCATTATAAGCCATATCAGCTGCAAGCAAATGTGACTCACGTTCCGCCTCAAGGGTTAATTTTGCAGTTTCGTCGTTGGCGACACTTATCTTCATTTTAATGATGTCACAGTGGTGGCAAGTGTCAACTTTTGGCTTTTTAAAACTCAACTTTAATTTATGAAACTCTCTTCGGTAAATTTTGTCACTGACGGGGTTTTCATGAGACGTTTTATATAAAGAATACATGATTGAAATTGTTAAGTGTGATGGTAAATACTTTCGGCTACTTTTTCGTCTTGTGTAGTGGCTCTCGTATAACGGGAAGGAATTAATATGGCTAATCACTTCAAGAATCTTTAGATCTGAATGTTTATTTGCTGGAGTTTTCTTTCCACGTTTATCTGGTTGAATTATTCCACTGGAAGTGCTGCGTTTCTTTAAACCTATCAGTTTAACAAAATTATCCGTTATCGCCAAGGTTTTTAAAAAGCAACCTTGACATACGGATATTTTTTCACTGTTAATGTCTAAATGATACCTGTAGGTACATTGTCTAAATTTTTGCCGTTCAGGATCCTCGACACGATGTCGTTCTGTTTGTTTTTCCTGGATGGTGATTAGAGATGAAACGAAAGCTGCTCTCAAATCATATGACCCAAGATTCCAAAATTCCTTATGAATTACAGCACGTTGTTCATTACTTATCTTTTCTCGGCATTTATTTCGACAATTAGGTAGTTCCTGCATTTTGCGTTCTTCTACATTTTTCCCAGAAGCCGTCACATACGAAAGACCAAGATTGCGCTTCAATTTACTTTCTCGTTTTCTTTTTCGGCTATGTACTGATTGTTGAGGTAGAGATTGTGGCAGTTCTTCATCTTCTGCAGATAGGTTGGGACTTGGTTCAGTGCGTGTAGGGTCAGGCACAGAGTATGTTGGGTCAGCCACAGAGTCATCACTAGAAAAGTCACTGGGTGTTTCATCAGGAGCTGTATGTGTTTGAGTTCCTGATGTGCTTGGTTCAGGATCAATAAAAACACTTTGATCATTATAAACAGCGGTATCTTCTGTGAGCAGACTAGGGCTGGTTGATGATTTTTGAATTATTGTCACGTGGTCAACGTCAGACTGTTCGTTTTGTGGCTCGACAGAAGTTGTTGGTTTCTGCGTCCCAGATGTACTTGGTTGCACAGTAGTAGTTGTACTATGGTCACCTAAAATAATACAGAGCTATGTTATTCGCATAAAAAATTAGAAAAATAATAATGGTCTCTAAATAAATCAATTAGGTATTTAGTAAATTTATCATTCAAAAATTTTCATAAAATGTTACTCCTATTTTTACATTAGACTAAATAACAAATGCTAAATTAAAATGTAAGTATTTATTAAAAAAATATGATAATACGTACCAGTAGTTGTATTTTTTGTATTTATAACAAGGTTTAGTATTTTTCTCCCTCTCGATTCCATAGTAACTTATAACATTATCATTAATTGCACAACACAACCACAGCATGGGTCAGAATTATTTATAATGGTGGCTCAAAACAAAATCTTCACGAAGGCACTTCACTTCTTAAAATCCTGGAATTTCTAATGGCCATAATGCATTTTAACAAAAAATAAAGGGTAGGTCGAGAATCTTGTGGGTGAAACAACTTAAGTCAGATAGCTGAAGTCAAAAACAATAATAAAACTATAACGAACAAAAGTACTTAAGTCTACTTAAGTGCTTACGGTCCGGCACTAGAAGTGTTCCAAAAACATAAGTTGTTTGGTGCGTATTACTACCGGCTCGCGAATTGAAGCCCTGTGACTTAGTTGCTTATTGCCGTCGAAGGATTATACAAAAAGCAAAGCCCTGTCAGATTTTAGCATTTCGAGAAAAAAATGACTTAAGTGCTTATGGACGCCGTGTCTAGATTTTTATCCCTCATTCAAGTATGTTTATGTAAGGTTTAAGAGAAAGGTTTGTGTTTATTTTAAAGGGTGGTAATAAGAAAACAAAAGAATACAAATTCAGGAGCGGTTTGGCAAGTGTTTTGGTTAAAATTTGCTTTTTGTATGGAAAAACAGTTAATAGTTTATTTGATACAATTTAATTCGCTCCATTAGACACTTATTACAAATCTTGTCAAAAATAATTGATTATAAAAGTAAGAAAATCAAAATTATACCATGAAGGGGTAACATCTATATTATTAAGCCCGTTAAACTGGGTGAGGTCTTGAAATTGTTTGATTTGTTTGGTTATAAGATGTGTCTCGACTCAGTGTGCCTTTTGGCAAAGGCCTCCTCCAGTATAACTATTATAAAGTTCTTGTGTTTAATGTTGCAATGTTGATTCCGTTTATTTTTCTACTGTATTTATTAACTGGAGGGTTATGGTCTGAACTTCCTTCGGTGACCAACCGTGGTGGGAAGGTTTTTTTGTAAATGTTGCTTTAAATTATGTTGATCTTGTGTTTGTTTTGTTATTCTGGTTCAAGTTGTTGTTGTTTTTATAAGTAAGTTGTTTATGTGTGTTTCTTAGTTTTTTGAACTTTCTGAGGTTGAAATAGAAGAGATTCTTCCCAACACTGAAAAAAAATAAACCCAACACTCAAAGGATCCCCAAAACAAATCAAATAAAGCGAAGACTACTGAACAAAAAAAAATATTGAAACCAATATTGAAACAACAATCAATATAAATGCATCAGGTTCTTAAATTAATTATGTAAAAAAAGTGTCCTGACTGAGGGATAAAAATCTGTTAATTTTCTTCCAGCAAACCTTAGCCTACATTTTTTTGTTTATTTATATAATCTGAAGCGCAGCAATGGGCATGCTAGTTAATGATAAACATCATAGAGACATTTCCACAATGACAGGATGCTCCTAATGTTTTGATTTCAATATTGATAAACTATCTCTGTTTCTAAATTGCTTTTTAATGGATAACAGTATTATTGTCATGTGATTGTGATTATAAAAGTGCTGTGAGATAACAGTATCATATGGCTATTGTACTTACATCCAAGTATATCAAACATGTAGGCAGGTACCAACCACTCACCTACATTACATAATTGTATATTGACGACCTCTGTGGCGCGGTGGGCGAAGGTCGCAGGACGCAGGAGGTTGCGGGTTCTATTCCCGCCTCGGGACAAATATTTGTACGATCTGCAGATAGTTGTTCAGGGCGTTCTGGTCGTTTTCTATGTACAATAAAAAATATCTATGTATGCAATAATATTGTATTATATATAAAAAAAAAAGTTGTCATCTAGTACCCATAACACAAGCTCTGCTTAGCTTGGGGCTAGATGATGCTGTGTTGTGTGGATTGTCCGGCATTATTTATTTATTATTTATAATTCTACGCCCTTTTATAGCCAATTCAACTTAGCTTAATAATTTTTATTTTATTGTACTTAAATCCCTTTCTGTATGTTTTTCTTTCTGCTTACAATACCTTACGGTGATTTTGCAATAATAACAAGTGTAATGTAACTAATGAAATGCAATAGTCCTATTAGAACTTAGAAAATAACGACATTTGACGCCCGGTAACGGTAACTCAAACGATCTGTCCTTGCCTTGTCGACAGGTAGAGAACGTAGCGAATGTATGCACTCACGCACTATGCGTCGCCCCTGCTTCGCTCGGGGCTCGAGAGCTACTCACGCGGTCCCTGAACGCCCCCCAGGCGATCGCGGCCGTCGTGTATGGACTAGCGCTGTGCCTGCTGTTTGCTGTCTCCACCACCTTCCATTGTGTTTGCTGCTGTCGGGCTGAGACGTAAGTTGCAACTTGCTGGAATAACGTCTACCTCCACATCATGGCTTGACTTGAACAGTCTCCGCCCATACACCAACTCCAATTTAAGCACGAAAAGTGTTGGAATAACGTCTACCTCCACATCATGGCCTAACTTGTTCAATCTTCACCCATAGACAAACTCCACGAAATGTTCCTTGATATGCTAAACGCATTCATTGATCACTATGCTCAGCATCGATGGTGGTAGTGCGATCCCAAAGATCTATATCGACGTAAGTTGCATCTTGCTGGAATCGGGTTACCGCATCATCGCTTGGCATCATTTCATCTACTACCCATAAGACAAGCTTATTTAGGCACGAAATGTTCAGTAGGTAGGTACTTAATTTTACGTGTGAACATCCCTGTAATAATTGTGTATCACAAATTAATAAATGAACTTGAACTTGATATTCAAAATGTACCTAATTTGTCTGCTCTCTCTAGAAAACCAATCCTTTCTTATAGAGCTGTTTCTACTGTGTCAATTCTGTAGATATCTAGAGTTCGCAATGCCCTTGCATATTGTTATCCAATTACTTGATTACATTACACGCAGAATTACCCAATCATGTCTCATCATAACATAACCAATAAACTGGGAACCAGGCTTGCCAATGAGCAATTAATGGCTACCTGTTCCGTCCTTGGTTGGAAGTAGGTCATGGCCTCGGAATAACGGAACAACTGAAATTCCCGGGATGCTTCGAATTTTTTCTAATTGTTTTTTATCAGAAATCTTTCAGAACTGCGTATTTCTGAGTTTAGTAAAACATTTGAGCTGTACCTACTAGTTCTTATGTAAATATAACTGAAAATAATTTAAGTAACTTAGGGCTTTTTGTGGCATGGCCTGGTTAGAAATTTACATTCGTGTCAGTGCAAAAGTAATAGGTAGATTTAAACTTAATTGTAAGTTTTTCAAAAACTATTAAAAATACCATTGAAATTATGATGAGATCGCGAATATCAAATCTAAAAAAGTTTAGTAAACATTTTGTCATGTACCTACCTAAAATCTTGCATTATTAAACGCTTCAGAACGTGACATAGCTAAGGTCAAGGTCACACTGAAATAGGCCTTTGAAAATATACGACGTAGAAGAGGGCTCTTTCTGAGAATTTTAAACTTTCAAAGGTCGAATTATACTGCCTTTTTCAATTTTAATTCATAGTGAAACACTACATTATTTATCTATGCATTATATTGGTTTGGTTTTATGTACTTATTCACAGATATCACATTATTATTATACTTAATTGGATAATCAAGGCTATTCGATACATTAGCTGTAGGTATTTTCTGAACTGATTGAGACTGATAATGATAAATGATAACAAACTAAACACATTGTATTTATCACATTAACAAAGTTATAGACGATATAATTTCTAAATTATCAATTTATTATTCAAAAAATAATAATAATACCCTCGCAATGGCGCTCCTGGCTTATTAATTAAACGAACGGTTATTAAATTTCGTTATAGTTCAACGTTCCTTGAACCCTGCTTGGGTACCGTACCATTGTGTCCCCTAAACATACTTAGATACTAAGGTCTACAAATGTACGTAATAAATAGATATGAAATGAAATGAATAATAGAATAACAGGAAATAATAAGTTTAAATGAATAAGGTTTTGTATCGATATTTGTCCTATAAATTTCCCCCATCGTCCATCCATCCTACACTTGGTAACATAACCGATATCACTGATAATGATAACAATAACAAGTCGACATTTCGTGTTGCGTTGGTGTCGAACCTTACACCCAACAAACAATTTGGCGTCAATTAGAGCTTATTTTAGACCTTAACGTGATATAAAGGTGCTATAGCAGCAGCAATAACAACTTTTGGCAACATAAGAGTGTAGTCTAACAAAATATTCCACTGTGAGCTATACAGCATAGTTTTAAGGGTAATAACAAGATGAGTTTAAAGGTTAAAGACATACAGCAGCAATTTGTAACGCTATAATACAGGCTAAGCATCTTGTTTTATAGCTGTAAGTGAATCTTACAACCATAGAATCTAAATAAGAAGTAAGCACTGACTACAACCCCCCAAAGTGCTATGCAAGCGCTAACGAACTCTTGCCAAGAACTAAAAGTTGTACAAAAGCAATAATTACTTATACAATGGTTATTATAGCACCAAATACCTAAAGAGGTACAATACTCTCTTATATTACTTAAAGTTGTAACAGTGGGAACATTTTTCGCTATCATAGAACTTCTAGTGCCTAATGTCACTTCTGTATAGGTTTAGGTAGAGTAATAGATCTCAATACCTCTTCTGTAACCCTTATTTGTTCACTTGTTGATATCAGAGCAATGGCGAAGTGATAGTAGGTACTAGAAGTAGTCAAGCGGGAGTTTTCTGCGAAAATGACAATCTGGGTCCCGTACATAATTTTCTAAATAATAAATCAAATTAAACACAATATTTCAATCACATTTCTTTTATTCTTTTATACAAAGTAAATTAACTTAGTTTTTCTTTAAATGAATCATATTCAAATATATTTATTTATCACACTGAATCCTTATATTTGTCATTTAAAAACTATAAAGCAAAAAAATTATCTGATAAAGATTCATGAAATTCAGCTTATCATCAAGATTTATAGTAATAAATCAATAAAAATATAGTCAAGATCAAGAGGTTATTAATTTGTATCATATCATTCACAATCAGACCTACAGCTTGTACTAGTAGGTCTCTTTTGCAGAGGCCGCCTTCCGACTTATCAAGTCCTTTATCAACATCATCTTTCTCTTTGTTTTTTTTTTTTGTCAAGTTTTACACGTTTTCATATCGTTATAACAAAAAATCTAATTCGCGTTCAGTTTCTGCATAAGTTGAAATATTTCTTATTTTTACTTGACACTTTATTCGTCGCCCATCAAGTTGTAGTAAGGTGTTTGTAGATTTTACAAGTTTTAACGCATTGCATTTAGGCCATTTTAGTACTATTATTATGTTTCCATGGATCCGATGGAGCATGCAGTACACAGCACATATTTTCCTTTTTCTATAGTTTGTACAATTGTTGTGTACGGCATTCTGAAATTAAAATACAAGTTATTTCATGACGTCACTGAAAAGAGGAGATGAAGGAGGATGAAGGAGATGAATGAGAGGAGAGAGAAAAGATACAGTGAATAAAATATATACATAAAATTGAATCTCCTATGCCGGCATCCTATCATACGAGTAAGTACTTATAAGCCTAACACAGAAATCTATATCTGATTTCTAAATAATTGATAAATTTTAAACATAAACATGATATAAAGGACCTTTTTCTTATTTTTGAGTGGTTTTAAAGTAGCAGTATGCGTTACTTTCGCGTTACTGTAAAATAGAAGTGTAATGAATGTCACTCAAAAAGCTACGGACAGACAGTACTACGGATCCCTAAATTTGTTTGCCCACCATTTAAAGGTTGCGAATTGATCTGACTAAGGTTATAAAAACAGAAGCAACTATGATTTATATAAAGTATTTTACTTATGCTTCATTATGTGTATTAATTACGACTAGCACGATACTTTAAACTGGAATAAACAATGTTTTATTCGATTCTTCGAAAACTTTTATGTTACTCCATATCTAATACATTGTTTATTTTCAGTCAAGAGACATTAGTCATCGGGCGCTTGAATAATTTGTTAATAATACATATACTTAATCACAATTTACTTACGTTCGCAGTGAAAAATCAACCTCTCCTGTAGTCAATAAGTTGGAACTAAACGATTTCATTTCAGTTTCACAAACGAGGCGCCCTTTTGGATTAATAAATATCTAAACATTTTACGCACACAAAACTAGAAGTAATTATTCTGTTGATAAAAAAAAGAATATCGTGATGTTAAAATTTAAGAACCTTATAGCTCTTATAGATACCTTTTGGAGCTCAGAGCGTTAATAATCACCCATTTGCCACCCTCATTCCACCTAAAGACATAGTGAGTGACGTTGTAGTTCTGTTGTTCCCCTTAAAGAGTTAGTAGTCACCTATTTGCAGCCCTCAAAGCACCCAAAGAGTTAATAAACGCTATATTAATCTATTGTACCACTAAAGGACTTAACTTCCGCTTATTTATCGCGTTTTTATCTCTTGTAGTTTCAGTTTTCGCTATTATAGCTCTCTAATAGCTCTATTATACCTCTAAACCAAATCTGTAACTCTGTTGTACAGCCATTAAATAACCCAAGGCGATATAAAAGTGTGCCCAATTCGGGGGTATAGAGGAGTTATAGTGCGCTCTAACTCCAAATAGTAACACTTATTAATAACTGTAAGATCTGGTTAGCGCTCTTATACATCTAATATAGCTCTTGTCTTAGCGCCTAAGTGTTAGTTGGGCAATCACCCCTATGCGTCTCAGATCATTCAATAGATATCTATTTGAAGACAAGCTACACGGGTGTACCTTGTCGTATTTATTTCGGATCTGTATCTGAGGCCGACTGTACGATTTAGGTCACGTGGTTTGCAAATCAATCCGGGGAATGGGACCGCGGTCCCAATCGACGGAAGCCTCCCCTTTCAACAAATAATCTCTAGCAAGTACCCAGTGCGTATGTCTAAAGGTATTAAAGAAATAGCCTAGGCATGCTTAGATATGGCTTCAGTCACGAGGTCAGAACTGAAATAGCAGGAACGTGGTTGTTATGCGACTGGACTATGGACGGAAAATTTGCTATTGTGTGCCTAATTCACGAGAGGTCCTATTAGGCAGTGAATACTGTCCACTTCCTTTCTCAAGCTGTTTGTCATGAATGAGTTCAATGGATCAAATCTTCAACATTCGTCTATTTGCCTGTGTGGATATTTTATTCGGACTTTATTTTACATTCTTGATAAAACAACAAAATGCGGACAGGGTGTCTGGTTTCGTAGAGCTATCAGATCGTTTGTTATTGTCGTAATACCTCTTTTAGTCATAACTGCATTACTTTACCATTATGTCATATTGATGATTATGAAAGAAGTTGATATATTAAAAACGGAACGTTTACATACCAGGCTAACAGATAATTACAAATAATAAATAAGCTTTCCGTTCTATGTTATCATACGACGCAGGAGGTTGCGGGTTCGATTCCCGCCTCTGGACAAATATTTGTACGATCTGCAGATATTTGTTCAGGGGTTCTGGTCGTTTTATATGTATAATAAAAAATATCTATCTATTTAATAATATTGTATTACGTATATCAGTCATCTAGTACCCATAACACAAGCTCTGCTTAGCTTGGGGCTGGATGATGCTGTGTGGATTGTCCAGCATTATTTATTTATTATTTATTTATACAGTAAACGATTCTTAGATATAGGTACTCAATAATACCGGGCCCATAAATATAAACTTCATCGTTGATCTCACGAGTTCAAACTGTTATAAAACCTAGACCTTTGCGCGCTAATCAGCGTTTATTGAAAGTATCCAAGCGTACCAATCTGGGTCTTTATTGACTATTCAATCAATCTTTGATTTACACTGATGACAAGAAAGCAGCGTGGAATGGGACAAAATCGTATTTATCTATACTAATATTATAAAGAGGAAAGATTTGATTGATTGTTTGTTTGTATGTTTGTTTGTTTGTTTGTTTGAATGGAATAGGCTCCGAATCTACTGGACCGATTTGAAAAATTCTTTCACCATTAGAATCCTGAATTTCCCCTGATGAACATAGGCTATATAATATTTTCAAAAAAGTTAGAGATCCGCATGGAAAATTCAATAATTGAACCGTGCGTTGTGTATTCAAACTCTTTTTCTATTATGGCGCGTCAGAATAGAAAAAGAGGTTGAATAGCGCACGGTGCTTGCTTTTTCTCTACGGCCAGTGTCAGTTATGGAGTGTCGAGTCAATGTCAAAAATCCCAATGCTGTTAAAAAAAGTAAGGGGTCCGTATGAAAAATGTGAAACCCATCGTGTTAGTGTGTATAATTTCTGAAATTTTTGTTTAATACCCGTGCGAAGCCGGGGCGGACCGCTAGTTTTATAATAATTTTGTTGTATTTTCTATAGTAAAAAAATATTTTATAACGAGATGTGTAAATAAATGAAGTGGAATAGTAATAAAATTATTTATTTATAAAAATGGGTTTACCAAGTACGGACTTAGTATGTATTTTATATAATAGTGTGTCCTCATTAGTTCCGTACAAACCTACTTGTATTAAACCTTACAGATCAAAGATAATGACATTATCTTTGATAATGTGACACATAGCTCTAAGTTTGCTAACTTGTGTTTAGATACGAGGGCTCAATCTTCTGTCTTCTTATAGGTTCACAATCACAATACCAGTAGCGAAGACCTAAAGTCTCTTAGCTCAGTACAGTACATTGCCTGGCGCTAATAATCGTGTCGAATATCTACTAACTTCCTACCGTCGATCATCTCTAGTTCAACGGTTCAAAATTGTATCTCACTCTATAGTCACATGTCAAATAGTAGGTGCATACATACTACAACTTAAAATATACAGAGGTATATAGTATATCTAACACTGACAAATGAGTAATCTATATAATTATGACATATCTACTACAAAATTATAAAATTCAATCAAAATAGTAAACCAATCAAGAATAAATCATACAATAATGTCATTAGAATAACGTAAGTAATTAAAAATAACTCACAATAAATTATGTTTAATATTGTCTAGGAAGAATGTATGTAACAGTTATTTATTAAGTTCATGAATCTTTTAAAATTGCAATTGAATATTATTACAAATTCGCCTTGCTATACCGCGCAATTTTCCAATCCATAGAAATCCAAATCGCGTATAACTTCCAGGAAAATGAAGCACTTCCTACACCGCTGCGACCGCGCCATGATATACATATTCATCGCGAGCTCGTACTTCCCCTGGTTGACTGTGAGCCCGCTGTCCTGCTGGATGCTGAGGGAACTGCGCTGGGCCATCTGGCTGCTCGCGGTCCTCGGCATAACCTACCAGCAGATCTTCCACGAGAGATACAAGATGCTGGAGCTGCTTTTGTATCTTGTAATGGGGCTGGGACCGGCTGCTATTATTGTTACTTCTAATGTAAGTATATTTTTTTGACTACGCTGTTTTACGTTGTGTTCATCATATTTTTTGCGAGAGTTGGGTCAATGAAAACTGTAAAGTAGCTCACAACAGAAACTGACCTAACTCATGAACATAATAAAAGTAAATTTTAAATATCAAACAAGAAATGCGCCAGTAAATATTGTACCTATCTCGGTATCTAGTTCACCCTTAGTAGATTTATATTCAAACTTAGTTAACCGGTAAATCCGGGTTCAGGTATCTTAATCTTTTCGCTAGGTTTATAGGCTACTAGCTTATACCCGAACAACTAATTAAAGTCCACACATGACGTAAGGTAACGTCAAAATCCGAAATAATATTGGTGGTGTTTTCACGACCAATCAGACCGTGGACGGAAGAAAACGCCAATCAAGGATCCATTTCATTTTGTGATAAGATCGACAAATACGCGGTAGTCCGTCAAACATAGTTTTGGAGCTCTCGATCTCTTGCATAGAGATGGAAATTTAAAAAATGGCTCACAGTTTAAAGACGTCTTGCAAATGCCTTGCATAGATGCAAAATATTAACTCCTGTGACCAATCGAGATAAACAACATTCGAGAATCTTTACGGCAAAGTACAATCAGTAGGCATAAAGCAACCGGGGCGGGGGCCCGTGTTGCTCTGTGTCAGTAGGTAATTAATATTCATTGTGATTGCTTGACTTGTACATGATCGATATGATAATGATAACTCTTGATTTTGCCACAAGCACGTCTTTATATTTCACCAAAAAGTGGCAGCCATCGAAGTGTCAACGATAATAATTAAATACCTAATCCTAAAAGCCAAAATTACAATCAACGAACAATGAACTTAAAAACTTCAAATACAAGTAATATTAGGGCGTAGGTATATCGGAATTGCTTAAGATTAATACGTAAAGGCCAGCTGATCTAAATTAGGCCGAAGATTTCCTGTTGTCGAGTGCAAAGATCAAATACCAACATACAATGACAAAGAGACACAAGTGCGCGAATTGAGCTAGTTCATCTAAATCTAAAGAACGAATGCCTACAGCGACTGTAAAAACCCAGGGCAATCTCCGAAAGATCTTTTGACTGTTGTACGTGCGTAGTTTTTCTCGCCGTTTTTACTTGCTGACGTAAAGGGTAAGGTAAGATAAGTTAAGTTAAGGTCAGACCGAACTGAAATAGCTGAACTTAGACACTAAAATGGCCATTTATAACAAAGCAAAAACAAACAGAACAGAAAGTAGAACTATGGTAATCAGAGTCGGTCGCATTATGCAATGTCGGCCGCATCCGCGCTGTATGTCTTTGACACACTGCGACCTTCGCCCGCTCAGATAACGAAGACTCGTGTCGTGTTATTTATAATGAACCTTACGTTCATTATAATAACAACCTGCTAAATTGGAACTTAAGTTTCCAATACCGCGGGCTCTATATAATAAAGTTAGATTTGTAGTATGTATTATATTTCTGTTTATTTTATATTTACAAATACAGTGTTGTTGGTTTGTTTTGTTCTAATCGCAATCAACATAGAAACTCGTAGATTGAAGATTGCTGGTTTTTGAAGTTTATTGAAACATCAAAAAACCATTTAAGGCGCATACAGCACCTAAACTAGCGCCACCACCTACTTTATGTTATTATTCTGTTTAACAAAGGAATTTTCAAAAATCCATCGTCCAGTTTGTGATACCTATCATAAGCTTTTTTTTAATGCCTCTGTAATAGTTTTATTCTATTTAGTTTAGGAAGAGATACGAAGTTGCCCTTGGTGGCCACACCAAAATCTATTTTCGTATCTCTTCCTAAACTAAATAGAATAAAACTTTTACAGAGGCATTAAAAAAAAAGCTTATGATAGGTAAGGTATCACAAACTGGACGATGGATTTTTGCAAATTCCTTTGTTAAACAGAATAATAACATAAAGTAGGTGGTGGCGCTAGTTTAGGTGCTGTATGCGCCTTAAGTACTATTACGAAAAACAAATCTGAAGGAATTAGACCACTGGAATGAAGAATTAAATCTGTAAAGCCATTTCGTAAGTCACCAATAGAACGCTACTGATAAAAAAACTGTTTGAAATAAATAAGCTAATGTTAAATACTGTTCTTATTTTGGTTTTAAAACAGTTATTTTTTTACTCAATAAACTTTACTGGTGAAAAAAAAAATGACTGTAATGACGATACCCTACCTGTATGTGAGGCAACTATTTACTTACCAATTGAATAGTTCGATGTTACTTGATAGGTATAATTAGATACTGTATGATATCGATAATAGCTAAATTGGGCTTGCCGCAAGGGTATTAATCAATTTCTAAATGTCATTTTATCAGGCTAAAAGCTTTTACAGGTTGGTGGGGCCACTTTGCTTATTGGGTTAGGTAAGGTTACGCTCTTGGGTATACTCGTATCTAAAAAACAATCTAAATGGCTATAAACACATTACATACTGACTAATAGCTGAAAATTGCCTCGGAAAGGTTCCTTTTCGGTTACTCTACTCGACTTAGCAGCTTTTTTACGAGAAGTTTACCATACTGCTTAGGGCATACGCATATAACCCTAAGATAAACTTGCGGTGAACAGGCCCGGATTAGGGGATCCAGGATACCATATTCAGTGAATAATCAGAATAATCATTATATTAGAGATAGGGCCGTAGCCAGAAATACTATTCGGGGGGTTTGAGCCTTAGAGATTGGTATGCCAGCAACAAAAAAAAAATATGAGAAACACAAAAAAAAATAACTTCGAGCGTCACATTTTCGGGTAACAAAAAAGTTAGTAGTAGTAGTTCAGGGTGCCAGTACCATAACAGCCAGTGGAACGAGCCTTGACATATTGTAGAAAGGAAAGCTTAGCTTTCCTTTCTTGACAATTTGGTTTTTTGAAGATTAACAAAATAACTGCTACTACAGAAAGAATGGCGAGCGAAGCGAACCGCCAAATTTTTGACTTATTTTCGGCAGGCTGATATGACCAAAACACCGACCGAAGCGAGCCGTAATATTTTTTAGCGACTTTTCGGATGTTCTGTAAACTAGAATCAAGAGTGACAAAAGATTATGATTAGCGAACCCTTTCAGGGTTTAGAGCCTTTGCGGTGGTAATTTTGGAGTTTGGTGAAGTAAGCAAGGTAAAAAGACAAAACATGTTCTTTCTTATTACTTTTTCGGATGGTCTCGTGGTAGGTAATAAAAATTAAAACAGTGAGCGGAATGAGCGCCGCTATTTTGTTGTGTTTGCGGCTTTCAGCGGCCGCAAACACAACAAAATGGTTGATAAATTGTGACATTTTCGCAAGGCTGTTAAAAAGTTTAGTATAATTGAGAATGAACGGCGAGCGGAGCGAGCCGCGAAATTTTTTGTGACATCTTCGGTCGTTACCAAATAGTTTATAAAATATGTTATAAATAAAGATAAAACAGTAAACGGAGGGAGCAATTCAATTACAGAAAAACAAGAAACTAGGTCTATTGATTTACAAAATTAAAAGTAATGTCGTGATCTGCCTGCCTAGCTGGAATCGGCCGTAAATGAATGCGATGCGTGCACCCAGCGCATTTACATAACATGTTGAGACGAATTTTGACGAAAAAAAGTTTGAGTTTTCAAGAGAGAATAATTTAAAGAAATATTTAAGTGCGACGTGCTTACATACAATACAATGTATGTAGATACACAATAGGAATCGCATGGCACGGAGCGCCAAACTGAACACATAGTACCTACGTCGTTTCTTGCCTACCTTTTAATTTTTGGAAAAATAAATGTTAATTTTTCGGGCAAGCCTGACTTTAGGGGTATGAATGTTCCGCCATGAGGGCCCCTAGGCTTGCCGGGCCCCTAGGCCCGGGCCTTGTGGGCCTAGGGGCTAATCCGGGCCTGGCGGTGAATCAAGATTGTGTGAATCAAGAACAAGGGTTGATAAATAAACATTGGTGTCGATTTAAAAATTGACAAAAAAAAACTTATTGGACGGCACTTAAACTAATACCATCCTTTTAAGATCGTTTTGAAAGGAATGGCAATATTCGTTTGTAGATCGTTCATAGATCCGTTCATCCGTTCGATCAAGTTTAGTTTTGGCGACATCCGAATACACACCATTTCCTATGAACCTAGTCAATTTTCTGTTATTTTTTCCAGCTTGTCTTTCGACATAGATCTCTAAAGTCTTCCACTATTTTCCGTCTTTTGAACTGATCCATTCTGGGCCTGCCACTCTCTTCATGTCATCCTCACATCATTTGTTTTTCCTGCCTTTACTTCTTTTGCTTCCTCGGGGGTACCATTCAGTTCTTAATCTAAATATGTTATGACGGTTATGACCTAAATAGGTATGCCTAATTAACGTATTACTAAAAGCTAGTACAGTAGCAATAAGGAATATGACGTTTGTGTAAACTTAGTTCCATCATCAGCCTGTGTTAGTCCACTGCTGGTCATAGGACCCTCTAATGAGCGCCATAGCGTTCTGGCTTCAGTTCAAACTTAGTTTAAAGTTGATAAATTATCACAAGGTTCAAATGATTTTGTGGTTTTTAGTTTTTTGTGTTCTCTACAATGAACAAAACTAGCAGAAAAATAATATCCCGCAAATCGTAAACCATTTTCTATTACCTTATGTAAAAACTAATTAGGTCACTCACTCTTTTTTTCAGAGCATTTGTGACTGAATAATACAAAAAACCATCAACATTTTCCAAAAATACAATTGATTTGAAGTTGGTTTTATTTTCATAAAAAATATTAGTAGTAGTATTCGTTGTAGAAGGCAAAATAAAAATTCTCATGCTAAACCATGATAAACCTTAAATTGAGTCTATCTTTAGTCGTTACCTCGTACGACCGCGACTCAAACTCTACATAATCATCCTCCAAATGCATTGCCGTATGCTTGATCATAAAAAAATGCTCCACTCGAACTAAACTTAGAAAATGTTTTCAAAAACATACGAGTGGAGAAATTGGTACCTCACGATCTACCTTGAATTCTCCTCAAAAGAGTTTGTTGTTTTAAATGATAATACCTATGTATTTTGGAGAGTACCTATATCAATTAAATTTATGACATACGATGATGGAACCTACAATTTAGTAATAAATAATAAATAAAAATAAAATAAAAAGGTTTTATTTCAGACAATGCTTAGTCCATAGTTTTACGACAAAGTAATCACACAAGTAATGGCGTCACTCGGTTCTTAATTCGAGTCGAGTAAATTAACGACCAAGCCGAACTCGAGCATGTTTTGGAGGAATGCTCGAGAAAACTTCAGACAAGTTAGAGTGAAGGATAAGTTGAAGAATTGTCTAAAGATATAGGGGTTAATCGTACTCAAACTATTAGGTAGTCAAACTATTAGATAGTCAAACTCACCAACCTAATGAAGAACGTTCTAACGTCCTCGGTAGAAACAAGTTGCGTACGCAGAACGCTGAACTGTTAGATTTGCCCTTGCTCTCTGAGACCTCAGATGACTACGTAGTTTACTTTTAAACTAGCTATGCTCGCGACTTCACTTGTGTTCAATTCTCAAAGGTTTTGATTTTATTGCGTAGAACTTTTATTCATTTTCTGAAAAAATCCTAAGCGCACATTTTAGTCACGATAGTTTTAAGATAGATTATTTCTTTACAAAAATTATGTAGACGTACCTATACAGAACAGTTTCGTAGTAGCTAAAATAGTACCTATATATAGATATAGACACAAAAGACTAGATTATTTGCTTATTTATTAGGTATTGATTTTCCAGTCCATTTTTGAATGCTTATTGTTTTCTTGTGCGATAGCAGTATTGAATGTATCTGTTCCGACTTTTAAGCAGTAAGTACGTACTTTTAATAGGTAGGTACTCAACAGGCGACGGGCGTCGCCAGGGGGGGCAGGGGGGGCAGCTGAAATCATCACTAGGAATAAATAGTGACAGTTAGTACGTAGGTACCTACCTACCTAATTTATAATTTCAAAAAAATATTGAACATATAGTAATTTTTTTTTGTTCGGTAATTTGCAACAAAATATGATAATATGTACGTGCTGTGTGTAGCTCGTAAAGGTTTTCACATGAAACTGAAACCATTCTCATTTACAATCGCCATACAGGCAAACAGGTCCGTAGGGAGAGAGGGTTTTGGGGATTCAAGCCAACCCCGAAGTGTTGAGGCACCGTTTATAATAAAATTATAGTATGTAAAGTTTTTTGGGAGCACCTGAAGTGGTTGTTCCGTCTTAAAACTCAATTTTTTTTTCGTCAAAATTCGTTGGGTGGTTCGCCCTTGCGCTAAGTATCATTTGTTGATTCGTATTGTGAAGGTGTACTTTATATGTAAGTGAGCTAGGCATACGCATCACATTCATTTACGCCCGACTCCATCTAGGAAGGCAGATCACGAGATTAATTTAAATTTCGTTAATCAATGAATGGATTAAGTACTTATTTTCTTGTTTTGCCGTTATTGAATTGCTCCCTCCGTTCGCTGTTATTCCTTTAGATATAAATATACATACTCTTTTAAAATTTTTACATACGTTCAAAAAAGTCCCCAAAAAAATCGTGGCTCGCTCCGCTCGCCGTTTATTCTATATTCTTCAGTTTCGACTATTTTCAGCGGCCGCACACTATAAAATATCGCCGCTCGTTACACTCTGTAATATTTTTTTGTTATACTACTTGATGACCCGAAAATGTTACAAAAGTTGTCGTGCTGGCTAATTCACTTGCAGTGTTAAATGCCAGTTGTAGATCATATTGTTTGCGGACCAGGTAAATAGGAAAATTTTAACTAACCTAACAGCCCATGTTATCCGCTGCTGGACATAGGCTTCTCCTATTCAGCGCTGTAGCGTGGATACATATAGCTTGTTAATATATATTAACTAGCTATGTATCCACGCTACAGCTTATAACTAATAAGTTATTTGTCGAACCGTGGGCTAGCATAAGTACCTATATTATGCATATCGTCTCGGGCGGGTCGTAAGCTCTACCCCCCCCCCCCCCCCGATAAGTACACATTTCTGGCTACGGCTTGCCCCCCCTGGGCCGTGGGCTGTCGACGCCCTTAGGTACTTCATTGAGTCTGAAATTATTTAGGCCGAGTCTAAGTAGACTTAAAATAAGTACCTACCTAAGTAAACACGTTCAATAAAACACTCGCATACAAAATTGGTTTACTTAGCGTCTCTAAAATCTAAAACAAACACCACAGTACAAAGCATTATTTATCTTTGCAAAAAATACGCAAGTAGTAGTCCAAATGGGCTGTGATTATATATATATTACTGATTATCAGCTCCCTTCAGGGTGACGTGACAAGGCGAGCGCAGCGAGATACGTCTGTCAGTTTGTTTGTCAGTATTATATACTACTGCTATGATAGAAGTTTAATTAAAAAAACCATTTATGAAAATACTCGTACTACCTACACTTAGTCAACATACTAACCACAAATAAACTAATGTACATACGAATACTTTAATAAGAATACTTTTTTCTCAGGATAATCCTGTTCTACAGACCCTTTACGAACGCAAACATTTAAAAGTTACATAAAACGGAATTGGCGCTTTCTTGCAATACAACCGTGTAGACAAGGTGGTAGTGTGGTGAAAGAAAATAGGTAGATAATACTCTATTATAAATAATGTATAAAAACTGTTTATTTCGAGTACCATGACTCATACAAAAATTATATTAAAATACACAATAATAAAAAAAAGGACAATGAAAAATTAAATTAAATTTGAAAAATATCAAATAATACAGAAAATTTAAATAAATAAAATAGAATTTAAGGACACATACAGACAAAAATGTTATACCAAACAAAAAATCACATTATCAAACAGACTTGTTTACATTAGAGGAAGTAGGGCAACCTATCGCCATGAGCGATGTCTTCCAAGCAACTTTGGGATGTACTACTGGACATGAAGAAACACTATAGATGAAAATGTCTTTGGGTGGTAGGTTTAGTTTTATCGACTGACGTAAACGGTACGTTAATTATCTGTCGCATTACCCAATGCTCCAAGATACTTATCTGATAAATTTACCCCTGGCTGTGGCTGCGTTGGGTGTATGGAAAATTTTACTTGTTTGTGATCTTATTTTGTAAGTTTTAATTTATGAACGTTATTGATTTCTAATCAATACACTTACTTATAAATGAACCCGTCATATCGATAAAGGCCCGAGTCTCAATTTTTCGATATCACTGGTGTCACCGCAATTTTATTTACTCATGCGTTTTACATTTCCCTGTGAAAAGGTCACTTAATATGACAAGCAATTTAAAAGGCAAACAAAAATTTAATTCTGTTTGAAAATGGAACGCACCAAGGAAGTAGGGAATAGGTAACTCGTTCAATGACCGGTATATGAATGCGCAGTACGGATATAAAACAATAGAGTTGGGATTTGCATAAATAAAACAGTACTTTTTATTTGAATAAACTACAAATTCAGTTTCCATAGCAATAGAAGACATTTTTAAAATAAGACAAATTATCAAGGAGGTTTTATTTACTTTGGCTTCTAAAATGAGCAACTCAAATTTCAAAAGAAGAAAGTGTTTATTTGCGTGTTATCATTATTATTTCTTTTTAGACTTCGCCTTTTTAAGCCTCTTAATTAAAATTAATTCTAGAAATTTATTATATTACCTATACATATAGGTATACAAGTAGGTACCTTTTCATTATGATAAAATTATTATTTGCTCAACTGCCGGCCAATGCTAATTCATGAGGCCACTTAACCGTTTTATTTCGTTTCAGCATTAAACAATGTACTTATATTTAAATATAAAAACATTTATTGCCTATAAATTTGACGACCGGCGAGGTGGGCGACCGCCCGTGACGCAGAAGGTTGCGGGTTCGATTCCCGCCTCGGGACACATGTTTGTACAAACTGGACGTATTTGTTCCGGGTGTTTTAGTTGCTTTGTATATATTCAATAAAAAATATCGCTCTAGTTTACGAGTATGTTTATCTGTCGTCTAGTACCCATTACCAAAACTCTACTTAGCTTTGGGCTAGATGATGCCATGTGGATTGTTCAGCATTATTTGTTTATTTTTTTTTTATTTAAATTTGTTAACCTGAACTGTAATTAAACGAAAATTAATTATCAATAACAGGCAAAGGGAGTAGATTCCGAATCGTGCTGCATGCAAAGAATATGAGGAGCCTACTCTATTTTGGTTTTGTTACAATAATAATTAAAAATACGATATACAATTCTCTAGCAAAATCCCATTTAGAATACCTTATTGAAATATGAGGATCAGCTGCTGACACCCATTTAAAACCCCTTCAAAGAGTTCAAAACAAAATTATAAAAGTTTTATATCACTATTCATATTACACCCCCACAAAAGAATTATATAAAAATACAAAAATACTTAATTTAAAACAATTATATATTTTTAAAACATGTCTTCTAATAAAAAATATTACATCAAAGTCAATACAATCAAATATAAGTTTACAGTTAAAAGAAAGTAAATATAGTTTTAGGAACAAAATTAAATTAAAATTACCTAATACACGTACAAACTACGGAAAAAAGACGATTCTTTCAGAAGGAGCACGTATTTTTAATAATTTACCTAATAACATAAAAGAATGTGATAGCATTAATGTGTATAAAAATATGCTGAGGACACATGTCTACTCAATAGAATAATATAATAACAACTATAATATAAATATAAAACTCATAAATAAAATCATTAGTCATCATCATATACCTTTAGTTAAGCCTCAAAGCCCAGGAGCCATTTATTTAGTTAATCTTAGATTTAGTACATAATTACTGTTTAGATTTATCTCATTTTAAGTGAACTGTAAAGTTTTTATGAAAAATGAAAGTTCTTTAAACCTAATAATGTCAAACACATAAAGATCAAAAAACTTAAGTTTTTAACTTATGTTAGAAGAGTATTATGATCAAGAGGGTTGTTCATAAATACTTAAAAAATACACATGACACAGGGCTTGGAATAGCGGTACTTAAAATTCCGCTATTTCAAACCCTGTAGCACAGTTATGAATACGAAGAAGAATTAATAATAGTCTTCTAACTCAAACCATTGCTCTATCTCACTTTGTCTTTTTCTATTGACATTAGTAAGACTGATAAAACCACTACTTATGATAAACTGTAGGTTTGTACTACAAACCATATTAATAAGTTACTTAGAAACATCGAGTACTTATCCAGGTTAGAAACTTTGTAGGTTACCTATCCTAATAATTTCATCATCATCAGCCTATAATAGTCCACTGCTGGACCTCTAGGCCTCCCCTAATGAGCGCCATAGATGGCAACATTCACCATTTGGGGGTTATTGCCCATAGTCCCCACGCTGGGCATGCGGGTTGGGGATCGCAGTTTGGTGGAGTTTTTCTGCAGAGGGCGCTGCTGCCCACCCCCGGTGTGTGTCCCTTAGTCGCCTCTTTCGACACCCACGGGAAGAGTGGGGGTGGTGAAATTCTATGCCGGCACCACACGGCCTATTAATTTAATCTGTTTAATTTCCAGCACCAGTTCCCGGCGATGTCTGATCTGAAGATGGGCGGCATACTCTACCTGATGGGCGTCTTCTTCTTCAAGTCCGACGGACGGATTCCCTTCGCCCACGCCATCTGGCATATCTTCGTAGCACTGGCCGCAAGTGTACACTACCTTGCCATATTAAGACATCTCTTCCCCGAACTAAAAACCCAATGAAGACTGCCTCCGAATGTTTGAATCTCCAGAGTTAGCTATTTTTGTAACAATACGTACCTAATTGGATAATATCTTTCGAGTCGTTTGTACAGCTGGTAGCGGCCAAAATAAACTCGACTTTATACAAGAGCTGTGTAAAGTCGTTTTTATAAAAGATGTCCACGGCTGGATGGGCCTCCAGAGATCTTCCTGTTAATTGTCGAGCGCTGGTTCGGCGGTTCTCGCAAGCCAGGCTTTACAACTGATTGTATATGGTTTTGGACGATGACATAAAATTATGTGTTTACCAAACCTACCCACATAGTATCCTAAAAATTCTTCTTAGCGAAGAGCCCGCTCTGGTATATCAGACCTTATAGTTGAAGCCGTAAGGCCCATTTTATTAAATCTTTTAGATACAATTTTAATTTATTACAATGAGATCTAAGTAAAATTATACTCTATAGATGTAGATGTAACCAGTTTTACGATACTATGATCAAAATCTGCTGGTCGGAATTTGATTTGAAAAGTAGATTTAAAAACAGCCAATTTATTAGTAATTCTTATTTGCAAGCAGAACAAATACTTGCGAAATTGACAAAATGTATTCCCATATCTTAAGTGTAAGCAAATGGTATGCTTAACTCAGAAAAAAAACTAATTCAGAACGTTTGCTAACTTCTAATAGATCTATCTTCTCTATAGATCTCGCTCTAAATGTATAGGTACATGACATCTCATTACTGCGTATACATAAAATGGGATTGAGAATGGTGTCATTATCGTAGTTCAAATCCGATATGAGCGGGACATCATGAGTTTTTTAAGACCAATTCTCTTCTAATAGTCAACTTCAACTTCTTTATTTATGGCGCCGCTTGTTTTTAGCCACGACTCTGCCAGTGTCGGTGTTGTCGGACTGTCAAAAACTTTGAAGACATATGATCGGTTTCATTAAACTCTGATGATTTTGCATACAAATGTTTTTTCTAAAAGAAATGGACATAACCCGCGTAACTCCCGATCCCGTGGGATTTTCGGGATAAACATTGCCCATATGTTATAAATTTCTCTCGTCATAAATCTGTATACGAAATTTCATCGAAATCAGTTTAGTAATTTGTGCGTGAAAGAGTAACAAACACCCATTCATATTTACAAACTTTCGCGGTTATAATATTAGTATATACTTGCTAGCTGGAAATAACCGTCTCTGTGTAATCGGTTGATTTCCCAACTATGTACCTAACATGTTCTGTGTTTAGCATTCAAACTGGCGCTTAGCTATAATAGGGTCTTTGACGCAAGAACTGGTTTTTGTACCGAGACTGGGCGTTATAAGTAATCTATAAAACATAGAACTAATTATGCTTAAAACGTTCAAAATAACCATTCAAGTCACTTTACATTTAAGATAAATAATAACAACCACCCAATTCAAAGGTCCTACCTAATACCTATTTATATTTTTAATTGCCTTTTGCCGTGGTTCTAATGTAGATAAAACTTTACCTACTCACTATTAAATATCAAAATGTTTATAAACTCAAATCCTAAAGATATGCCCGTAAAAATACCTAAACAAGAAAGTAGGTGCGGTAATCACTAATTAATAATGCTAGTAAAATACAGTCGCTTCGCAACGTAAATATTAATTAGTGTGATGTCAAAGAATTTGTACTTTTATTAAAATACTACGTACCTATCTATTTTAAATGAATATCTCCCTATCACTGTCGTTAGTGACTTTTTATATTGATAGTAGGTACCTTCCTATCAGTTAGATCTTAGGGCTCAGGCCTTAACTTAGGCTGAAGGCTTAGGGTCCCCACCTACGAGCGAGTGTAACGACGTGACATTATTAATTATTGCGGCAATAATCGTCGCTCATACAGTTCACTATGAAATTGAGCGGGTCAAAAACGAACCTTGTTGTGCTAGAAGAACAGCAACGTTTCATTCTTTAACGAGTGATTCCCTCAGGCACATCTCACGTTCGAATATCTTAAATTAGGACAGATTTTATGGCTCATTGAGTTGTTTTAAAACTAAGTGACATTTTGTCGTTTACACTCCGAAATGAAGAATTCCATTAGGGCAGTAGTTATAGTTCGCCAAATACCAACAATTGTGTGTATATTTTGTAAAATATTGTTAAATGTTATTGTAATGTAGTGTATAGTTAGTTGTTTCTGAATCTCGAGACCAATCAGGCCCTTTTTAGATTAATTTTAGTATGTATTTGATGAATATTTGGGGTTTTTAGAGATTTATACTTACCTCTTAATATATTTATACGAGATCCAGTTTCACAGGAAAGTTTTATACACCTAAATGTGATTTTTCCTTAGAATAATTCGTTATATATTTTAGTGTAGTTAGTTGAATCATAAAGTTGTTATGAACCTACTTAGATTTAGGCACTATCTTAAGTTAGGTCTCAGCTTAGAATCATACCTACAGCCTTACTTATAAAAGTTATTTGACGAATTGTTTTTTTAAAGGTAAAGAATTTATTGTTTTTTATATAATTTATTTCAAATAATTTTGATTGGGAGTATGTAGACGACACCAACAAAATAGTTTTTAAAAGTAAGGTTAGTCTATTAGTTAGTAGATTTTGCTCAATCGTGTGAATAAGTGATTTGCTAGAGTTCCAAAATGTATTTTTATTTATTCCATTGTTTGAAACGCGAAACAAAATTTATTTTATATATTTTTTGTTACATAGCCTATTTTTTTCATGGATATATCTCTCTATGTTTAATTCAAACTGCCTACAATCTATTAAACTTTGAATTGGTATTCAAAGTGGGTCAGATGAACTGAAATTATCAAACAATATGGTCTGTTTAAAAGTAAAGCGATTGCATTTTGACTTTTGACACTATATTGTTTGTTGTCTTGCATTGAACAGAGGCCCACACATCTTAATATATTAGCAAATGAACTAAGAAATAAACAGGATGTCCAGTGGGAGATCTTCAACATAGCTTGTAAAAAGTAGGTACATACTTGTAATAAGTAGGTACACATTACTTACCTATATGATGTGTAACTGCTTTTGTGGACTACTTACTGTTGATTGAATCTGTGAAATTCTATGATGCTTTTCGTTAACTCTATGGTCTATGGTACGCTCTCATCGAGAGCGTTTATAACGATATGTCTTCCCTTCGACCCGTCTAGAATCGCGTTCAGAATACCGCGCTTTAATAGGTTGAAATCTACCACTGGACACGAACTTCGCCCTTTGTAAAGTACCAATACGATTCTATTAAAAAGATTCAAAATATCTACCACTATATTCAAAGTTTTGCAATAAATTGTTACCCATTTTCTAGTCATTTTTGCTACAATATACCTGTAAAATGGAATGAATAATAAAATAAAAATATAAGATAAGATTTTAATAGTAGGATTGCCTGAAATTATTGTGTTTATTGTAATTGGTTGAGAAATATTTCACAGGGTAAATTTAATTGCACAAAATACTTGTATATCTGTTATAAATTGAAAACCATCGGAATTACCTATAATTTAATTGGAAGACTTGTGTATTTAAATACCTAGTAGGTACCTAAGTGTTGCTTTAAATCCGATTTTTAAGGCTAGGACTTGCGTAGGTAATTTTATGTGTTGCTTAAACTGCGAACTTTCAACAGAAATGACAATTAATTTTGGGTGTCGCCGTGTCACACACTACTCATAAAATTACGCTACGAGGCCATCTGATTATTTACATGTTAGGTGTTTGTGTTCTCTGCTAAGTAGGTATACCTTGAGGTCGTGTCTCAAGAGTGGGATAGGTAGTCTTCCAAGAGATGATATTTGTATATGTGATACAAGCACCTACCTAGAGTTAATAGCTAGGTTCTTCATAACTCTAGAAAGGTACTTGCCTTCTCATAATAATCTTTCAACCGACTTTCCAATACAACCCATAAAAGCATTGATTTATAATAAATCAATATTCGTTATTATTGCTCTTTATCTATAGCAGTAAGATATAATTGTTTATTATGCATGTATTAGATACGATTTTTTCCCAGTGAATTAAGTATGAAATTCCATGATTACTTACTATGTAACTGTGTAGTAAACACATACAATATAATGATATCATAACAGATTCTGGTATAGTTTTGTAGAGGTTTTGGGAATAAATGAAATCAGATTTTATAAACTCTTTTTGTTTTATTAATAATTTAAATATTAGTAGGTACTCAATAATATAGTTTTAGATACCGTTTTTGTAGGTTTACCTAAATTATATATTATAAAATAACTGACTACAAAATACAATAATTATTAAAACAAATTGTGATTTGTTTAGTAAAACAGATAGAAAAATTTACACACATGGAACATATTCTACATTTTGGAAACTGTTTTTATACCTAAGATGTCAAAGCACTTCTCCATGACCAATGCGGTAATTTCACAGAGCACAAGCCTATCATAGAATATCTTAACAATTTTGCCTTCCTTATCCTTTTCAATACAATAACATTTGTCGTAGAACTCTGTGAAAGATGTTGCTATCTCATACAGATATTCACAAAGACTATGGATGTATAAGTCCTTTGACACTTTCAGAATAGTTTCAGGGAACCTAAGTAAGGCCTTGCCAAGTTTCCATTCAGCTTCATGGGTAAATTTCAGTCCATTTTTCTGGCACTCTGTCAATAATGTGTCAAAGGAAATCTGCGCATTTCTGGCTATTGACCTAATACGAGTCAAGGCATAAAGCAAGTACACTGCAGTATTACCCCTATCGTCTAACATTTTATCAAATGAGAATACATAGTCATTGACCCTGTTGTGAGATAGATCTGCATACTTGATGCAGCCATAGGCTACTGCTTCCTGTGCCTGCTTCAACTCTTCAGGAGTCAGCACTTTATCTCTTTCCTTTTCAATAAGTTTATCCAAAGACCGTGCAAGTCCCTCGTTCATTAGATCAACTAATTTGATGGTATCTCCAGACCTGGTTTTGAATTTCTTTTTATCTTCACCCAATACCACTCCAAATCCGACAAATTCTACTTTCTTGTTTCCCTCGAGAATGCCAGCGCGGCGTGCACAACCATCAAGCATTATAAAATGGGTATGTTGACCAGCATCTACCACATAAATGAGACGATCTGCCTTCTCTTCCTGCACCCTTTGTTTGATACAAGCCATGTCCGATGTATCATAAGTGTATCCTCCATCAGACTTGACTATTGTTAATGGTATACCTTCATGTGTCTCAGGATTGGCCCACATGATTAATCTCCCTTCATCTTCTTCTAAAAACACTTGGTCTTTCAATTCTTTTACAATAGTGTCCATTCTCTCCTGGTAGAATGATTCACCTCGATTAATAATTTTGATGTCAAGGCGCTCATAAACTTTTTGAAACTCCTGTTCGGAAACATGACATATCAACTTCCAAGCGGCATAGTAGTCTGGTTCATGGGATTGTAGCTTGACAACACAAGCATAAGCTCTCTTCTTGAAATCTGGATCTTCATCAAACCGTTTCTTGGATTCTTTATAAAAGGCTTGTAAGTCTGATATGGGAGGGGAGTGAGTTTTGTAGTTCGGGAACTTGTCTTGTAAATGAGCAATCAGCATGCCAAACTGTGTTCCCCAATCTCCCAGGTGGTTGATCCTAAGGACATCATTATTTAAGTATTCAAGGATTCTGGCAATACTGTCACCGATAATTGTTGAACGTAAATGACCAACATGCATTTCTTTAGCAACATTTGGTGAAGAGAAATCTACAACGACTCTTTCCCTTTTAGTTGGTGGGGGTTTGACACCGAACCTGAGCACAGAACTCAACACATGTTCAGCAAAACTTTTGTTTAAATAAATATTGATGAATCCAGCTCCAGCCACCTCCATCCTCTCAATGAGGGGTGATGATGGTGTTTTGTTTAAGATATTGTTGGCCACTTCTCTAGGATTGGTTTTAATGTTCTTGCTCTTCAGTAACTGTGAGATAGGCATGGCTGAGTTGCACTGGTAATCTCCGAATTTTGGATTGTTGCCTGAAATACTAACAGCTACAGGTGGAGCTTCTAAGTCAGGGTAGGCCGATGCAATAGCAACTTCGAACACATTTTCAAGCTCGTTCAGAAGACAGATGTTACCCTCAACAGATTTTATATCTGTGATGAGCGTGGGTCGCTTTCTGGGCTGCATCACAGCGCCAGACGAGCCGGCTTTTTCAACTTTAATTGCATTTTCGAGTACCGCCAACCGATGTTTAAGCCTTTCATTTTCGGCGAGCAGTTTATCGAGTCTTGGGTCGGTCAGGAAACTCAAATCTCCTTTCTCTAGCATGTCTACTTCACGTGCAATTTCTTTCACCTCTTGCTCAGCCTTGGTCGTCATTTCATTCAGCTTTCTTTCGTCGGCGTCCGTCATATTGGCGGATGATTAGATCACTTCTACGGAAGAAGGTCTTACTACAAAAGACTTTGAATAATGTTTTTGTTGAAACTTCCTATTTCATTTAATTTGTATTACAAACCGAAATATTTATTTCCGATTTCGAGGTTAGTTTACGTATTATTGACGTGCGTGCCAGCTGACTGACGTGACGTGAGGCAGAAACACATAGTTACAGTGACAACCAATCTTGACATTGGCATTTTACCGTTGGACCGCAAAGGACCGCAAAAAGGAGACCCAAAGTGCTCCGTAGATAATTCGATGAATATCCATAGAGATTCATCGAAATAATGATGATGAAGAAAATATTTCGCAGCTCTTAAGAAGTCCATAAATCTACTTCATTCTTCGATGAATACCCCCATCTATATCTTTTTTATGCGGTTGGTTGCGGGTTATGTAGGTACTTCCGGTACTCCCTATCATGGATTATAATATTCATCCTCATTCACACTTCGTCCCCATAGCAACCAAGGTCAAACCAAACAGAGCCAAAATAATGTTCAAAAGTGACAAGTGCTATGGCAGAGGTAAAATAGATAAAAAATTGTTTTTCTATATATTTTTCACCGTTATATAGTTCAGTTTATACATTTCATCAATAACTTATATATTAAGGCATTAGCCATGTGCAATAATTGCAGTGAAGTACATCTATAGGCCCACGATTGATATTAAAATTCTGATGGCTAAAGAATGGCGTATAGTCAGAATGGGCTCGAATTTGCTAACGGCGACAGCGAGCAGTCCATGTGGCTTGAAAACATTACCAAGTAAGAACTTTAACAATATACATACCTACATAAGTGTAATCCACATGTATAGTATTTAGGTACCTAACAATCTACATAATATTGTGTTTCTAAGGAGTGCTTAGGTGTTTACAAAAAGCTAACAGTCCCTTGGATTTCCTTAGGCTCCTGTAAATTGAAGGATGTTTCTTTCGTGTCGTGGTAGGTTAGTTACAAAACTTAGGTTTTGTACTATTTCTATTTTAACCTAGGGCTTTATGACAACAAGAACTTAACTACCAATTTCTTGTTGTCATTTAGCCTTGGGTTTAACGTCCTCTTAGGGCACCTCAGACTGCAAACTAGGTCAGTAAAGTACCTACCTACGGCTAAGTTTATCATAGCATACCGAAGAATGTAATATAGTGTGCCACTTAAAGTTTAACCACCTTATTTCTAGGGAGATGAAAGAAACGCGTATTAGAGGCAATAGTGGTTCGACGCCGACATTAGACCAAATCTTTAGGAAACAAAAAGTTAATACCAATCACAGGTGAGTGTTTAAATGATTTTTAAATAGCTATGTAACTTTTTAATAACATAAATTTAATTTAATATTTTAATAGCCATCCATAATAATCATATCAGGTCATTTTGGTTGACTTAACAACCAAGCTGGAGGTTAGGTACCTATAGGGTCTCTCCTTTTGCACTCGAGCATAATCTTAGCAAAATGCGAAGATAATGAATTTAAAATCCATAAATTAATATTTGTTTTAGTGTTCATAATAGGCCAAGCACTCGAAGAACTTCTCTAGAGACCACATCATCCCTTGAGTTTTCGACGAAGCCTCAGGGACCGCAGGAGGCGCACTCTGCCGGGACTTTGCGGTACAGTAATGGTGAGTCACAGCATGGATCAAGTAAATCCATTTTGTCTATGGTCACGGAAAACCTTGGTCTAAAATGCCCAAGGCGTTATTCACGCTAATATTAGTGCTGGGCGTTATTAACGCTGAATTTAGCGTGAATAACGCACGTTACGTGTTGCAACTGTAAATCGTGGTTTACCCGTAGCTTAGTAAATGTCAATAGCTAAAATAAATTAACACCCTTATCGCATTATAATCATATTAGGGCAACGCGTTATAAATTAAATTAAATTATATTCATGAACAACCTAAACAGCATAAGTTTTTCATGACCACCTCTGTGGCGCAGTGGACGAAGGTCCGGATGCGACGCAGGAGATTGTGTTTGCATCCCGCATCGGGACAAATATTTTTGGGTGTTCTAGTCGTTTTCTATGTATAATAAAAATATCTATCTATGTAATAATATTGTATTATGTACCTACATATCAGCCATCAAGTACCCATAACACAAGCTCTGCTTAGCTTGGGCACAGATAACATATATACCTAATACTAGTAGGTAGCTTGGGATAGACGATGCTGTGTGCATTGTCCGGCATTATTTAATTATTTGACGGTAGTTGCATAAAACTTTTAGGTTATCATCAAAATGGTCGGCGTAGGTACAAGATCCGTGGCAACGTGGACTGGGGCGACACGTCCAATGACAGTTCTCCCTCGAATGACTTCCTGTCGGACTTACTGCCGCATTACGTGACACCCAGGCACCGCCGCCTTAACAATATCGTTGACGAGGACTTTTATGACGTTATCCTTGGACCACGTAAGTTGATATGTCTACTAACTAGCGGTCCGCTCCGGCTTCGCACGAGAATTTAACAAAAAAAATATTTTACATGCGGATCTCTTACTTTTTAAAATATTCTAGCCTATCTATCAGTGAAAATTTAGAGTCCTAATGTTGAAAGAATTTTCATTAAAATAGCCCTAGAACCCCTTGCCTAGTTGTAGTTATATGTATATAACTACAACTTCACACACACTGACATGACCACAACAGGGTAAGTTTTCGTAAGCATCAAACTACAGTAGGTACTTATAAAGTTAAACTTACGAAAAATTTACCTAAGGTTCGGAGAACCAATGTTAGCTAAGAAGGACCAAGCTGTTCGGCATCCAAACAACTTAGCATAGCTTTTGATAGGTATTCTAAAATTACTTAAACTTCCAGGACCGCAGGAGGGCAAAGGGCGCAGAAAACCAAAGGACACACAACAAAACCCAGCCAAGAACCTCACCAAGTCACTGAGTTCAGTTTCGAGTAGCACATCAACACAGGATAAAGTCAAGAGCGAGTTCATTATACCGGAACTTCCTACGGGACGCCTCTTGGAGATCAAGGTGTTTTCGAATTGGGGTGATAAGGAACTTGTGGGACTGAACGGAATTGAGTTGTTCGACTCCAGCGGCAATGTTGTGGAAATTGAAAAGGTAAAATTTAAGAGAGAGGGAATTGCTTCAGTTTACATACTCGTAACTGTGACATAACTGTCAATAACCAATACCAAGGATATGGTTATTTAGTTCACCCAAAAGGGACATTAAAATTTCTAATAAAATAGTATTTAGGTATCCGAATCACGCTTTATACGCACAGAATTTTCTCAAATGTAAATATATCAATAAATAGTGCCAGACAATCCAGACAGCATTATCTAGATTCTAGCCCCAAGTTAAGCACAGCTTGTGTTATGGGTATACATAATACAATAGGTATCATATATAGATGTTTTTTTAAATACTAGAAAACGACCAGAACCCTCTAAACAAATATTTTGAGATCGTATAAATAATTATACGATCGAAAATCGAACCCGCGACCTCAAGCGTTGCAGGCGGTCCTTCGCCCACCGCGCTACACAGTGATCGTCAAAATATCATAAGTAGCAACATCGTCTCGCGACCTTCTCCGTCGCAGGCGGACGTTCGCCCACTATATTGATAATTATTATAAGTAGTATGTAACATCGTGACCATTTCCCCAGATATGGACGGACTGCGAGACCGGGGACGGTACTCTCCAGGGCCGCGTCCAGAACCTCACGGACGGGACAGTGAGGACTCGGGACGAGCGGCACGCGTGGACGGCGCCCGCGCCGCTCTCCACCCCGCTGGCGTTGGCCGCGCTACTCGCCGCCAACACGCGGCTGGCGCTGCTCAGGATATGGGTAAACATTAACAGCGGCTCTATTGTCTAATCTAACTCAACTGGTAATCGTAATCAGCTTCCGATGGGCATTTCAAACCTAACCTGGACTTCGACTGTCACTTTTGTATTGTGTAAACAGCTGAAACCGAAGACCCTTTGAATTAGACAATACCGACAACATTCTGACTGGGTCTACAACTGGTTATCGGTTTAAAGTTCCCTGGTAATGGATTTCA
Source organism: Eupithecia pulchellata (assembly GCA_963931895.1). Classification (NCBI taxonomy): domain Eukaryota; kingdom Metazoa; phylum Arthropoda; class Insecta; order Lepidoptera; family Geometridae; genus Eupithecia; species Eupithecia pulchellata. The sequence continues at coordinate 8,736,314 of OZ007540.1, read as the reverse complement.
AGTTAGACAATAAGGCTGCAGGATATTTTCACGGTGTCACTTGATGAGCTCTGTGGCGCGGCGGGCGAAGGTCCGCCTGCGATGCAAGAGGTTGCGGGTTCCATTCCCTCTTTGGGATGTATGTTAGTACGATCTGCAGATGTTTGTTCCGGGTGTTTTCTGTATAATACAAAATATACATGTAAATATTATAAAGAGGAACGATTTGATCGTTTGAATTGAATAATCTCCGAAACTACTGGAACGATTTGAAAAATTCTTTCACCATTACAATCCTAAATATTTTTAAATTTTAATTTAAAATTAAAATTTTAATTTTTAATCCCGGTCGGACCGCCAGTGTCATATATGTGTATATATTGTATTATGTAGATCAGTTAACTAGTACCCATAACACAAGTGTATAATTGCAGAACTACAATAAGTCCCGCATATATTCCACGCGCGGAGTCCGTCTGGTTCAAATAAAGCTGGATGATCAGGTCATCTTCTACGGCGAGATCGCGCGCGCTAGCGGCGAGTTGAAGGGACCTCTGTCGACATTTGGCGATGTAAGTTAGCTGTAACTTAGAGTAGTCTTATGGGTACTTTTTTACTAACCATTGCATCCAAAGGTTGTCGGGAAGAGAGCCTTTTCGTTTTCAGCGATAAGGCCCCGATTGTGCCAAATTAGATTAAGGTAGGTAGTCGTTAGGTACTCTTTGTTTTTTATATTGCTATTATGATGCAATATAATAGAAAGATGCTCTAATGTACACCAGAAAAATAGCATAACAAAAGACATTACATAAGACAAGTTCAAATGGCGGCCTTATCGCTTACACGGGATCTCTTCCCGGCAACGATGGAAAGAATTATTATCTTTCTATGTTCTTTCCTCGGCTTGGATAAATAAAATACCTCTGCATTTCTTCGCTGGTCGTTATCTTCTACCAGCCGCTTTGACATTGAATTAAGTTCCAGCGTTTCTTAGCCTGCCTCGCCGGCTTTAGGAGTCCAATCTGTAGCCAGTTTGGCCCTCATATTTATATTTAGTTAGATTCCACTTCAAGCCAAAAGACCTCGGCTAACAAAAACCTGTCCGTACGGAGTCAACTTGTAGGACTTTCCAATATAATAAGTAATAACACAAGCTCTGCTTTACTAGGCGATGCTGTGTTGATATTATAATTTACTTTTAAGTTTAGATTAATTAATTAACTAGCTTGTTCTACAGTTTTTGTGGATATGGCATTTTTATTTTTTTATTTACCAATTTTACAGACAATCCTCTTCACCAAAGACCCCGAAATCCTGGAATCGGTGATGCAAAACGACAAGAACTTCCAAGAACTGCTGAAAGACAACGAACCCTTCGATCAAGCGGCGAACGAGAAGCGACCGTCGACCGCGAATAACAGCGTACACTCGCTGAGTCCAGTCGCCTTGCTGCGGTCTTTGGAAGCTGAGAGTGATACCAAGTACGAGGCGAGGGAGATCAAACTGACCCTGATGTCTAACTGGGGGCATGGACATCTGATTGGACTTACAGGTTGGTCATAGAAAATACGGCTAAAGCTATGCTAATCATCATCATCAGTCTTGTTAGTCCACTGCTGGACATAGGCCTCGCAATGAGCGCTATAGCGCCCGAAATGCTATGCTAAGCTAGCTTTAAATTCTAGAGGAATTATAAGCTATAGGTATGTACGTCTCCGCTTGAACATTAGTAACTAATGAATGAGTAGAGTTTGTTTAGTTATGTATAAACGATTTGATTTAAGTAGATCCCTTTTAAAAATGGTTAGTGTCGACTTACGTACTTTAGTAAGGTATTCTCATTGTGTAGGAATTAAAGTTATAATAATCATTCAATGATAAATAAAATTCGATTTAATTTTTCACGACCTCTGGTATCGAATCGTATTTTTTTTTCATTTATTTATGATATACAGTGGTGTCGATTCTGTTGTTTTAGAATTAGCTAAAATTAGCTAAAATTAGGATTTAGGAATGTCAAATAGACAAAAGCTATTCTATGTTTTAAAAATTAGACTGACAGATTTAAAATTAGAACGACAGATCTAAAACAACTCAACTTAGGTAAATTAACTAAACCCTATTCTTTGCATCACATTTTTAGCTAAGTTATGAAACGTCAACCTAATTTTAAGAAGCATCTAATTTGCTCATGATTATAATTTATACTTATAAAAAAATAGTTTTTGGCACAGATCTAGTGAAAAACGGGAAGATTAGGTATTTTGTGAAAAATGGAAAATGGATTTTGTTGTAGCTGCTAACTTAGAGAGTTTTGCGATTTTCAAACACTTTCTAATTTAGGTATTTTTAGGATCTGTCAATAGAATACCATATTTTTTAGGTCAACCTAACTTAGAAAACCTAAAATTTAAGTTAGGAATCCTAAACAACAGAATCGACACCAGTAACTACCTATTTAATCAATAGCTAACTTAAACCATGATACGGTTTGTCCGTAAGCATCAGTCTCTATGGTATTTATATAAAAATGAACATTGATTGTATTTACCCATCTAGCTTACAAAGATATTCCTCTCCAGGCATAGAAGTAACCCGCTACAACGAACCGATAGATATCTACCGAGCGTACGCATACAAAGCACTGATCTCAGAAGACCATGGCCCCGAGCACAGCAACCTGATCGAATGCAACAACCTCTTCAACGGACGGAATCTCTCCAGCAACTTTGAGGATATGTGGTGCACGGAATTCGAGTGCGGGACCGAGTTCTGTCATATTATACTGGAATTTAAAGAGCTCACTGAGATAACTAGTAAGTTGTCGTGTTAATAATGTTTGCCGTGTGGTGCCGGCATAGAATTTCACCACTCCCACTCTTTCCGTGGATGTCGTAAGAGGCGACTAAGGGAGAAAAACCGGGGGGCGGGCAGCAGCGCCCTCTGCAGAACTACTCCACCGAACTGCGATCCCCAACCCGCATGCCCAGCGTGGGGATTATGGGCAAAAACCCCCAAATGATGAACAATGCCATCTATGGCGCTCATCAGGGGAGGCCTATGTCCAGCAGTGGACTATTAGAGGCTGTTGTTGTTGTTTGTTGTTGTCGTGTTAATGATCCTGTGATTCTTTTCATTAAAATCTCTAAAATGATATTACTATCATGTCTGAATTCATAGACTACTTTTCGTCATCTAGTACCATCGTACCTTGCCTCCAATGTTTACAAAATTAGTCATTATCAGCAATTACTATCCCTAGCTGACGACTAATTAGTAATTCAATCTAATTTATTTGTAATTTATTCTAATTTTCTTGTAATTTTATGTTATCTATTTTAATAACTCTGGATTTATAATTTTAATTTCTATTGAACTACGTATAAACTTCGGATTTTTATTTATTTAATTTTGCGTTTATGTGATATGGATTATTTTATCTGAAATAAATGACTACAATACAATTACGCCGAATGACGAAATGTAGTCTCTTAATTCAGCAATCTGAAATCAAAGACTACCTTTCGTCATCTTAGTCAGTTATCGTTTGTCATCTAGCAGATGACGAACTGTCATCTACTAGATGACGAAAGGTAGTCTCTGGTTTTCTTGTGTATACAAAATCAGTGACACCGTCAGGTATAAGGATCTGGAACTACAACGGCAGCATGGACCTGTCGTACGCGGGCGTGCGTCACGCGCGCTTGTTCCTCGACGGCGAGGCGCTGCACTACCGGCCGCTGCTGCTGCGCCGCGCGCCCGGACACGTCTGTTACGACTACGTGCATCAGCTGGACGCGGCCAGTGTCGATGACAGGTATTGTGTAGTGACAGTGACAGTGACGGATGGTGTATAGTGCAGTGACAGTGACGGTTAATGGTGGGTGGAATATAGAGCGTATGCAGGGGTGCGTTCAGAGGCTCAGGGTGCGGTTGTTTGGTGTAAATTTTACCTTACCCAAAGGTTCAGAACGAGTCGGTTGTTTAACGTCAAAGTTGACATTATCATGACAAAACTGACGTTACCGTTGTCGGACGTTCGTTTGTTTTGTTTTTGTTTTGCGGTTACTTTGAGGTAAATTGTATCTACTGACTGTAACTTCGATCTATAACTGATAAATACTGAAAATTTTGAAATTTACTGTAGAAATCTTGATATTTAAGTAGATAACAAACTATGACAACGGAAAATATGACAGCTGTCAATGTCAGAGTGTTTTTCGTCGATCGAATTACACCGGTAAAAAGTTGCAACCGTCGGAGGTTGTGAACGCTCTAGTTAATAACAACCGAGCGTTTCCCCTGAGGTTATGAACGACCTAGTTGCACTCCGAGCGCGCTCGAGCGTAGGTTGTGAACGCAGCCCTGTTTCTACAATAATTCTCATACCTATAGGCATATTTACAGTACCTACAGGCATCTATTAGGTTTATTGATTCACTAGCGACCCGTCCCGGCATCGCACAGGTGCAATGCTGTACAAAAACCTCCTTGAATGGCGTGGATTGTCCGGCATTTTAGTTTATTATTTATGTTTAATTGTCATCAATATTGTCGGAAATATATATTATGTGTAGTTATTATGTGTGTCCTTCGCCTCATTCTTTGTACACTCCTCCCCCTACCCCTCCCCCTTCCATGGCCTCTCCTATAACTCTTAGGTTTACTATACGAAAACTCTCAGGGTTAAGCTAGGCGAGCTTAACCCTGAGAGTTTTCGTATCGTGCTCATATTAGTTTAAGTTCAAACTATGTTTGCGTGTACAATAAAGATTATAGAATGTTACTCATATCATAACACTTTTTCAGGTTAGAAGACGCGAAAGATTCCGACAGTTTCCGAATGGACTGCCTCGTGTACGGGACCTCGGTGGAACTAGGCGCGCCCACCGGCTTCGTTCTACAAATCAGCATATTCTCGACTTGGGGCGACCAGTACTATGTGGGGCTGACGGGCGTCGAGCTGTACGATCCGCAGGGGAATGTCATCCCTCTTATTGAGAGCAGTGAGTTCGATTTTGTCTAACAGATTTTGCACAGATTTATAAACCGTTTAAGGCTTGATGTCGTGAGAGCGGAAGATACCGAAGAGAGAGGTAACTTCTTTCTGTATAGTTTGAATACCTCCATGACGATTGGGTACTTTTCCGACTATGCCAAGCGTGGTTGCATAGGTATGTACCTAATGTATGGGCCCATGTTTTTAACGGAGGCAAAATCAGCTGTGGGTGTGCTGATGAAGAATTTCATCGTCCCTCGCTGTATCTTTTGTAAACGCACGACATCATCGCGACTATCGCGTGTCGGTCGCGTTTGTCGGACCACATCGCATCGGCGGCACGGGGCGGACGAAAAGTGGGGAGTTCAAACGCATTTCTGTGTGGATGAATCGCGACAGCATCGTGATAGTAGCGATATGTAATCGTGGTTACATGAGCGATAGTTCACCGCCAGCGACAGAATTGCGATCGTATCGATACGAACCAACCAACGTCCGCATCGCTACAAAAAGTCGTGGGAGAGCGCTTTAATATACTCTTGTAGGTAAATTAATATCCCACCTACAGGTGGGATGACGATCTGCGAAAGACTGCTGGCAGATGCTGGATGCGACAAGCTAAAGACAGGGCGCTATGGCGCTCATTAGGGGAGGCCTATGTCCAGCTGTGGGCTAATGTGAGCTGATGATGATAGTACCTACCTACTAAACTCGGTTTCCAGATGTGTGCGCACACCCATCCAGCGTGAACGTGCTAACAAGTAACGCCACTGTACCAGACGCGCGTACGCCGGACAAGTTGATCGACGGAGTCAACTCGCGGAGGAGTGACGCCGCGCACTCGTGGCTAGCACCCGTACTGCCGGACACACTGAACAGGCAGGTTTTATATGTAGTTAGGTTAGGTTAAACGACAGGTTGTGCTAAACCATGGACAAATATCGCACAAAGAAACAATCCCGAGATTTTTTTTAAGCTTGGATTGCCGATGTCGGTACTCATCATCATTTTTTTTATGATAAAATTCTACATTCTGTTAGTTGAAATAAACATCAATCGCCAATCGATACATGTAACGCCATTTTTGTAATTTATTTGAACCGCAAAAACGTATCCTTTGGAATGAGAAGCTCATATGAAGTATTTCGTACTTTCAGGATATTTTTCGTGTTCGACATCCCAGTATCTGTGTTCGGTATGAAGATTTGGAACTACGCGAAAACACCGTCGAGAGGCGTCAAAGAATTCGCGGTAAAATTATCATCTATCTATGTAACCTGTTTATCAGTTGATGGGAAGGTTGTTACTAAACAACAACATCAGCCTATAATATCCACTGCTGGACATAGGCCTCCCCTAATGATTGCCATAGATGGCATTTTTTATAATTTGGGGGTTATTGCCCATAATCCCCACGCTAGGCATGCGGGTTGTGGATCGCAGTTCGGTGGAGTTGTTCTGCAGAGGGCGCTGTTACCCGGCCCTCGGTGTGTCTCCTTTAGTCGCCTCTTACGACACCCACGGGAAGAGTTGGGGTGGTGAAATTCTATGTGTACCAGCAGCACACATGATACTAAATATAATAGGTGGTGAAATTCTATGTGACATGATACTAAAATTAACCTCTATTTACAGGTTCTCATGGATGATCTGTTGATATACAACGGGACTCTGGATTGTGCCAAAAACGACGACATTCTGACTCCTCAGTGGATATGCTTGCAGGCTATGGATGATAACTTGTCCCCCAGGTCAGCTAAAAACCTACTTCTTCTTAATTCAAAAAAATATTTATAAAAACTATATAATTAAATTTTTATGTTTAAAAACGAAGCTTCAACAAAATCTAAAAAGCGTGCTCCATCTTAGGCATTTCACTTAAAGACGTAAGAAATATCGTACTGAAAATCGTTGACATTTACCTACAATAAAAAAATAAACGTCGTTATCAAAACTTACAACTGAAAAGTTATAATACTTAGTGTTTTTTATTTGCAGTTCCTCGGACACGAATATGCGCACAACAACGAGTGGGTCACATCAAAAGGCAGACCAAACCGCGAGACCGAACACTAGCGTGAATGTGCGAACGTTCCACCACAAAAGACATTGATGTTCCCATATTGGGAACATCAACTGATCAACCGATTTGCGTATATTATCCAATCGATTTGGTGTTCTAAAAATGCTGGTATATAAAAGTTAAGGCTTTAAAATATTTAGTGTAAAGAATGGTTGACTATTGGTCTCGGATAAAATGGTGTGTTTTTAAAATATCTTTAAAAATTGGTACCAACATACTCGTAAAATTATGTAACAATTACAGAGGAAGGATAAGGTTCAAAAACAGTGTGTATAATTTGGTATACGAGAACATTGGATCGATCTAAAGTCGGGACCGAATACGCCCCATAAAAGAATTAATAATAATTAGTAAAGATTAGAACGCACGGTGGAATGATTTGTTAGGATTAGAAAGTCACAGTTTAGATTAGGAGATAATTTATTAGACTGCACAAACGCCAAAGATTTTTTAAGCACAATGAACTCGGTATTTTAATGTTAGAGGAAATCATAATTGTGAATTGTTAATGTGCAAATTGTAGACCCCTTCCTTTATTTATATTAGTATTCAAAGTAATTAGTGAATTTGTCTCTAATTTATATAAATGTTAATGCATTTAGCTGTCTCAGCCCTGTGATGTCGAAACTTTTGTAATAGTAAATGGCGATTTCAAATGATTATTTTGTTGCTTTTTTCTACCTGCTATATTTATGACGACCTCTTCGCGGTGGGCGAAGAGGTCCGCCTGCGACGCAGTAGGTTGTGGGTTCGATCCCCGCCTCGGGACAAATATTTGTCTAGTACCCGCAAAGGCGAGCCCCTTAGAAGAGTTATCTTGCAGCAATGGTTATATTATTTTATTTTGTCTTTAATCTCATGTTCGTTCATCCAATTTGCTGCTTGCTTTTGAGTTCCTGTTGAAGGTTGAGTAACTCTAAAATAAAACAATAGTGTAGGATCAACATAATATTATAATACTACCAAATCACAGACTTTGATGCACTCAACAGGCAAATAAAATTAAGGAAGATATTTTTGGTTATATAAGAACCATTCAAGTAGGCAACATCAAAATTAGACATCACTTTAAAAACAATATTTATAATTTTTATTATAGGTTATTATATGGTTATTATTAACTAACTATTTTTCCGAATTAAAGGCCGGCGCTCACAGCCGGCACGGCATGGCTGTTGCCATGATTTTATTACTAATCAATTTATTTTGAATCTTACTGCAATGAGTTTAGAATTCATGATACTTTATTTCGATACCACGATGCCGCGGCCTGCCATTTCATTTCACAGGTTGCAGCGGCGCCATTGCATCCCGCAAGACATATGGGTCACTTTGTGTCGAGCGATTGCTAAGCTAGTTATAATAAGGTTGAAACCAGTGCAGCGGTCACGTCAATGCCACGGGATGACACGGAATGCCACCATCCTACCGTGCTATGCCGTGCCAGCAGTGTGTACCGGCTCTAATTTGCCTTAATTATTCGTCGTTTCTTTCAATCATATTAAAAAGTATTTACCTACTTACAATTTAAGTATCCCGAAATCACTTAAGATCTTATAAAATTTATGGCAAAACTATTATTAATACATCATATTTTTGTGTAGTGTAATATACCAAAAGGCAGTTCTTAGCAAATTACAAAAAGCTTAAATATAAGTTTCTTAATAACATCAGTCTGTCAAACTAGATTGTGTGTCAAAAGTTGTACAAAACAATATGGCTATGTCTAACTATGTCCAGCAGTGGCCTAACATGAGCTGGTAAACTTTGTACTATTAATTTGTAAATGAAATTATGATCAGCAATAATTTCACAGTATGGTATCGTATCACACCAATCACAGACAAACAAAAACAACATGGCGGATCGAATAGCCAATCAGTAGCTGATTATTATTAAATTTTTTCGTGAACAAACCTTCGTTTCACAATCTCACCGGCAGCCTTATTCTCTATGATATAGAAGATTCCTTGCCTAAATCATGTGACGTCATAACGTGTCCTAAATAGGTTTTGTCCTATTCCACGCCGTTATCTTGTCATGTCAGTGTGGGCATTGCCAATAGTGAATCAAGGCCCAGATGCTAAGTGTGCGAATATTTATCACAAGGGTCCATAATTCCTTCAAATCAATCATTCGAGACTAAAAAAGCTACATTCGAGTATTCTGGTTTCCGACACACAATCAACTACAAAGCTCTCGCCGTCCTCAAAACGTTAAATTAAAACTTGGTCTAACCCATTTTTGGTGACCAATTTAGTATAGAAGACAAAAATCCCTCACTTAACTCCTTGTGTCAAGGGCAATAGAGTCCAATTTAGCTGAAGAAGTAGACGGAATCCAATACGCTGTTAATATCAAAGGTGCCTTTCGGAGGAACCTTGCAGAGGAGACTATTGACGCGTCGCTTGTCGAAGGAACCCGCGGCTGTTTCTAGTTCACTGAAATAGAGAAAGATTCTTTTATTTGTTAAAGAATATTTATCGCGTACCTTTTGTTTTTATCCCCAGTCGCCCCGTGACCACGATCGCTGCAACGCGATGGAAACGTAGGGGAAAATAAAAACAAAAGGTACGCGATAAATACCCGATAATTCTTTAATATGTCAACAAATCGTGAAAGTTTAAAAAGTTTCATTTATTTGGCCATATAAAATACAATACAAATACAAGGGTCGGAAGTAACTTATTTAGCCGGAGGTTGTTTCACACAACCTCCCGGAGGTTGTTTGGAGGTTGTTCTCCAGTTGTTCGAGGGAAAAAGCAATATTTACATTACGTATATTGTATTAAAAAAACAATTTAGATTTCCCAACTAACACCGAGTCAGTAAACCTCGGGTTATTTATTTTAACTTGATGTTTTGGTGCAACGGGCACTTAGCGGGGTTAATGTTAAAAAAACCCGTTTTGAGTTTTGGTGTCTCTTCCAAAATGAACATTGAAAATAAGTGAGATTTTTTATGTTTGATAAAACTTGACTGACTGAACGTCTACGACTATGCCTGGGTTCATCTGGCTCAGGACCGAGATGCGTGGAGGGACCGGGGGGGCCTCTGTCCAGCAGTGGGACACACCAGGCTTAGTAATTAACTAAGTAACAACTTACTTTGTATTATAGCTGTATCGTTTGACTAGGAACTCCGAGAGGTCATCCAAGATCGGTTGAGAATGCAGGGCCACAAACTGTTGCCTGCATATCTGAAAAAGTTTAAACAAATTAAACCTTTATGGTCTTTATATAAAATAGAAAACCCTCTGGAGAATAGAAACAAATGTGAAACCTGAAAAACCTATATTTATATCGACTATAAGATAATGCCGATATTGCGACCTCTATCAGCATTGCCTGAACTACAAGGGCAATCAATAGTGGCGCCCAAGAAACAGCAAGCGTTTCAAACAATCTCCGCTAGATGTCGCTAAGACATAATTATCCGGAGTGCAAAAAGAGAACAATTCCTAGATTTCGCAAACGCTTGTTTTTACAACTGTAGTTACAACTGACTTATATATTACCCAACATCAACTGTCGGTCAAAAGACCTAAAACCTACAACTAAGTGCACCTGTTGAGTGAAGTTCAATACAGAGATCTTCTTTTGTTCCTTTTTGGGGAAATTCCATACAGTAAATTAGTTTACAATAAGACATAAGTCTCCCCATATTGAGCGTTCTAACGGCCTGTCTTCAGCTTAACGTATCTTTCGCAGGGCTTTTGTAATCATCATCATCATCAGCGCATGTTAGTCCACAGCTTGATATAGGCCTCCCCTTATGAGCGCCTTGTCTTCAGCTTGTCGCATCAAGCATCTGCAAGTAGTTATTCCCAGATCGTCTTCAGCTTTTGTAATGGCTTGTAGTAATTTCGTCTTCCGCCACCAATACATGTTTTTTTAAGTATGTTCTAATGATGGTTGGGTACCACTAGTGGAGACCGAGCGATGAAGCTGTGACCATAAGGGATCTGAAGTAAACTGTTGAATGTGGTAAGTAGTACCTTGTTCATGGTGTCGACCGTGTGCGGATGCGTCCAGAAGCAGTCGTGCACGGAGACGAAGGTGAGCGGCGCGCGCTGGCAGTGCAGTGACGTCAGCATCATGTGGCTCGAGTCCAGCGAGTGGATGAAGTTCGGGGGGAACGCGTTGCGCTGCTTCATTGTGCACGGACGTCTGTAACGTACGTCACAATACATAGATCATTATTTGAAAATAGAATAGAAAATACTTTATTATAGCACCAAAACAAAGAAAACATTACAAACAAACATGGATAAAGTAAAAGAAGTATAAATATAAACAATAAACACACTAATCACTACTGATTAGGGTCGCGGATTTGTTTGTGGCAGGCTACAATGGAAGGAAGTTGGGTAAGGTGGTATTTTTACGGTATAATACAAAATAGGCAAACGCAGGCCTAGAAGACACCTATATATAACACACTAGCGGTCCGCCCCAGCTTCGCACGGGTACACACTCGAACGGGTATAATGTTGATAGAAGTTTTCATACAGATCCCTGACTTTTTATAAGCTATGTTCATCAAAAAAAACCTAATTGGATTTTTTTTGCCATTATAATCTTAAATTATTCCAGTAGTTTCCGTGCCTATTGAAAATGAGCCGATTTGAAAAATTCTTTCAATATTAGAATCCTACATTATCCCTGATGAACATAGGCTATAGAATATTTTCAAAAAGTTAGGGATGCTTATGAAAACTTCAAAAAAGAACCCAAATGTATATGAGTAAAAAAAAAATCTTTTAAATTGTTGCTAAATACCCGTGCGAAGCCGGTTCGGACTGCTAGTAATGTAATGGTATAAAGTCTGAGACTCACTGGTGCTGGTCTACCGAGGCCTTGTACGCGGCGGCCGAGGGTGGAGCCCTGCGGTAGTAGGGCTGCACTACGTAGAGCCCCAGCGGAGTCACCCACTCCACGCTCTCGCCGCAGACGCCCGATATCAACCTGGAATACCACACTCATTAAGTTTTAATGCATCTATACTAATATTATAAAGAGGAAAGATTTGATTTTTTGTTTGTTTGAATTGAATAGGCTCCGAAACTAGCGATTGGAAAATTTCTTTCACCATTATAATCCCGAATTTGCTGAACATAAAATATAGAATATTTTCAAAAAAATTAGGGTTCCGCATGTAAAATATTTTTTTTGTTAAATACCCGAGGGAAGCCGGGGCGGACCGCTAATTAGTTAAATAGCCGTGTGCATATGAACAGGCTGCTAATATGAGCCACCTAGCTAGATTGCAGTGCCAATTGGCTGAGGTAAGCGGCGAGACCATTTGTTAACCAGTTTGTTTATTTGAATTGAATAGGCTCCGAAACTACTGGACCAATTTGAAAAGTTATTTCACCATTACAATCCTTAAATTTCCGTAATAAACATAGGCTATAAAATATTTAAAAAAAAATTTGAGATCTGTAAAAAAACTTCAATAATAAAACCATGGCGCTATTTTAGTTTTTCTTTCAAAGCGAGTTTCAGACTTCCATTTAGTGACCTTGAAAAAATCTCACCCTGTATATAAAACACTACATGTTTGTACTTACTTGGCGCACTCCGTGAACCAGTCCTGTATAAGTTTAGTGGAGGTGAACATCTCGCGCAAACTGTCGAATGTCTTCGTGGTCAGGTATTGTGAACACGACCACACGTGCTCTTTGGGGAAGTCGTCGATATCTGCAAGTTAATGTGTCTAGTTATTGAATGAAAACAAGCATAATATTAATCGTTTTGTAGCCTTCAACGTTTTAAGGCTCCAGCGACGAATGAATTTCCCACAATAATCTAGAAATAATATGTTTGAAATTCCTATAACTAAATAACATGTCCATCAAGATAAATAATAAAATAGCTTACAAGCGATTAAACTATCTTTAGGCTCCGGCGACGAGGATGAATTTCCCAAATAAATACAAATGTAATAGCAAAATGATTAGAATTTTGAGAATATTTTCACCATGATCTGCTATTATTTGTATTAAAATTGTATTTATCTAGGTCATGTAAACAAAGATATTTTAACGTGATCGGTTGATTCACTATTAAATTTAATTTCGGATAAATTACTTTTTTGTTAGTAGCTTGGCTAAGGGCGCTAAACCAGGCTTCACCATTTTGAAAAAAAATCAACATGGCGGACGGTTGAATAAGGCAAAATCTTCGAACCCCTTTATGAACTAAAAACATGTTTATCTAACATTCATATTTACCTTTCAACTGCTTAGCGATCTGCAGCCGCGCTCCAAAGCGGGTGACTCCGTAAACCGTAGTCATCACAGTTTGCTTGATCACCTTCCTTCGGACAAAGTTCTCTAACAACTGCGCGGCGGCTACGCCGTTCTCTGCGTCGCGGACTCGCATCTCTTCCACCTGGAAATGGGTTTTATTAGTTGGATCGTAAGGTTTATTTGGCTTAAGTGACTATGATGAGATATCCTAAAGTGAGCTCTATGCCGTAAGATGTACATTTCCAACGATCGCTTCAAAGGCGCCAGGTTGACGGCGGCGCGGTGACGTCACATGAGACACGCTACAGTGATCTCTATGTCTAGTGCCGTAGAGTGTACCTTGTCAGCGGCGCGTAGTGACGTCACATGAGACACGCTACAGTGATCTCTATGTCTAGTGCCGTAGAGTGTACCTTGTCAGCGGCGCGTAGTGACGTCACATGAGACACGCTACAGTGATCTCTATGTCTAGTGCCGTAGAGTGTACCTTGGCAGCGAGGCGTAGTGACGTCACATGAGACACGCTACAGTGATCTCTGTCTACTGCCGTAGAGTATACCTTGGCAGCGAGGCGTAGTGACGTCACATGAGACACGCTACAGTGATCTCTGTCTAGTGCCGTAGAGTGTACCTTGGCAGCGAGGCGTAGTGACGTCACATGAGACACGCTACAGTGATCTCTATGTCTATTCCCGTAGAGTGTACCTTGGCAGCGACCGCGCTGTACACGTCCTGCGGCCGGTCTAAGGGCGCCAGGTTGACGGCGGCGGCGCGTAGTGACGTCACATGAGACATGCCACAGTGATCTCTATGTCTAGTGCCGTAGAGTGTACCTTGGCAGCGACCGCGCTGTACACGTCCTGCGGCCGGTCTAAGGGCGCCAGGTTGACGGCGGCGGCGCGTAGTGACGTCACATGAGACATGCCACAGTGATCTCTATGTCTAGTGCCGTAGAGTGTACCTTGGCAGCGACCGCGCTGTACACGTCTTGCGGCCGGTCCAAGGGCGCCAGGTTGACGGCGGCGGCGGGTAGTGACGTCACATGAGACACGCTACAGTGATCTCTATGTCTAGTGCCGTAGAGTGTACCTTGGCTGCGACCGCGCTGTACACGTCCTGCGGCCGGTCTAAGGGCGCCAGGTTGACGGCGGCGGCGCCGGCCGCGTCCCCGCCTAAGGCCGCGTAGTGCTGTAATCCGTTGCAGGAGCCATCTTGGTGCACTGGGAAACCGCACATGTATTCTGTTGACAAAATAATACTATAAAGTCTGAATTCTGTACAGCATTGAGGAGACTCAACCTGGGTTCTTAACGGGATGATGTGTCAGTGATGTCCTAAGTCTATGTATAATAAAAAATATCTATCTATGTACTCGTATATTATTATATATATCAGTTATCTAGTTTTATGGGTGTACAAGCTCTAGATAATGCTGTGTGAATTGTCCAGCGTTATTATTATATATGATAAACTTTCCTGGTTGTTATTTATTTTTTTTGTTGATCCTTGTTAAATAAATAAATAAAGTAGTACAATTCACACAGCATTATCTAGCCCCCAACTAAGCAGAGCATGTGTTATGGGTACTAGATGTCTGTTTGGAGCTGTCGTAGGTTTTTTACTGAAGCATTCATACCTATCTTACTTGGGCATACAGTACACCATGTATGTCTTACATACATAGATAGACTTTTTTCCCGTGCGAAGCCGGGGTCCACTAGTTCATACTCTGAGCAGTAATACCTTCAGGGTTAGGGCAGCGCAGTGCGTTATCTATCTCCATGCAGCAGGCGAGCGTCTGCCACGGCTCTTCAGATTTCATCCACCAGCCGGCGCCGGTTAGCGGACGCTGGGCAGAGTCCAGGATAAGGTCCAGTATACTCTCCGCGTAAGCTAGTCTGTAGGTACAGATATTAATAAAAAAAAATTGATCAAAACATTATACATGATGATTCACTTCTCATCAAGTGAACACACTAAATGAGTTAGTTATTGAACGACCACAACCTATGTATCTATCTATACTTAACCTAAGAATCCTGTTCTCATGTGACATAATTTGTCTTTTCGAGAATAAATGAATATTAAACCTAATAATTCATTTATTTCAGGCAACATTAGTCTAGTACAGGATGGAAAATACTTAAAAAACAAAGGACCATATAAAATATATACCTTAACCTAACATTAAATAAACCTAATTACTAACACGTAATATATGTTGGTATTAAAAAATATATAAAATGCAAATTAAATTAAAAAAATTACTTAAAAATACAAAAAAAAAGCTTTAGGCTACTAGGTTTAAAAGTACACAGTACGTCTGGTGGCAATACACACCCATCATCTAGTTGTCAGATAACATCAGACAAGCTTACAATAATGTCGTTTTTACACATGTTATGCTGTGTATGTGTCAGCATCTGCCAGCAGTCTTTCGCAGTTCGTCATACCACCTGGCAGGAGGGCGTCCTACACTAGGGCGCTATGGCGCTCATTAGGGGAGGCCTATATCCAGCGTGGACTAACATAGGCTAATGATGATGTTGTTTCTTTACCTTTCTTCAACGGTTTGTTTCTTCATAGTGCCGGTGAGATTGACAGCGTGTAGCTTCAACCACCGCAGCCCCCTGGGTCCAAGGGGGTATTTCTTTGCGAACACCAGCAGCGCCCTCTGTGTGTCGGCGCCTAACACTGACACATGCGGGGGGCACGCGTACACGCGGCCTCGGAAATCCATGTTATGGGGAAGCCAGAATGTTGAGTCTCTGTAAAGAAGATTTATATAAGCGGTTTTATAATTTGTTTTTTCTTACGTTTGCAACACTTTTCTTTGCATCAGCATTGCCATACAGCGTGGCAATGCAGCCAGCATCTTAGGTGCACTTCCAACTGGTATTGATATGGATCAGTTGAGCTACCTGTAGTTTGTTCGCAACAGTCTGCAGTTAGCTCAATTGTAAATACTAGCTTTTATTTAGTTAGATTATTATAATTTTCTTGTTATATTTACATTTAGTTCTACAATCTGGCTCACTGTAACTTTATTTTAAAATGTTTAAAATATGATTGTAAACTGCTTTGTACTCTTATCATAATAAATAAATACTCCGAGGAAGCCAAAATGCTAGCCAAACTTTATTTACAGGTTATGTAGGTTAGTTATTATTTAAAATTCTTTTCATCGTTTGTGACGTAGGAGAAGTAAGTTTGAAAGCCGCACAGAGAATTTTTCATACGAAACCCTGACATTTTTGAAAATATAGCCTATGTTCATCACGCATAATTTAGGATAGTAATGGTGAAAGAATTTTTTTAAATCAATCCAGTAGTTTCGGACCTTATTCAATTGAATTGAATAAGGTCCGAAACTACTGGATTGATTCAAACAATCAAATCTTTCCTTTTTATAATATTAGTATAGAATAAATAAATGATGCCGGACAATCCATACAGCATCATCTAGCCCCAAGCTAAGCAGAGCTTCTGTTATGGGTACTACATAGATATACATAATACAATATTATTACATACATAGATATTTTTTTATTATACATAGAAAAATAAAATAAAGAATAACTTATATACCATTCTCACCTGAAATGGTTCGCGAGAGACAGTTTGTACAACATATCGCACCAAAGCGAGTGCATTTCCCCGCGCGCGCGATTTATGGCGACGCGACGTTTGAACGCACTGCCTTCGAACCGGGAGGTATCGAGCGAACTCGACGGAGACGGGATGTCTAGTTTCTTGTTGCCGCCGGATCTGTTCAACACAAGTTCAAGGTCATATAATATAATAAGAGGTTTACTATACAAATACAATAAAATTTCTTGAGGGTAATACTGAAAATCTGTGTGGGCTCTGAGCAAAACTATACGCTGAGTTATTGCCTTTTCGCTATGCAGCACACACTGCTTTGTACATTCTTTTTATTATAATTCATGCTACCTGTTTCATTGTTTGTCAAATAATAATGTACTACTGTGTACTACAGAACCTTTTCAACGCCGTCCTTCACAGAGGGAGAACTCTAAAGGCGTGGAGTGGGAGTTTAGTGGTGCTCTTTTTTAAGAAGGGAGATAAAACCCTCCTTAAAATCTATAGACCCATCTCGCTCCTAAGTCACGTCTATAAGCTTTTCTCACGAGTTATATCGAACCGTCTCGCCAGGAGACTCGACGAGTTTCAGCCACCGGTTTTAAGTAAATTCAAGAACGTATAACAATTACCTAAACAGCTGTAACTGTAGATCCATCATAGGCTTGTATTGTACGTAAAAGCCTATTCTTGCTCATAATTTTTTTTATTTTTTATTTGGTAGATATGTGAGTAAAATCAAGAAGATGAATTACCTAAACAGCTGTAACTGCAGATCCAGTATAGGTTTGTTGATGACCCAGGGTACCTCGCCGAGCTGGTTCAAACTGTCCAGCACCGGGTACAGTTGCTCTGGAGGTGATTCTTCTAGACGCTTCCATTGATTGGTTACGTACATGCTCATCCTGTGGGGAAGGAAATAATTAATATTATTGTTCGAAACGAATCTAAATTAGTTTCAGGGCTCGTTAGTTAACAGAATAAAGTTATTTCTAGATAGTGGGTATTCTTTTAACACATGTTATCTTTTCTCTGCTTTAGTCGAAACTAAGGCTTGCATTCGAATATTATATAAGTTCGAATACTCAAATTGCAATATTCGAACACATTGTAAACGTCCTAGTATCTACCCACTGGGTAAAGGCTACAGCCATTTGCTTGGTCTGTACCCTCCATAAGGATTAAGGGATGAAACGTTGCTGTTCTTCCAACACAAACTGTTTGTAGGTAACCTGACAACATTCATAATGAATTGGACGGGACAGTCTTGTCAGTCTTGCTCATACTTGCCGAGACCCCATAGAGAGTGGCCATGTCGGGAATACTCGCCTTAAAGTATGCCTACACATTCCTAACCGTGAAAAACTTAAATAAGCTTTCTGGTATCTATTAATTACTATTTATTCTTTAATTATAAGCTTCTGGTTTTCCTTTAAATAAATAAATAAAAAAAATCCTTTGTTGATAGTAAATATTTTTGTATTTGAATTTGTCAAACTACGTAAGACCCACAAGTACCTTATAAGCGGTGTAGGCGTCACCAAATAAGCTCCAAAGTTGACGCCGGTCCAGGGCGCCGGCGGTCCGCAAGTGGGTGCCAGCGAGGCACGGATCTTGAGCTCCGGCTTGGCCGCGCCGGACCACAGGCGCGCCAGCACCGGATGCGGCTTCAGCTCGAGGCGGACTAGACGGCCCCAGGGACGGTGGACTTTGTATACCGCTGGGAGCTTTTTACTGGAATACAATTGCACTTTTATTTTCAGGCATATGTAGATCATCATATCAAAACAAATACTGGTACTGATATGGATCACTTGAGCTACCTGTAGTTTGTTTAAAACTGGCTGCAATTAAGTCAATTCTTTCAATTGTAAACACTGGTTCTTATTTGTTATGGTATACCTATATAAATACACATACATGTATTAGTATACTTATATAAATATAACACAAAGTGATATATATAAATGTACTAGTGGTTTCTTCTTCACTTCTTCCACTAGCTGACAACAAATTAAAGTAAAGAGAAAATCTTATTTTATAATAATTTGTTTTATGAAATTTGACTTGCCTAAGTGCTTATTATGTAAGAAGTTATTTAAAACTAAATCTTTACAAGTCTGAGAAGATAAGATACAGGTACTTTACTCACACTTTAGCTGCTTTCGTCTTGAACATGTTGACGTCAATCTTGACGTCATTGATGATGATGTTGTACAGAAACTTGCCGACATTCTGGCGCATTTCCATCGGCCACGTTGCTATCTCTATGTCCTAGAAACAATACGACTTACAGCATTATAAAACAGACATTCTCAGAATATACTCGAATAAACTAGTCTGGGGTCTTCGGGGGAGGGGGGGCTGTTACAGCGCGATTGCTGAGCTGCATTTATTTGCTGCTCAGCATAAGTTTAAATACGCATTTTGTGAAAAACAAATAACATAAACATTTAACTTATAACTTATAAAACGAAGAAAACAAGGGCACAAAATATTTTCAAAAAAGAGAGCTCTGTGTAACAGCAGCAAAAAGCTCTCTCACCACTCAGAAGTAGATAGGCGGATAGGAGTCTATGATTATCAGGTTATAAATACATACATTTGATGTCGATTAATGCGTTTATTTTATTTTCCTCTTAATTCGAACTGATTTAAACTATGACGACCACCTGTGGCGCGGTGGGCAAAGGTCCGCTCGGGACATATATTTGTACGATCTGCAGATATTTGTTCAGAGGTTCTGGTCGTTTTCTATGTATAATAAAAAAATATATCTATCTATTTAATAATATTGTATTATGTTTATCAGTCATCTAGTACCCATAACACAAGCTCTGCTTAGCTTGGGGCTAGATGATGCTGTGTGGATTGTCCAGCATTATTTATTTATTTATTATTATTAAACTATACCGCACATATTTATGTACTTAACTACTCAGTTCTGCTTACCAGACTCGGTCCGTCGCTACATTGGTGTGTCAGGGTCTGCCACGCTTGACGCGAGTTCAATTCTCCCCCACGGTTCATGTACCACTCGCAGTATTTACCGTAAACCTTGGATATCTTGTCCAATACGCCGTTGAGGCGAAACTGCTCTGTTTGGTATCTAAAAAGGTAAAGATAATATACAAGTATGCTCCTTAAATTTTACATAAGTATGCTACTTTTATATTTTTTTTGGATTTGCTGCTTTTAGCAATATGTGCTTCTTATAATCAACATTACACGCTCTACTGGTTAAAATAATATTAAATGTCATTTTGACATTGTCAATGTCATTTTGTATGTGCTACATGTTGATGTGCTTTCTCCTTTTTTATCAACAAAAATATTATAAAGAGGAAATATTTTATTGTTCGTTTAATGTTTGAATTGAATAGGCTCCGAAACTACTGGACCGATTTGAAAAATTCTTTCACCATAAAATCCAAAATTTTCCCTGATGAACATTTCTATGTTATGATGAACATTCTGTATTTACAAAAAAGTTACGGATCAACATGAAAAATTCAATCCTGGTTAAATAGACGTGCGAACCGGGGCGGACCGCTAGTTTCTCATAATTTTAATTGGGATAGTTTCTTATGTGTAAGATATAAAATGCTCTATCTTCTATGTAAGATCTTACTTGTGGTAGACTTGTGTTCCTAGATCTCTCTGTAAAAGCTTCAGAGTGGGGCTGTAAGTTTCGCTGCCGTCCACGAGTTTACTTAATTCGCCCATTATTAAATTTACGAATTGATCCACCTGTAAATACAAATTTTAAGTTACTTATAACTATATATATTAACTAGCTGGGTACCCGCGGTATCACCCGCGTAACTCCAGATCCTGTGGGATTTTCGGGATTAAAAGACCCATTATGTTATTCCACCCCATAAAGTATCTGTGTACCAATACCAAGTTTCATCAAAATCAGTTTAGTAGTTTTTGCGTGAAAGTGTATCAAACATCCATCCATACTTACAAACTTTCGCGGTTAAAAATATTTAGGATTATGACATAAATGTAAAGCCACCCTACAGCGAGGCAATGTAGCCAGCGTCTTGGGGACGCTTTCGACTGGTATTGATATGTATGGATCAATTGAGGTACCTGTAGTTTGTTTGCAAACAGTCTGCAGTTAGCTCAATTGTTTCAATTACTTGTTCAATTTATATACAGATAATACAAGTACAAATTAACAATTAAAACAATTGAGCTAACTGCAGACTGTTGCAAACAAACTACAGGTAGCTCAACATTGCAAATACTAGTTCTAATTTGTTTATTGTTATGTAATTTTCTTTGTTTATAAAGGTTTTACCCACATATAAAATCCTAGTATATTAAATTTAATCTAATTTATCTTGCGATACTTACGTCCAACACTTTCAGATATGGATACAAGGTGATGGCGCTGTGCGAGGCGGAACACTGCGACTTGAGAGTGCCGAGGTTGCGAATGAACGCCTCTTTTATCACTTCACGCCACTCACTCTCGGTCTCTTCGAGTTTTTTTCTCTGTAGAAAATATATGATGGTTAGATGCTAGAAAAATATTTTATAGACGAGCACTGAGACTTGAGAGCGCCGAGGTTGTGAATGAACGCCTCTTTTATCAATTCGCGTCACTCGCTCTCAGTCTCTTGAAGTTTTTGTCTCTGCACAAGAACAAAAGTTTTTGTCTTGATCTACCCAAGTAACCTTTAAAAGTTTATATATCATATTTATAAACTTTTAAAGAAGATCACCTTTAACCCTGTATAAACGCTGTTGGCGTTCCTTACTATATAAATAAATAAATAAACTTGTCCTCTTTTAACTGAAATGAATACACACAACTTACACAGAACACCACAGTATCTGACAGTTCGTCCCTGCTATCAATATTTCTGACTTCAATCTCCCCCTTTATTTCCATCTCTAGTTGATCCTGTCCTTTCTTCACCATTTCTTCCACACTGACCACGCCTTCAGCGGGCGAATTATTGAAGCCTGTGAATAGATAAATAGTACATTGTTACCCTAGGGTTGGAAGTAACTTATTTAGGTTTTGATATTTTTGTATTTGACACTTTGTCAACAGCCACAGATTTTTCTGCATATCTTCAAAACCATAACAAGGGTACATTCACAGTGGATTAAAGTTGATTCGCCCAAATCACACAACATTCGAATAAAACCTGACACCTCCCATTGTTTCCTAACTTTAATGGAAAAGGACATAGAGAATAGATAGTCATAGATATTAATGACAAAATTCAACATCATACGATATAGACACAGCCATAGGCCGCTCGCCTATTAACAAATAAATAAACAAATAATGTGTACCTTGCCTAAACTCCGGGTTATTCAAATGATTGAGCAGCGGACAGTCGTAGTTTAAAACCGGCGGCGTGTAACGAGGTTCGAAGGACGGCTGAATGCGATGGATAGCTTGTAGGACCATCGCTCGTTGATCGCGAACGAACTTAGACTTGTCTAGCAGGTCGTTCAGTGATATACCCTGCAAGATTTCATATACATTTGAAAATAGAAGCCATTCATTATAAATTTGTAAATAGAAGCATCAGCAAAACAAAAGTTCATTTTGAACGAATGGGAGGAGTTCGGGATAACATCATCTCGTTTAACCCGTCGGCCACAGATAATAAAATACTACACTTCGGCAAACGATTTAGACGACTAGAAAATGTTGTGAAAGTGGCTCGCTCCACAGATTATTTCCATGTAATATATTGTATTAAATATATCAGTTATCTAGTACCCAAAACAAGCTGGAGTTAGATAATGCTGCGTGGATTATCCCTCATTTATATATGTTCTAAAATTATTAATTAGAGCATAATTGAAAGTTTTCGAACTTAATGTCAAGCCTCTAAGGTCCAATATGCTGAGGATTATCGCACACGTTCCAGTAAGACATAGAATTTGAAACTGACCTTTTCTTGCATAATACTATGATATTTATTCAGCAGGTTAACTTTGTCCCCCAATTGACATCTCTCTATGCATTCGAACACTGCCGCGTAAGTTTGTGCATTTGGCTCTATTTTATCTTCGTTCATGTATGAGAGGATGTCCGATACGTTTTTCAATAAACCCTGCAACAAAGCAAATTATTTAGAGATCTGTAAATAGATAGTCCGTCTTAAAAATATGGTGCTACATTATTTAGGGTATAAATAAAATTTAATTTGTTTATTTCGGACAATTTACAATCCTTAGTGTTAGTAGCACATAATAATACAAGTCGATTTAAAATAGGTGTTAGTATAAGGTATCAAAATACAAGTAAATTATCCTCTATATCGCATTCTGGATATGACTTAGGTATCTAGAATATTTTTTTTTTTTTTTTTTTTTTAATGCCGGACAATCCACACAGCATCATCTAGCCCCAAGCTAAGCAGAGCTTGTGTTATGGGTACTAGATGACTGATATACATAATACAATATTAATACATAATATTTAGATATTTTTTATTATACATAGAAAACAACCAGAACGCCCTGAACAAATATCTGCAGATCGTACAAATATTTGTCCCGAGGCGGGAATCGAACCCGCAACCTCCTGCGCCGCAGGCTAAGAATGATGAGAAACATTTATCAGATAATGTCATCATCGGCTGAGGGAGGCTTTTTTTTGCGGATAATTGCATGTTTGGTTACATATGTAAACATCCATATTTCAAGTCAACATACAAACTGGGATGTAGCTTAAGAAGTAGGTACAATTTTTGAAACAACATTAATAGATGATGCTACCATATTTAGTATGTCTGGGTATCTTTCAAGTCCTCATACCAATTGAGAGTTAGCCAGAGGTAAACTTTTTGGAACAACAATAGACCATTAGTTTAAAGACGTACGTATTTAATAGGACAAGATCAAATTGCAATAATCCTTGCAGATAATTCTAGAAAATTACAGATTTAACGTAAGGCGTCGCGGTAGACCGAGGAAATGGTGAAGAAAGAAGGACCCTTATTGTCTAACTTGAAATCCATTACCAGTGAACTTCAAACGGCTTACCAGTTGTAGACCCAGTAAGAATGTTGTCGGTATTGTCTAAGGTATTCAACTGGTCTTTGGTTTTAGCTATTTACACAATACAAAAGTGCCAATCGAAGTCCAGGCTTGAAATGACAAACTGAAGCCGATTACGATTACCATTTGAGTTAGACAATAGAGCCACTGATCTGGCCATCTTTGATCAACTAGCTTAGGATTGTGAATGTAATGCAAAGAAGTTTTAGGGTGCCTTTCCCAACAGTGGGATGATACAGACGTAATATAATGGTGAACTTACCATACCAGCATATCCATGTAACAGTGTGTTGTATACTTTGATATCTGTGACTTGTGGGTGATCGGGCACTTTGGCGCCTTTCTGTCTGTAATAATGTAGAATCCTACGACCCTGCAAAGATGCAAACGATGTAATTAAGAAAAGGTTATCTAACATCACCTTAGAAGCTTATCATCATCATACCAAATAGCGAAGTGCAAAACAAATCTTATTGCTTTATTTTCTTTGAACATAACAGGACTTGGAAATGTCACAAAATTCAAATTTCATAAATAAGGGTCTTTATAAAGTAAAAAGCGAATATGCAACCTAGCACAAGAGAATTCACTGCAAGACATAGAAATTCCCACACGACGCGATAAATAAGGGATATTTTATAATAGACCGGTGCATACCGGCCCAGACGGGGCACGTATTTGAAACATTAGTATCAGCATTGCATCCGTGCGAATCAGGCCGCTAGTCTATACTAATATTATAAAGATGAAAAGATTTGATTGTTTGTTTGTTTGAATTGAATAGGCTCCGAAACTACTTGACCGATTTGAAAAATTCTTTCACCATTAGAATCCTAAATTTTCCGTGATGACCATAGGCTATATAATATTTTCAAAAAAGTTAGGGATCCGTATGAAAAATTCAATAATTGAACCCTGCGCTGAATATTCAACCTCTTTTTCTATTATGGCACGTCTGAATAGAAAAAGAGGTTTAATATATAGCACACGGTGATTGCTTTTTCTCTACGGCCAGTGTCAGTTATGGAGTGTCGAGTCAATGTCAAAAATACCAATGCTGTTAGAAAAAGTAAGGGATCCGTATGAAAACTGTGAAACACATCGTGTCAGTGTGTATAATTTCTGAAATTTTTGTTTAATACCCGTGCGAAGCCGTGGCGGGCCGCTAGTTTATTTATAAATTCACCAACCTCATGAATCATATTCAACGAGCAGAGGAGCTGTAAATGCGCTGCCAGCAGCCGATGCAGCGCGTCCTGTTTGCCTTGCCTCTCCATCTCTTTCAGGTCTTGCTTCATGTTGGACTCGCGGACCGCTCGTCGCTTCTCACGTTTCACTTTCTGCTTTGCTTTTATTGCTTGTCTTCTGGGGAATAAATAGACAAATTGTATATCTGCTTGGGACAAATGTTGTATGATCTACAGATTTTGTTGTTGGTGTTGTTGGTGGTGGTGGACGTTTAATATGTATGACAAAAAATATCTGTTCAAGTTAAATTTATATGACTTTTATCTTTAAAAATTATGAAATGTAATAAATAATGAAGAAACTTTACATTATGTATATAAATGCCAGTGCATTGGCATTTATATCACATAAAGTAGTTAGTACTTAATCCAAACATTTTACTGATTGAATTATAGTTTAAATTCAGTGGTAGTACATTTTTACCAAATTTTCTGAAAATAATTATTAATTTGTGTGTTCATAATCATAAAAACTTACGCTTTTTTTATCTTCATTCCTTTCAACTTGTATTGTTTCTCTATGAGTTCTAGGTCTAAATCTTCATCTTTAGCATCAGCAATCTCATTATGTAAAGCACTGTCGTCGTAAATATCATCTATGGCAGGGTGGGCAATACCTTGTGCTCTGAAAACAATATTATGAGATATCACTTGTATTATTTAATTAAAACTGTTATTAAAACCAATCTCATTATAACTGGAATGAAATAGCAATAATCATTGTTTATGATTTTGAGTATTTTCATTTATTTGATATCTTATGAATAAGATTCAATTATATTCTAAAAAGACAAAATCAGGATGAAAGTTGTATTGGTATATAATAAATTTTATAAGTTAAAAGTTATTAAGTTTAAATTTCTTTTATGTTTTCAGTCTCATTCATACAAACATGATAATTGCTGGTGACAATGTGATACTCACTGCAAACTAGAAATATGTGTCATGAGCTCATGATCATAACTGTCCAGCTGGTTTTCAATGAATAATTCTTTGAACACTGCATGAGGGCTCCTGGGAATAGGGTTGAACGACCCATCTTCTAATTCAGCTGGCTCATTGTCCATGTCTAACTCCTGCATCACACCCTCATTTATTGCATATCTAAGGTCTTGCAACCTTTGGTCATACAAAGTAGCCCTTCTAAAGTTGTAATAGCTTTCTTTTGCCATTTCTAAATACTGTTTAGTTTTTATTCTATCTTCTAAGTTTGATATCTGATGAGTTGTAAAGACTAAGGCACATTTGTCATCTTCTATACTTATAGCTGGTGGGGAAGGTTTGTTCAGTAGTCTTTCTTTAACAGTTTTGAGTAGTTCTGGGTCTACCTCAACATTGGTTGGTTTTTTGGCTTGTTTTGTGGTTAGCTGGTGAAGCTGTCCTAAGGATACAGTACTGGTTGCCAGTTTTGAGAGATGCACAGCCTTGAGTTTGCTTATAGAGACCTTAGTTTCAGTCATTGCCTGGCCGCCGACTGAAAATGCATCACATGTTATGGTTTGTTTACATTCGAATGAAACATTCTTGTAAACAATACATACCTTCCATGAGCTCTCCATACTTTTTGTAGTTTTTATGTTTGGTCTTTTTTCGAAGGGATTTGATAGCACTAACCGTTTTTGTCGATTGATACCGAGCTGTGAGTAGCCTTTCTGGAAGAAAACCGAAAAGTTATGCAACTGCCTAACCTCAACCTCGTAAACATTGACTTTTATTTCCGGATGGTTTCAGAGAATAATACGGTTTTTCACTCAGGCAAGAAATGAAAAAAATTGATATTTTACCTGCATGTTGGCGTCCTAAAAGAATAGTTTGGCAGAGAGCACATTTGATTTCTGGGATATAGCTATTTTTAAAAGCACTGTTTGTAGGTGAAGAATAGCTATGGAGACTGTTTTGATATAAACTCCTAGCCGATAATAGACGATGCATTTCCACAAAATTACAGTATTGTCACAAAAATAACTACTAAAACATGCCGAAATTATTTAGAATAGAAATAGAAACCACGTGAAAAATGTACGACATCGATTGATGGACAGGGTTGTTTTATCAAAATATTGGATTCTTTCTGACAACCGCAATGTTACTGACATTGACAGTGTCGACATGACACGCTAAGAGCAGCTGTCATTGACTGCACATGGAAATTGACACAATTTATCATCGAGAAAATCCTCTGAAAAACGATCATAGACAATCGTTTTTCAGAGAGAAAATCAGATGTAGAACCAAATTAAAAAGGAGAAGAAGCATTGAGCTGTAGATAGAACGAAACTAAATCTTCAACGTCATGTTATGATCAGTCATGTCAAGCATGTCAAAGTTGCGCAAAAGTTGAGAAAATCATCCAGAATTCACAAACAAAACAAAACAAATCTACAAACCAAAATACAAATTGTTTGCTGTTTGCACAAATAAGCTATCTCTAATAATACTGGTTATGAAATTCATAAAACTCCTAAACAGCACTTTATGAAAATAGGTCTTTGTTTGTTGTATCAGTAATTCCTATCTTTTGGATTTACTCATAATGGAAGAAAAACCATTTATTTGTAAGTTATTATTATGTCTGTTTTCTTAGAATTTTGTATTGCTTAAGTTAATTGCATGAAACAGGATTGTACATAACGTTATAAAATTGTTTTCAGGGACAAATGAACTCACCAAGAAGTTATGTCAGATGAAGTTCGATCATGATTGGCTTTTCAAGAAAAGGAAACAGCCCTGGGCGTAAGTTAATATTAATATAAATATAATATACATTAGTTTAAATCATGCCTATTAATTTGGAAAGAGTTAATTTAAATTTATGTATCACAACAACATGAAAGTCATTCAAAACTTCCAATAAGGCTTCCCTGCCCAAAGATTGAAACACTGGCCTAAATTATCATAATGTGTCATGAATATTCTAAAATATGTGAAAATGTTAGCCACTATAGAACTTCAAAGCTTATGAATAGATCAAGATAAAATTTGGAATACATTCAGAGCAAAATGCAACTTCTTTACACTTAGTATACTAATCATTTCTACTCGCAAATATACACGCTATATTTCTATGGAATAATTTAAAGGTATATTTATCTTTTGGGACCTAATTCCTGGGATAAAAAGAAGCTTATATTGTATTCCAGGCCAAGATCTAAATCTATGCAAACTCAGCCCAAACTGTTTAGTAGTTTTTGCATTACAAAGTAACAAACATCCTTCCATACAATCTTTTGTATTATTAAAATTAGTGTGATGTGTCAAAGTCATGGGCTCTATGTATATTCAATCTTTGTGATGATTTCAGAGAATTTTATAAAATACTGAAAGAAAATGGATTCCCTGAAGAAATGACAATAGAACATGTTAGGAAAAAGTGGTCATACACTTGGGATGTAAGTACCTATCATATTAGTATGCATATTTATAGGTCAACATAAATAATTTGGCTTAACATTTATCTTCTGTTTTTAGACCTATAAATTAGCCAAAAAGAACAGAAAGAAAAGTTGGAAGTTCTACAAGTTATTTGAAAAACAATACGGCAAAAAAGTTGTATTGGATAAGTTTGATTCATGTAAGTTGCAACCAAATTGTTTCTAGCCTCTATCATTTAGAGTGACTATTGGAATGTCTTCAATGACTTGTTGGGGGTAAGCTTATGTTGGAATCCAACCAGATCTTGGTATTACTTAAGAAAATTCTTATAAGGAAATCTTACTAGGGAGATTTGATCATAGAAGACTTTTTATTTCTAATGCACATGCGTTTTATCACTGGCCGCCAAAGCAAGTTTTTTATTGTGGACAAGAGGATACACTAGGCTCCAAAAAAAAATTTAAAACTTAAAATAAAAATTAACATACTACTTGATAAAAAATTCAATTCCAGACACACAGATAATATAAAGTGTGCTAACAAGGAGTTCTGTAGTGTTATATTGCCAGACAGCACTTGTCACTCAAAATCATTAATGGATCAGTTGAGCTACCTGTAGTTTGTTTGCAATAGCTTGCAGTTAGCTCAATTATTTCAATTGTATTTTTCTTTGTTAAATCAGTATTTACCAATAAACATACTGTGCTTTTAGGGTCAGATGAATGGAGGCTAAAATTGATAACATGTATAGCTGAAACAAAAGAGCTTAGCAACCTGGATGAACAAACTATGTGGAGGTAATAATTTAATAATAACAAATAAATATTTATCATCATCATCATCAGCCTATAATAGTCCACTGCTGGACCTCTAGGCCTCCTCTAATGAGCGCCATAGATGGCATTTTTCATCACAAAAAAATATATAAATTTCTAAACATAAAAAATATGTTTTTTTACTGTTATTACGTTGAAAACAGGACAGTTGAAAGAGCAATGCGTTCTCAAGTTCTACCGATTGATTGCTGCATACAAGATATACAAGGGCTGTGGCATCATCTCAAAACTTCTTTCATGGTAAGAACCTCTGAAGTTTTTCTATAAGTTTGGCTCGCGTATGCAAGGGGCATATATAGGGGCTTAGATAAAACCGTAAATTTTTAACATGTTCAAAATATAAATAAAAATCATGACAGCTTTTGGAAATACATAATTAAGTATACAAACTTGGGAAGAGTTATTGCAAATTCTAAGCCATGTATTTTCCAGAGAAAGCATCGCTATAGACTAAAGAAAAGTACAGAATCAACAGAATGGACGCTCTATGATACAATGCTGGAATTCTACAAGAAGTACTGCAATGAAGAGCTGGTAGCTATGGAGGCTGAGTCTCAACGAATGCTTTACATGCCGGCATTGAAAGGGTTGAAGAGTAAGAAGGTGGACTTAGATAATGAGGAGGAACATGAATTTGTTTGTGAGTACTACTTTCATAAGAGGAAAACAGAATTACTTTTATTTACTTTAAAACGATCATAATGCGGCGTATTGCTCTTTTTCTTTGCTCTTCTGTAGTAGATATAGAATTATTCAATACTAGCGGCCCGCCCCGGCTTCGCACGGGTATTAAACAAAAATTTCAGAAATAATACACACTAAAACGATGGGTTTCACAGTTTTCATACGGATCTTTACTTTTTTTAACAGCATTGGGGTTTTTGACATTGACTCGACATTCCAAAACTGACACTGGCCGTAGAGAAAAAGCAAGCACCGTGCGCTATACAACCTCTTTTTCTATTCTGACGCGCCATAATAGAAAAAGAGGTTGAATATACAGCCCACGGTTCAATTATTGAATTTTTCATGCGGATCCCTAACTTTTTTGAAAATATTATATAGCCTATGTTCATCACGGAAAATTAAGGATTCTAATGGTGAAAGAATTTTTTAACTCGGTCCAGTAGTTTCGGAGCCTATTCAATTCAAAGAAACAAACATACAAACAATCAAATATTTCCTCTTTATAATATTAGTATAGATTAAATAAAAAGAGGAAAGATCTGATTGTTTGGTTTGAATAAACTCCGAAACTACTGGACCAATTTGAAACATTCTTTCACACTTCGAATCTGACATTATCCCTTATATAAGCTATAGAAATTTAAAAAAAACGTTATGGATCCGTAAGAAAAAGTTTTTGTTACTATGCATAAGCCCTCGCGTGTGGCATAAGCCCTCATATGTTCGAGGTATTCAATAAAAAACAAGTATTCAATTTCCGTATGAAAAATTTAATAAGTGTATAATGTGTATAAATATTTATAATTTTTGAATATTTTATTAATACCCGGGGGCGGCCTGCTAGAGTTTTAATAAAATTGATGTCATTTGTTTTCAGGGTCCAAAAATACAACAGAGAGTTTTATACAAGTGAGACTTCAAAATGATTGGTTGTTCAAGGAAAAAAATCATGCATGGAAGTAAGAATCAATATCTCCTTACTACAAATTTAATTATTTTGCTATAACTTTGATCCGAAGATCCGAGTTCTAATTAGATTTGAGTAAATTTTGATACATATTTAAATTTGCAGAGAATTCGTGTCGATTCTAAGAAATGATTACGGTTTCCCGACCACATTGAGTGCGCGGGAGGCTTGCAGAAAATGGGCTACTATCATGAGCGTAAGTTCCTATTAGTTACATTATATTTCCTTGGATAGCACTCTGCTGCACTGTCAGCTATGAACGGTCTTTGGCGTGTACAGACTGAGCGAACGAGAGCTAGCGAATGCTAACAATCGAAAGCGAACGAACCAATGTCGACGTTATGGCAAAAGCAACCGAGCCGAACGAGGGCTTTTGTTCGTCTTCGACCGTGCTTCGCCCACGGTTTTGCATCCGTGCAACAACGAAAGCGAGTGAACGTTCGGTACCGAAAGTACCGATCGTCGAATTCCACTCGTAGCGTTCGCTCGCTCTTGTTCGCTTGGTCTGTTCCCCCCATAAGGTAGAATAGACAGTAATGACATCGCAACGTCATAAATTACTTATATTATTGAATTTGAATGAAAGAATCACTACATAGTATAAAACAAAGTCGCGTCCCGTAGTCTTGTCTGTCCCTTATCTGTGGAACTACGCAACGGATTTGATGAAGTCCCTCGGGACGAAACGTTGGTGTTCTTCCAACACAAAATAGGTTCGTAGTTAACCCCCTACATTCATAAGGAATTCGTCAAACTACAATAGTTTTATAGTAACATCAAAATGTGTAATCAGAAGCTGAAACTACGTATAGGTAAATATACCTAAAATAAAATGTCCGCAGGATTTCCAAAAGGCGAAAGCAACGAACAACACAGCATGGGTGTACTACAACTTGTTCGATTTATATTTAGGAGATGGAAAACTCAGCCTCAACCCTCTCGTCGATTGTAAGTACCTCTATAATAAGATTTCAAGTGGTATTGAAAGATAGCTGTTGGGAACTTTGATGTTATGGATGCAATATTATTTTGATAGATGGAGGCAATATTAAAGCGATATATAAGCGTTTTCTGTCTGTATGTCTCGTACAATCAATATAAAATACCTTAATCATCAAAAGATCTTGACGAAAATATGCTTAATACTAGATAAAAAAAATTATAGCCTTTACCACCGTTTATCAATTAACTAATATTATAAAGAGGACACATTGATTGTTTGAAGTGAATAAGCTCAATAATTACCGGACTGATTAGAAAAGTTATTTCCCCAATAGAATTCTACATTACCTATCCCCGATGAATATAAGCTAAGTATAGAATATTTTCTTTATAGGCTATAGAGTTCCGTATGAAAACTTCAATAATGTTAACTATCCCTGCGAAGCTTGTATAATTTTATGACAGACTAGCGGTCCGTATTAAACAAAAATTTCAGAAATTAGGTATACACACTAACACGATGGGTTTCACAGTTTTCATACGGATCCCTTACTTTTTTAACAGCATTGGGGTTTTGACATTGACTCGACATTCCATAACTGACACTGGCCGTAGAGAAAAAGCAAGCACCGTGCCTCTTTTTCTATTATGGCGCGTCATAATAGAAAAAGAGGTTGAATATACAGCGCACGGTTCAATTAATGAATTTTTCATGCGGATCCCGAAGTTTTTTGAAAATATTATATAGCCTATGTTCATCACGGTAAATTTAGGATTCTAATGGTGAAATAATTTTTCAAATTGGTCCAGTAGTTTCGGAGCCTATTCAATTCAAACAAACATACAAACAATCAAATCTTTCCTCTTTAAAATATTAGTATTAGATAAATTTTGACATCACCTTACTACTGCGCCGGTTACTAAGCTCTGCTTAACTTGGGGCTAGATGATGCTGTGTGGATTGTCCACCATTATTTATATACAGTTCAGTATCATCCTAATATGTAAACTTTAAAGGTCTTACTCGATAACCGCGTTTATACACAGCGAAAAATTTAAAATTAACAGTAGGTTTCTGCAACAGGGCAAGAAGAATGGGTGTTCAATTTGATAAGCGCAAGAACTGATTTGGAACATGTCTTTGAATACTCATATAAGGATAGAAATGAAGGCTGGAGGTATGTATGTTCATAGATACAAAACGTTTCGTAGATATCTTTATAATATTCCGAGAGATATCTTTATAAGATTTATTTTTAGGTCCAAGTAATTAAATAAATACCCAAAAAAAATCGATTATGGCTGGACTTGAACCCGCGACCCCCTATTCTAGGTGTAGAATACATGATTGTTTGTATTAAAGTTCAGTTAGTAAGTTGAGTTATTTGTATTACCTTGAGTTATTTATAATTATAACCCTTTACTTTGGCAGGGAGGTGGAGAAAAGATTGAGGTGCATTGGCATACCGCTGGACCACAGTTTGCTTGAAATATCAGAAATTTGGTCATATTTACGGAGGACTTTTAGGGTGAGTAGTTGCAATATTGACTTTGTTCCTACTATTTTAAACAAATTTGCCCAGAAATTTGCGTTTTATGCTATAAAACTGTGCATTAACAAACAATCTAAACTTAAAGCCACTTTTGATTACTTCAAAATTCTTTGTTCTTGTCTATTATGGATATAATGATGAAGAAAATTTTATATTTTAGTGGAAAAACAAATTTAAAACCAAAGGTATACTAACGGAACAATGGCCGTACTACGAAGCGATGGAAAAGTACACGCAAAAGCCTAAACCCAAAATAGAACGCCAGAAACGTACCAAACATGAATACAACGACAATGATTACAATGAGAATGACGATTACGAGGACGACATGAAACTGTTTGATTTGAAACAGAAGTTAGGGTTGAGGCCAAAAGATGAATTCGCCTCTGATCTTTGTAGGGCGTGTGCGGAGTCGCAAGCCAGTGTCAATATATTTGTACATACAGATGAAGATGGGACCAGTTTGGCGACGAAACTTAAAGTTCTTGCTGGGATTGAGGTGGGTGTGGGATCAATTTTAGTCAGGGACAAAAATATTTGAACTACTTTTCAAAACCGTTTTAGTGTATAGGTGACAGAGGTGTTGACGAGATTCGAATTGCTTAATGTTCATCTATTTTTGGGGTTTGATAAAATTAAAAAAAATAATTTTGTGACTTATTTGGCTTTATGTAATTTCATTGTTTTGATTACAGGCTGATCAATCCGAAAACTTACCATCACAGATATGCTACAACTGCCTCCAAGAGTTGGAAAGTGCGTACAAATTCCGACGGAAATGTCAGAAAGCCGACAAACAGTTCCGAAGCGCAGTGAACAAAATCAAATTAGAATATCAGATACCTGTTGAAGAAGATGAATCTGCCTTTGTTATGGACGATGATATGGATAGAACAGATTTTGAAACCGACACTAACGACAAAGATATAACCAAGAAACAAATATCAGCAGTCAAGAACGAAAAACCTTTAAAACGCCGAAGAAAAATCCGAAAATCAAGATACGACTACTGGAAAATATGCGAAGTCTGCGGAAAAAATACCAAAAACCTAGTCAGTCACCTAGACACGCATAATATAGACAAGAAGTACTCCTGTGATGTATGCGATAAGAGGTTCAAGTTCAAAAGCGGTCTCATTATACACAAGGCGATACACAACCCCACTCCCAGGAAAACTTGCGAAGTCTGCGGAAAGACTTTCCACATCCTAGCTCAGTATAGAAAGCACTTCGTGTACCACGCGAATGAAAGGAAATTTGAATGTGAAACGTGCGGGAAACGGTTCAACACTTTGGATATCCTCAGAGTACATAATATGACGCATACAGACGAGAGACCCTTTACATGTTCGGAGTGTGGTAAGACCTTTAGGACCGCTGGGTGTGTGAGTCGGCATAAGAGGATAGTGCATAGAAGTGTTAAAAAATCTTAATAAATTATTTTTTTATTTACCTAATTTAGAATTTTTTGTTCGCACAAACCAATACCAACCTGCCTGTTTACTGTGAATTTTCTAATCTAAATTTGGTTCCTGATGGAACTTGAACTGGATATTGCTTTAAACCAGCAGATATCTAGGTCATCATAATAAACGTAACAATAATAAGGTAAAAGCGACATTAATATCTTTCGTTATTTCTTCTTACGAAAACTAAAAAAATCTAAAGAAATCCTTTAGATTTCTTTAACAAAACAAAGACACAACAAAAAAAAGTGAGCGTTCCTGAGAAAAATTGGAAATTTCTGTTTTTCAAAACGTTTTTAAAACGCAAGCTTTTAATACTAATCCAAGAGATAAGTTCGAAGTGTCATTTCCTTAAATATGTAGGTGATAACTTTCATAGATTCTGAGATAATAACGATTTCGAACTAAAAAATGGCTTATTATCACTCTTAAATAGAATAGGTAACTGAGTATATAAGAAATAAAATTCTAATATATAGGTAATAAATAAGTAGGTAAATATAGTGTTATGAAGTTAGATAATAGTTTGAGTTAGGAGAACGTCCTTCGCTGTTGACTTGCTGTCTGACCCAGCTGTTTATCTCTGTGTAGGAACTGTGAGGTTAACTAACTTTATCTGTATTTATTACGCTTTGGACAGAAACGGATTTTCCGCAGACTTGATTGTTTAAGAATTTTTTTAACTTGCCCAATTTAATCTCAAGATAACGTCAACGTACTTACTGTTAACAAAGAGTTGACATAACCGAATTATAAAGAGCAATGCTCTACATTTGACGTTCATCACATCATCACAAAAGAAAAGTGCTTGATACTGCGACATAATAATTCGGACACTAGTTGTTCAGCTACTTTTGACACTTATCAAGTGTTCACCCTCCATTATTATCCCGTTTTGGTCCCTACATAATCTTTCTTAAATAAATAATGTTATCTATGACGCTCATTAGGGAAGGTCTATGTCCAGCAGTGGACTATTATAGTCTGATGATGATGATGATGATGATAATATTTCTTGAGTAAAACGTAGTATTTGTTTGTTATGATTCCGAATGATTCATGTGCGCATGTTCATTAACGAATAATATCCGAAAATAGTCCGGTACTTCGCGGTATTTTGAGAAAAGTTAAGTTTCAACATCCGGCCACTTGAAACATTGTTTTTCAAGTCTAAATATTATTCCTCCTATATAAATGTTACCTACAAAAAAAATCACGCAAACAAAGCTGAAATGTGGTCACCATTCCAAGTGTAATTACTAATTAGTTAAATAAACAGCTAATTTACGATCGGTATCTATGAAATGGATGGACGAAATGGAATGGATGGATCGTAAGTTAATACCTTCGATCCACCATTAATTAAACACTTAAAAGCAACAACTAGTTATTATATTATCTAACAAGCGCAACCAAAACCGTAAAGACAGCTTTTAAATCGCTTAAAATACACGCATCTTTGTTTCAGAATTAGATGTCTACAAAAGAAACAAATCCGGTCTTAACAGTCCGGTCTACGTAGTTAATAATAGATTGAATCTCAGTTAAAAGTAAAAGGGGTAAAGCTACAGTGACTAACGCTCTAAGAATGCTACGAAAAACTAGTATGTTCTAAGTAGGACAGGACTAGATATAAAATGTTGCAGCTGGTCTTCCTTACACGGATAGTTCTAGCATTTACACATATGTATAGAACAGGAGTGGAATCGAATCTCTTTCGGAAGATGACAAAAAAATTCGTAAAAGGTCTCTCATGAGCCTGCTGTGGTAAATTGGCATAAATTGTCAGGGCTCCGTACACGAAGGAAGAAAACGGGACTCCATTGCTAAGCCTCTGCTGTCTGTCTGTCCGTGAGTTCCGTTTGCTAAATAGATACGGAATAGTACGGAACCCCTGTGTGCGAGTAGACTTGCACTTGGCTGATATTATTTTACTTTACCAGTTCCATGAACCTAAAATTGTTTATACCAGCAAGCTTTTCGAAGATTAACGGAGAATTCCTGAGATATTGTCATAAGCATAAAAAATTTTGCCATTCATAATAAAAACACCGTATTTAATAAAAAAAAAAACCGAAAACCCTTACTTCCCATCACCATCAAGTCTACTCTATCCACTCTTGGGCATACGCCTTTGTTTATGCCATTCACCTCTGTCCTTAGGTACCTGGCCAGCCACTTTTAATGTTACAGTAACAGCTTACGACTTGGATCGCAAGCTCATCCATCCACCCGTGGCCGGCGCCGGCGCAGAGTTCATTAGTCAGTAAGTTCCACCGTCAGTTCGCGTCCATCCGTGCTCGCGGACGCACGTCACTAAACTTCTAAATTAATCTCCACACGCACCACGCTTCGACGGTACTTAAAGTTTAAAAAGTGCTCCTTGTTTAATTTAGAAAAGAGCGCGATGGCGCTTTTCAGTATGGTAAGTTTTTTCATTATGTTGATTCGTTTGATACTTGATTGAATTTAATGTTGTGTATTTTAATTAGATTCTGTGAAATGTGATATCGATATTAATTACGGACTAAATATCAACGGGTTAACATAACAGTTCCATTCTTATCGTAAAATTTATCTGGCTTGAGGTATAGTTACAAATTATATTTTTTTATTCTTAATGAATTCTGGAAAAGTATCTTAGTAGTAATATTAATATCTTATATCGGATCCTACAATAAAGCTCGGCTTATTTTGTGGCTAGGATTATCTTTTGATTTACTGTGCTGTGAGTAATAGGTAAGCTTACGTAATTAAGAAATATAACAAAGACCTTTTCTAATAATATAGTGTTAGTGTTGTTATCTATTTTTCTCAGCTTGTTTGTCATCATTCATTGTGATAATCGGAACGCGTTATTAAATAAATCTTCCACTCTGAGTGTGAGCAAAACAAATGATTTATAAAAAAATATATTGTATCATCATAAATGAACATTAACTCCAAGCGAACTATTGAAATATTCAAGAGCGTTAACACCTAGATAATTAACAACCGGCGACATTTCCCCACACACTAATTCCATATTTTAGCACCGAGTATGATTATGTACCATAACTAATATTCTCACCCATGCCAGAATATAGGTCGCTAAATGTCGTCACATCACAAAGCATCGAGTTTATTGCCCCAAGGTGCGCTTACGCATGTTTTCGCACCTTGATGCATTTTGCGCAAATGTTTTGTTAGCTTACCTAAATGTTGGTTTATTATGATTGATGCTATGAGTTTAAGCCAATTCGATTTACAGTGAGCACTAACATATACAATAACTCAAGTTCTATGGAATACTTCTAATCAAGATTAGGTAAGATATTCAAAGTAATTCAATATTTTGAACTTGAAAATAATCTCAGTCTGATCTTCATGAGGCAGATAGCGCTTGTTAGTGCTTTATTATTGAGTATTCCCACGTATCTATTGAACTGAATGAGTACATGAGTAGGTATACAAGCAGGTTGATTATTCCTATGTGATGACATGGAATACAAACCTGTTTATTGTGAACCCGACGCACGCACTGCGCGGCGGCGCCTGCGACATCGATCATTGAACTAAATTCACCTTTCCGCATCGCATTCTGCTAATGATGTACCTAACTACAGTTCGCTCAACTAGACTCACTAGACACCTATCACATAACAGGCTGTGCTTTTTTTGGGGCTCTATGATGCTGTGTGGATCTTGTATTATTTTACTAGTTTCTGCTCGCTTTTGGAAAAGTTTATAAATATGTTATTTTAAACTCAATATACAATAAAAGTAGCAAGTATATTTTTCCAGGTCTATACGCAAAATTTTAACCAGATCTGTTCAATAGTTCTAGGGCCAAAAAGTAACAAACTATCCAATGGTCGGTCTAAAGATTCGCATCTAAAATATTAACTAAACAGAGGAAAAACTTGCTAAGGCTGCCAAATTGACTTCTCGGTGGGTCAGAACAGAGCCCTGTAATAGGTATATCCCTAATTGAACAGAAAGCCAAACTTACACAAAACAAATATAATCGAAAAAATATCGTACAACATTTTTAAAGTTTGTGTATTACTTCTCGATCTATATATATAGCCTCTGCCCGCTAAAACAATTTATCCAACGACTCCCATTAACCTAGCATAGCCTCTTATATGGGCTTGCTTGTCTTATATTGATTGACATGGCTGTGTTCATAAATCTCTCAGTAGTTCTATGTCCTGCCTAAGTAATTAATTGAATATCCCTTGCCATTAAAAGCTTGTCTGGATTCCGGCCAAGGTCCGCTTTGCTTAGGAGTCCTTTCGCTTTGTTTGCATCTGTCATTGATAATATTAATTTTGCTAACTTTACCCTTTTGTCAACCAAATCGTTATAACCAATTAACTATGGATATTATTAGCTTTCGCTTATGGTAGGTAGAACTTCCAAAAATTTAAGCTTTCTTACTAGATATTCTAGTGCCGAAGAGATTCACCTTTTCTGTTTTGTTTAATATTTCGTTAATAAAGTCTGTAGGCCGCCCAACCGACTAACACAAAATGTTACCTACATACATCTAATTGATTGACCAATAGGATCCCTTTAAACTTCGAATGTAGCTTTCACATGTTTAATTACAGAAGCCCTTCCATCGAGGTGCGTCCGCGCATGATAAATGATTATTTTATTGGTCTATTGCTACATCCCGCAGTTCCAATTATCATTGAAAACGTGAATACAACCGGGTGCGTTTGACCTCTTAATTCCGAGAAACTAAAGGTCTCTGTAGGTCTTGATAAATTGGATTCTGACAGCTGTTTCTAATCTTTGCCCCTTACGTATGCCCACATCTCGCCAATCGATAGTTTGTACAACTTGACTTGACACAGTATTATTTTATTGGGTTAATCATGAATCAGTCCGTTTGTGATCGAATTGAATACCGCATTCAATTGAGCTTAATGTTTATGTTGCATTGATTATTATTGATTAGATTTGTTGAATAGGGTCAGCCTAATCGATAGTGAATAGGTGCTTATTTGATAAATAAAATAACAATGTGTGAGCTTATTTTGTTATCTCAAAGCAGTAGGTAAACTGCATTGATTACCTACTGATCTGATATGTTTTTACAAGCTTCTTTATAATGCCGCAGAGTTAGCACAGAGTAATAAAGTAGGTCAGGTAATTTATTATTTATACCATAGCATTGAATTATCTATCTATAAAGAAGTAAAAGAAATTGAATGGGAGACGGAAAAGTGGGGGAAATTGCATCGTTACACCGACAAGAGCTAAGCTTTTTTTATTTTAATAATTAAAAAGTGGTAAATTAACTAGGTAGGTATTGCATTTTGTTTACTTGGGTCCCAATCCCATCCAGGGCATATTAAGATCTACGTTCTTTATTAATAGTAATAATTTCATCGAGTTGGTTTGGTCTATTATTTATAACGCCATTGTCACGAACAATAAATGTTTTGCATTAAATGCGTGTAAACTCGTAGAGTCACGATTTTAGTCATATTAGCTTATTTATAGACTTTATTTATAGGTATTCAATTGTCGTCGTCCGGTAATTATAATATTTATAATAAATAGAAATAAACTTTTATTTCAAAAAGTATTAGTAATAATAATAACAGAAGGCACAGTGTACCTATTAGACCTAAGTTGTTTATTAGACTTAGTTTCAACACCTCGCACAAAGTTTATAAGACTTGCATGTAGACGCGAGGGTTCTCTACGAGATAGAAAAGTAATGAATTATCGAAGAACAATATTTATTTTATTGTTAACAGCCTTACTTATACTGCTTGGCAAAGGCTTCCTGATTTAGATTATTTCAAGCCTGCCTTCTGAGAGAAATTAAAAAGTATTGTCATTATTTTATTGTCTCAATGTCGTAGCCTACACTGAACTAAGGTCTCATTGTCTCATTTTTTCATCAGTTTTGGTAAAAATTTAAGAAAAAAAGTATGTTTATGAATGTGTGGTTGTCATTTTACTTAGTTATAAATTTGTACATAGGTACTTAAAAATTTACCTGAAACGATACAGTTCCCCCTGTATTGTGCATGCTACTATCACATTTGTAGACTTTTTGAGTATAACTGTGACTATTTTAGGTTTGAGGTAGACAATGTTAAAATTAGTTTTTCTTTTCAGAAAATTTGTTTAGTTGGTTTTGCAGTACTTCTATGGAGTCCACAATCAGAATGCCGAAATTACACGTGAGTACAAACACTTTTAGCAAGTAGGTACGTATCAGAACATCTAATATTATATATCTACAGTTAAAATGCCGATGTTCTAAACCCCTAAAATTGTAATGATAAGATAATACACCGACGTATAAAGAACCTAAGTTGGCAATTCCGAAGATCCAGTTGACCTTATGGTTCAAAATGTCTATATTCTGTAGATATTTTAATTTTAGATGTTCTAATACGTACCTCTTTTAGCCCCTGAGAGCCCAACGCGCTTAATGCATCCATGCAAGGATGGGTAAGAATTTGTTTTCACAGGTTTCGTTTATATTATTAAAATTATTAAAATATGATTTAAAGTAATAATAGTTAGCTAACGGCAAATGCCTTTTCTATTAGTAATTCCTTTGCCCAATTGATTGATGCCCAATTGATTGGATTTGGATGATATTCCATTGTTTATCTAATTTATTCTTTATAATGGAAACAAAATATATGCCGCTGGTCTATAATATAAACCTAACCTACCTATAAACCTTTTTATAGAATCTTAATTATTTTTCAGTTAGTAAAAAGTACAGCGATATTTCCTATCGAAAGACAGAAACCATTTATGAGAATCTTAAGGATTTAAGAAAACGAATTCACCCATAAACTCTATTTTCATGCATTTATTACAAAATTATGTCACGAAACAGGTTTTTATAACTTCCCCTTAATACCGTATAAGTTTTATGAGGTGTCGATGTCAATGAAAACTTCGGGATTTCGAAACCGTAGATACAGTCGGCAACGTAGATTTTAAGAGAGCTTTAAAGCTTTTGCTAAGGAAAAAGTTAAACTTAACCGCCGCCGACTCTACAGTTGAGGGACAAACCATTTTGTGAAAATCTCTACCTAACTGGGATTGATGGATAATATTTGAGCTAACTGTTGACTGTTTGCAACAGTTAGCTCATTTGTTTTAATTGTAAAGATACTCTAATTTAGTTCTTGTCTTTAATTTTTAATAAAATTTCCTACCATCTCTCAAATTAAAGTAAATTAATCAAAATATTTTGACTTTTTTACTATAAAAACTATCGTAGTTTGATGAATTCATTATGAATGTAAGCGGGTTACAACATATAATAGGTTCGTAGTTAACCCGCTTACATTCATAATGAATATTTTGACTTATCAAAATACTTTCTATTCAGTATTAAATATTTATTTTCCTCATATAATTCAATATTTCCGTCAGCATGGCGTTCACTGTACCTACTCGCCATAAAAATCTTAACATAAAGATTTTCTCCCCATAAAACTATTAACATGTTGATACATCTACATTTTTAAATTGATATTTCGAGATTTAGAACTGGGTCTATCCGTGTTCGAGTGGTGACATTTAAAGAGTATTTACTGTAGTGTCGTTACTTTGTTAAGTTCAACATAGAATTTAAACAAACGAATATTGGGGTAAAGTTTACCTACGGCAAATTTATGCAGTAAACTGATCGGAAAGTGCCGATTCAGTGAGTTTTACCACCGACGACGGTGATTATGCATCATCCTCATGTCCATTGTCACCTTAGTTTTAGAATTGTATAGGTATTGGACACTTACTGGTGGCTATAGTTTCGACAGAAGATCAGCGTAGTAATGCTAGCTGTAGCTATCACAACATACTAAGCTGAGTCGACGCCATTTTGTAGCTTTATGCTATTTTAAAACTGAGTATTTTATTAGTTATTAAGTTATTATTGTGTTGGTAATTTTAATAAATTTTAGGAGCAAAGAGCATAAATCTGTGTAGAAAAGGTGATAGTTTTAAGATACAATTAAATTGCTTCTTATCTTATTTATAACTGCTGTATTTATTTATTTATTGAATATATTTATCACGTGCGGGTCTCATCCCGTCTTATTGGCATTCTTTAATAAAAAGAAGATAAGATTTTATCTAGTAACTTCTTGGGTAATAGGTACAGGCGCTGATAACGGCCCTAAAACAGCTCGTCTTGCTTGTTTATACCACCCATAACTCATAAATCATCAATTACTTAACATAAACTTCTGTTATCTAAATACATAGCAAGTCCATACAACTCCATTAAAATTGACCAAACTAATAAATCTGTTTATATTTAGGACTGATTGATGTATGGAAAAAGAACCGTACCTTATGGCAGGAGCATTGATCTCTTTACGATTCTGCGGGTGTATAAATCTTTTACGATTTTGTTTTTCCTGACTTTTATGGGGAATGAAAGCACGCCTCGGAAGCAGGCAAACTCGGGGTGGCAACTTTTTCTGACTTTAGGTATAGGTATATTTATATGACAGGTACTTGCATAGTTTTAATATACTACGCAACAAGGCGACCATTATCAATTACATACCTACTTACTACATTAAATTATAAAAGGACCTGCGGGACTGTGGGTAGCGCCTAGCTTTGACAGATTTGAGAATCAGTCATAATACCTCTTATACTTAGGATACTAGCAGGACCAAGGCCTTCAACTAAGTATAAATAATAAATAAAAAGCTTTTATTTCTCACACTTAAATACTAAACTACATATTCTCTCTTATATTATGTGAGTAGGTACCGCTTTCAGCGGTGAAAGCCTCCTCCATCTCCTTCCATCTTCCTCGATCTCTAGCTACTAACTACTTTCAACTAAGTATCGAAAGAAAATGAGAAGGGTGAACGTTAGTTCAAGACTTTGTTTATAACTTCTTAATATTTTTGTAACAATGTCCTAATAGCAATCCTTGAAGATTCTTAAAACTATACCTTAGTGTTTGTAGATTTTTTGTTAAGCCCAATCGATATCCTAGTGCTGATCAAAAGCATCTTCCATATATCTCCATAATTTAAATTAATTTTAATTTTAATTAGTGTAAGTGGTTGTATGACCGTTCTAATTAAATAAATAAATTGAAAATTGAAATTGAAATAATCATCGAGATCTTTCAATACCCGCTTACCTTTAGACCAGCCCTTTGCTATTCCGGAAAATAAATTATTTATAACGATAGAAACACTGATCTTTTGAATTATTCTCAGAGCAGTCCAGAAGTTGCACCTAATTATAAATTCGTGCCACTTCTCGTTTCGAGTTATTTCAGCTAGTTGAACGTACCTATAGGCACATACATTGGATTAGTTCATGAGAGCGGATGTAATTTGTAAACCTAGTAATGCATATACAAACTATTAGTGTCACTGTGCACAAAATTTCCAGGAAAACATTATAGGTACTTCCTATAAATACAAACAAAACAAGATCCAGTAACATTACGTAACAAGTAATTCTTAATTAAGAGGCTCTCCGGGTTTTAAAAAAATTATATGAGCGTCTGGTGAAGCGACGTGTGACCCGAGAGCTGGTCAGTATCTGGCGTAGCGCATCAGTATACAGTGAGGCAATGCAGCCAGCATCTTCGGTACACTTCCAACTGATATTTGATATGGATCAGTTGAGCTACTTGTTGCTTATTTGCAACAGTCTGCAGTTGGCTCAATTGTTTCAATTGTAAATATTAGCTCTAATTTAGTAATATAATTGTAATTATCTTTGTTAATAAATGTCAAAGTGAGGTAAAATATATACTAATAATATTAGAATGTATTTTTCGATCCTATTTCGAGACGTGAAAGTAACAGCACTAACGGCATCATTTATAGGTATCCATCCTAAAATGGAATATGGAATTGAATATGAATAGCTAGAAAGCTTCGTTTTAGTCGCCCACTATATTTTTTTATTTATTACATACAGACATCGAG
Source organism: Eupithecia pulchellata (assembly GCA_963931895.1). NCBI lineage: Eukaryota > Metazoa > Arthropoda > Insecta > Lepidoptera > Geometridae > Eupithecia > Eupithecia pulchellata. Next base: position 8,691,342 of record OZ007540.1, on the reverse strand, counting down.
ATAAATTGTACTTATATGTATATTGATAACTGCGAACTGCAAACTATGAAGTCATGCCTGCTAGCCGCTTAGCTGCCAGCCTGCCACTCGCCGAGTGAGGAGTGACTCTCTAACGCCGAAAGAGCTTTAAATAAAAAATATCCGATGTCGTCGTTGGTCCTCTGCTTGGCATGCTATGAGTAGAATTATGTTTTAAATAACCATTATTGTATAAAATCAGCCATCTTAAAAGTATAACACAAACTCTAACTACCTTGGGGCTAGATGTTAGTTGATGATGTTGGGGCTAGATGCTAGTTGATGTTGTGTGGATTGTCCAGCTATATTTATTTATAAGTAGAACAATTAATCAAATTGATCACTTTATTTCCCAGTATTACTTTTATGTCATTTGTATTTTGAGACGTCTCCAAGAGTCCTGTAAGGTCTTATGGAAATAAAGCACATTAATTTCGATTTAATCTAGAAACGAAGACATCCGCGACGCTCTGATCTCCGTGGTCCACCTCCTCCGGCTCTCGGAGGACAAGCTGGAACGGCACGAGTTCAGAGAGAAGGCCCTGGGGGAGCACGTCAAGAAGATGCTGAACACCCTGGATAAGAAGCACCGCGCGCTGGAGCCGATGAAAGGCATGATCTCCAGGATGGATGACCGCCTCTCGAATGTGGAGACTGTGCTGATGCAGGTAGTTATTTTTGAGGATTTTTTTAACTATAATATTCACAGAATTAGATTCAATAACTTTATTTCTTTAGACTTACAAAAGAAGCACTTATACAAGTCAAATTTCATAAAAAAAGAAATAATTTGTTATTTTTATCGTGAAGATACATAATACAATTTTGAAACTACGCCATCTGACTCATTTTTATTATAGTTCGACCGAAACCGCTGTACCGCTCCTGAGGTATGCGCGCGGCGAGACGGGGGGGAAGTATCGGCCGCTCCGATCCAGTGATGCCAGATGCACTGTAATTAACTGTAATTACAGTGCAAAAATACAGTGCTCTCTATACACTGTTTTTTTACTATTATAGATCTACTGAGATCTACTGTATTTTTACGCCATCTACTGTCTACTGTATTACTAAAAAAACAGTGTATGGAGAGCACTGTATTTTTTTACTCACCTAAAATCTATTTATGATGATGATGACATAACGCTATGAACCCTAAAAACGCCCCTTACAAATACACTCCCGCTTTTTTTGTCGCGAATTCTACCAAATTTGTCTAAGGTATTTTTCCGGTAGGAGCAGGGTTGGCATGATTAAAACAAATGGTTTTAAAACACATGTTTAAAACAATGTTTAAAACAGTTTGATTTTAAACCGTGTTTTTTATCACACGTTTAAAAACACAGATTAAAACAAGTTTTAAACATTGTATAAAACGATGAGAAAAAAACAAGCTTTAAAACTACTTTTCATTGCGAATGAATGATATAAAATGAAAGTAATATTTTTTTGATAAGTTATTTATTCAGTCAAACAAAGATCTAAGTACCTACCAAGTACCAGGATTTATATGGGTAATGTAATGGGATAAGATAACACGTATTTTTGAAACATGCATTAGATAGTATAGAATATTAAAAATTTCAATTTAAAATCAATCAAAAACAAAATTATAACAAACAAAATTTAATAAACATTATAAAATCTATATTTAATTATATTATATATTTATAAAACCTATATTTAATAAACATTATAAAATCAAAATTGTTTGTCATGTCATGTCAGTCAGGAGAGAGAGTAAGACAATATGACAAGATCAAGATAACAATTATTTTTTCTTTTCCTTATTAAGGTATTTAAAAACTGTAACAAGTTTTGCAGCTTTCTCTGTACCCAGTTTATTTCGTACGTCAGAATGAATAAATCCAAATGTTGAAAACAGTCTTTCAATTCCAGCACTTGAAGCTACAGCAGTGTGAAGCTGAGCCACTAAGTTCATTGTTTGACCATTAATTTGTTTTTTTAATGACTGCCACCATTCGAGAGGTCCGACCTGATTTACTACATGATCTTCAAATAGAAAGTTATGAAAGGGATCTGTCATTGCCCTGTATTTAACAACATAGGGCATCGCCTCTTTGTGATAAGCTTCTATAAATAATAAAGCCTCAGAAATATCTTCACTCGTGAGTTTTTCACCCCTGTACTTAGGATGTAGTAAGTTTGCTGCAAAATGAGCTGGAGACATTGCCATTTCATAACGAGCTTTGAACTTCCTTAAATCATCCAATGAATACTCGGTCTCACGCAGTCGTACATTCTCTCCCTCAAACATATTTTTAAGCTCTATCCATGCTTCAGTCACTTCGCCAATACAGCAGGATGTCTTTTGGGAGATGTCAAGTGTAACTGCGATGTTTTCCAGTTTTTTGTAGAGAGCCTGGACTTGTTGCTTCAGCGCCATGTCATTTACTTTCAATGAAATTGACAGATCTATAGCAGTTGAATGATTTAAGCATATATCTGACATTATATGCCAATTTTCTAATAACACTTTTAAGCAGTCAGCCATTGTGTTCCACCGTACCTGTTGTGCTTTTCCACCAGCTTCTTTATATTTGGCAGATGCAAAGTGAGTGTATTTTAAGTACCGCATTATCGACTTAACTTTATCAGTAATATCTTCTGCATTCAAATCCTTTGCTAGAAGGTTTAATATGTGTGATGAACAGCCGTATGTAAGTATATCCTCGTGAGAAGCTAGTTCTTCCTGTTGGGCTAAATCTCGTCTCATACGGCTCATATTTGCTGCGTTGTCTGTCACTACACTTCGCACCGTACATTTGTAAGTTTCACATTGTTTTATTGCCGCAGTAGTAACTTTAACCAAGTAGTCAGCTGTATGGCTTTCGGCTCCTGTGTCTATTGTATCAATTAAAAGAGTTGAGTCTGTCAACACATCGGTAACACAGACACAAACTATCGAGTCCTGCCTGACATTACTCCACCCATCAATTGCCAGATTAACAACTTTGTTTTTCAATTCATTTTTTACGGCTTCTTGAGTCGAGTTGTAGACTTCGTCGAGTAGCTTGCTAGCAATTTGTTTGCGGTTTGGAGGTTTATATCCTGGGCGTAAAATTTCTATTAATTTCAGTAACTGTGGGTGTTCTACGTGGTTAAAAGGCGTGTTAGTAGCAAACATATAACGAGATAATTGTAAATCAATTTTCTTCTTATCTTCTTGACTTGTAGCAATAATAAATCTTTTCATTGAAATGTTCACGCTCGCGCTGCTGCTGGTACTGGCATTTTTAGATTGAAGAGTAGTAACAGAAGATGTGGGTGTAGCAGAAGAATTATCTGAAGATCGGGTAGAACCAGCATCACTCAACAACTCCTCCTCCACGTCCCTGTCCGCGTCAAGATTTGCGTCAGTGTTAGAACCGGTGGTGGTGCTACATTGCTGGAAGTGTGCCTCCATTCTTTTCACAAGTCCAACTAGTTCTTTCTTACATTTTCTGCAACGCACCCTATTGGTCTTCAGTGTGGTATTTTCTTGGGGGATCGATGTGAATTGTTCCCAAATTGCATGCTTTTTGCGTCCTGGAGTTGACATTTTTATGAGGTGTTATCAGTCGCAGAATTAATAATGAAATGAAATGTGAGAAAGAAAGGCACTCGTATTTATAGAATTCATATTAAGTAATTCCCCGCCGGTAAAGTCCCGTTAGGAAAGTCCCTAATGGATGGCTGTCGAATGGAATAGTGGTTATTTTATTCCCCTCATTTAAATATAAATATTAGGGATGGCCTAACTTCGGCATTCTTCCGAAATTCGGTTGAAATGCCGAACATTCGGTATAAGAAAAGAGTGAAATAGTTGCACAATTTTGATTTTAAGATTAATAAAACATAAAAAAATCAAATCTGTCATACTCACTCATACCTGATTAAATAAATAAGCCTTTTACATAATTTAAAATCATAGTAATTTATTTATTAATCAAGTAACTAACTGTCATTATCAGTTTCCTTTTTCGACATTTCAATCTTAAGTTTTAGAATTAAAAAATCAAATTCAATAAGTTCTTATTAAATTAGGAAGTCTTATGATTTGAATCAAATAAACTTTTTGAAAATTCAATATATTAATTACTTAGGTATAGGTATATTTTATTGTTATTTGTTAGTTGTTACCATATAAGTGCAGAATAAAAACCGAACTTCGGCATTTTTGATTTTTACCGAATTCGGCCGAACGGCCGAAATTCGTATTCGGTTCAAACCACATTCGGCCCATCACTAATTAATAAATATTGGGGGTGCCCCTATTCATAGAATAGAATTTATAGTTTATAGGTATTTCCCCGCCGGTATAGTCCTGCTAGGAAACATTTAGGGTGAATGTAAATCGTTTAGTAGTGATTAGAGATACGCAACATAAAATAAATGTTTATCCATTGATCGTTTTTTGTCAATATTTATTTTACTATAGAAAATTTGAAAAGTCAAAAGATCTAGTCTGGAAATGAAACATTATAGGTCGAATTAATTTAAAATAATGCCCTAAACTAAAAAGGACAAAAAAAAAACAAAAAAAAAACAAAAAACAAAACAAACACTTGTTTAAAACAATTTGAACTGTTTGTTTTATAAAATTTAAAAAAAACTGTTTTTTTCCAACCCTGGGTAGGAGATTCCTCTTCCGGTAGCAATTATTGCATCCGGAAGCGGAATCTCCTCGATAGGACAGGGAGTTCCCTGCCCGTTCACCGGTATTATCCGACCAAATTGAAGTTGAGCACGTGATTATAAGAATCTGATATTTCAAACGTGTCATTTAAATCCGTAAGGTAACTATTGCAGAGTACATTAGAAAAACATTACGAGTGAGGGGTTTTGTTTGACTGACTGAGTTGAGTTTTATTGTTGTTACCAGAAATTATCATGTCTGCTTTATCCCAACAGACAAAATGCTTAAGGCCTTTGACTCGGGAATTTATAAAACAGGGAGAGGAGTTGGATTAAACGAGAGTGACAGTGAATAATCGAATGTTTAGTTGGTAAGATAATAGAAATAATTAAAAGATGGTACGTGAATTCCACTGTAAAAAGCACTGCATTTATATTTAGACAAACACTGTATTTTTGTTGTAAACACTGTATTTTCAAGGCTCTAACACTGTAATTTTGGTTTCCCTATCTGGCAACACTGCTCCGATCCATCAGTCTGCCGTCGACGCTCACGGCAGTAGGTCGCCTTTGTACCGGACGGTCTATGTCAGATACACATGAGATAAATATCCAAAGATGGGCCGAGCGCTATCTCGTGATGTCAAGGCCATAATTTTTAAAGTGGCCGAATATTTTAAGAAAAGAAAAGCAGACAGAGAGAGCTTTGAATATAAAAGTGATGCAAATATTGCCAAAATCGTGGCAGACGCTACGGGGTACTGCGAAAAAACCGCAAGAAATGTGATAAAAGAGGGCAATTCATCAACTGAAAATTTGGGCCGATTGAAATTTAATTCGCCAAAACAACCAAAAACTATAAAGAAAAAACATGTTGTTGATGATTTTGATTTAGGAGTTATCAGAAGAAAAATTCATCAGTTTTATGAATTTGAAAAAAGAGTGCCAAGTGTCCGTAAGTTACTTTCAAGTTTGAAACAAGATGGCATATTAAATTGTGGACGAGAATTTCTAAGGAGCCTCTTACACACAATAGGTTACTGTTTCAAAAAATGCAAATCGAAGAGACATCTCCTTATAGAGCAGCCTAATATTGTAGTGTGGCGGAAAAAATACTTAACACAAATCAGAAATTACAGAACGCAAAACCGCAACATATATTTCCTTGATGAAACATACATTAACGCCAGTCACCATGTAAGCAAATGTTGGCAATCATCGTCCGAACCTGGAATTCATGCTGATATTGGAAAAGGACGGCGTTTGGTAATTCTTCACGCTGGATGTCGAAATGGCTTGGTTGATGGTGCATTGACGATATTCAAATCAGATGCTAAGACCGGCGACTATCATGGAGACATGAACGGGCCTACTTTTTATAAGTAGGTAGATGAAAAGTTAAAAGATAAATTGCTTCCGAATTCTGTGGTTGTCTTGGACAACGCGTCTTACCACAGCGTTCAGGTTGACAAGAAGCCAACCATAGCAAGCCTCAAAACCGAAATGCAGAACTGGTTACGGCGCCACAATGTTGAATTTTCGGAAGCTATGACAAAATCTCAACTGCAACTTCTTATCGATAATACACAAAAAGAGCCCGTGTACAGAATTGATGAACTCCTGAAAGCCAATGGACATACTGTTCTACGATTACCGCCGTACCATCCGGATTTGAATCCCATAGAGTTAGTCTGGGCTGATATTAAAAACAATATAGCTCATAACCATATTAACTCTTCTCTAGATGAAAAGATAAACTTATTGAATACATTGTTTTCGGAGTTCACGGCGGAAAAATGGCAGAAATGTGATGATCATGTCCAAAAAAATGAAAACAATTACTGGGATCGCGATAGTAGATTTGATATTATTATCGATCCATTAATTATAAATTTGCAGAACGACTCTGATTCAAATTCCGATGGCGAAACGGAAGATTAAGTTGAAGCAGAAGCTCTGTCAGAATATCTGTAGATAATTTAGTTATAAAAAAATATAAACATATCGATATAATATATAAAACAAAAATATTGTTTATATTGGTACGATATCGTAAGATATATCCGACAATATCGATCTCATGTGTATTCTTGCTCTTTTTTCCTCGGCCCCCACTTCGCCGCACTTTCTTAGGGAGCGGTACAGCGGTTTCGGTCGAACTATAGTAAAAAGCTTTTTAACGGGAGTTTTTCCTTTCACGTTTGTTACTTAGTTTTCCAGACGTTTACGCACTGCCGTGGTCATGGGATGACTGTAGTACCCGACAGTGTGTAAACCTGTTGAAACGTCGGAGAAAAATATCATATTATCGGGGTAGAAGTATTGAAGTTTCAGGTCATATCTAAATATAATTAAAACTCTATAAATCATTCGCAGAAAACATAGAGTTTTACTGAATAATAACCACATCAGCAATTTTATTTCAACCAGAAATCAGCCGAGGAGAAAAGCACGCAGAAGAAAACAAACGAAGCTTTGGACAACATTCAGAAGTCACTGCAGTCGTTAACAGCTACTGTTCAGGACTTGAAGCCTAAGCCGATAGAGATAGACAATAATCTGACTACGAATGAGGACTCTATTGAGAGGAGATTAGACTCAACAGATGCGAAGATTGATGGCGTGATGAAAGAGATAGAGAAACTGAAGGATAATTTGAATAAGGTGAGTTATAATTATATTATTTAATGAAAAATACCACTTACATTGATACCAAGAACAAAATTAACTGAAAATGGAATAGATAATTTTTAGTTTATTTTGTTCATGATTTAATTAGAGAATTTCAAAAGAATATAAGTCGTGCAAAACAACTTTTTGTGGGAACCTATTCTATTTGTGGGAACATATTAATGGTCACCATAATGCTAACCACCTTACTTATTAAGACAACAGTGAACCGATGTTTTCCCAAAAATAAATAAATAAATAAAATACAAACGATTTATGTAAAAACTCCATTGACTATCGTTAAATTCTCCGTTTTTGTTTTAATCATTGATCTGATGGTTCCCTGATTAATACGATATTTTTTTTGTTTCATGATTGTTTATATCAAAATTTAAAAAGTAACTCCTACTGTTGGATTTGCCTTAGAGTTCTATCACAATATATGTAATGCATAGGTAATAAAGCTCCATATTATTTTAAGATGAATTTGATAACTTCATATTTAACCAATCAACCAAACACATTATTAAGACGTTGGATCTTAAATTAGTTGCTGATGAATCATAATAAAATTATTGACTCTTCTTTTATTCAGGGTGTTCTGGTCGTTTCCTATGTATGATAAAAAATATATATCTATGTCATAATATTGTATTACGTATATCAGTCATCTAGTACCCAAAACAAGCTCTGCTTAGCTTGGGGCTAGATGCTGTGTGGATTGTCCGGCATTATTTATTTATTATTATTTATTTGTAGGATGGCTTAAAGACCATGTGCCAAGCCATTCTATCCGAAGAGGAGACACCTGACGCTCCCTTCGTGAAACACCTGACGGATGCAGAGAAACTCCTCACTAAGTACGAGTTGAAGTTGAATGAGTACAACGGAACCCGCGGCACGCCGACCGATATAGTGCAGCTCAGTGAGGTTGCCTTGGCTGATGAGGCATGGCATAGCAAGATGACGGAGGGTAAGTTTGGTACATTTTTTATATAAAAAAAATAAGAACTAATATTTACAATTGAAACAATCGAGCTAACTGTTGCAAACAAACTACAGTAGCTAAACTGATCCTCATCAATTCCAGTTGCAAACGTCCCCAAAACGCTATTTTGCTTCGCTGCATGGCAATTCAAAGTAAATACTAAATAAACTACTGTTCTCGGGTCATTCGCCGCTTCGACCAGACGCTAAGATAATTCTTGAAAACCTGAAGTCTCGATACCCTACGAATGAACCCTTACTAGGATCTCGACTCCAAGGGGATTAAATGCGCAGACTGTTGAGACCTGTATATTTGCTCCTTAAATCAATAAAAAAATACTTAAATCCTTAAAATTACATACTTTTATTGATTCCAGAAATGGAGCGTCAAGGCAAGGAGATCTCGAAGGTCCAGCGCCTCCTCTCCGACGCAGAAGGGCTGTGGAAGGACCTGCCCAGGGTCAGTGACCTGGAGCTGGCTACCAACAGGACGCTGGAGGCTATTGTCAACTCCACTGAGCATGTGCAGGAGATTGAAGATGGATGTAAGGTTTCTTCACATCATCAGCCTATAATAGTCCACTGCTGGACCTCTAGGCCTCCCCTAATGAGCGCCATAGATGGAATTATTTATTAATTGCCCATAATCCCCACGCTGGGCATGCGGGTTTTGGATCGGTTAGTGCCCATAATCACCACACTGGGCGTGCGGGTTGGGGATCGCAGTTTGGTGGATTTGTTCTGCAGAGGGCGCTGCTGCCCGCCCCCCGGTGTGTGTCCCTTAGTCGCCTCTTACGACACCGGGAAGAGTGGGGGTGGTGAAATTCTACGACACCACACGGCAAAAATTCTTGATATAAACCAAAAAATTATCTTATAAAGAAGCCTTTCGGTCGGTATGATAAAGCTACAGGGTTATTATTTTTCTCGTGTACCGGGTTCGATTCCCGGATTAAACATGGAACTATTTAAAAATATATGAAAGCAGTTTATATGTACTCTTTCAGTAAGGAGGGAAAGTACCCTGAATAGTGTAAATGGAACATTCCACTGAAAGGAGACATCATTTTACCTTAACACAATTTAAAGAATTTTTACTCGTATGCATATCTCAATAAAGCATATTTTATTTTGCAGCTGTACAGAAAATATCAGTAAAACTGCGAGAGATGGGAGCTCGTCTCGAGACCACCAATAACGACATCCAAGCGAGCCTGACTCAGGGGAATACCCTCACAGAGCGAGCTTACAGCGACATCTCGCGGAGCTACGAGTCTATGAGGATTGAGGTAAGGTTTTATTTTATCTGTACTAGTATTATAAAGATAAAAGATTTCCTACGACCGCTTTTGTTTTAGTTTGAAATGGTTCCATTGCGTTCGATTTCGGAGCAACTGAAAATGTAGGTACTTAAAATTCCTGAATACAAGGTTCTATTACTTTAACGAGACAAAAACAAGTCCCTCGTGAATAAAGTTTTAAGTCCTCTCCTATAAAGAAAATAATTTTTAAACTCGATTCATTGATGGAAAAATCGATTAACATACCATAATACGACAGCCGAACATAATTACATAGAACGCCCTCTTTTTAAAATGTGGTAACACTTCGATGAGTGATTGATAAATTAATAAAACTGCGTTATTAAAGAATATATAATATTAAATAGCCTATGTTCATCACGGAAAATGTAGGATTCTAATGGTGAAATAATTTTTCATATTGGTCCAGTAGTTTCGGAGCCTATTCAATTCAAACAAACAAACAATCAAATCTTTCCTCTTTATATTATAACTAGCGGCCCGCCCCGGCTTCGCACGGGTATTAAACAAAAATTTCGGAAATTATACACACTAAAACGATGGGTTTCACAGTTTTCATACGGATCTTTACTTTTTTTATCAGCATTGGGGTTTTTGACATTGACTCGACATTCCAAAACTGACACTGGCCGTAGAGAAAAAGCAAGCACCGGGCTGCGTTCACAACCTACGCTCGAGCGCGCTCGGAGTGCAACTAGGTCGTTCATAACCTCAGGGGAAACGCTCGGTTGTTATTAACTAGAGCGTTCACAACCTCCGACGGTTGCAACTTTTTACCGGTGTAATTCGATCGACGAAAAACACTCTGACATTGACAGCTGTCATATTTTCCGTTGTCATAGTTTGTTATCTACTTAAATATCAAGATTTCTACAGTAAATTTCAAAATTTGCAGTATTTATCAGTTATAGATCGTAGTTACAGTCAGTAGATACAATTTACCTCAAAGTAACCGCAAAACAAAAACAAAACAAACGAACGTCCGGCAACTGTAACGTCAGTTTTGTCATGATAATGTCAACTTTGACGTTAAACAACCGACTCGTTCAGAACCTTTGGGTAAGTTAAAATTTACACCAAACAACCGCACTCTGAGCCTCTGAACGCACCCCCGTGCGCTATACAACCTCTTTTTCTATTCTGACGCACCATAATAGAAAAAGAGGTTGAATATACAGCCCACGGTTCAATTATTGAATTTTTCATGCGGATCCCTAACTTTTTTGAAAATATTATATAGCCTATGTTCATCACGGAAAATAAAGGATTCTAATGGTGAAAGAATTTTTTAACTCGGTCCAGTAGTTCCGGAGCCTATTCAATTCAAACAAACAAACAAACATACAAACAAACAAACAATCAAATCTTTCCTCTTTATAATATTAGTATAGAAAACCTTAAAAATGATGTAGGTATAGATATAAAACCTTAAAAATGGCGTCAGTTTTGAACTATTCACGCTTATTGAGACAGGAGAATATAAAGGGTATATACGACTCTCCCCCCAGCTCCAATCGCTATCCAAGAGCGAGCAAGTGATGCTGCAAACCGCGGACAACGTGATGGCGACCAAGAAGCGCATCGACTACGGCGTGCAGCAGATACTAATGCAGGTCACCGACCTCGTGCTGCGACAGGGGAAGATGCTCAATGGCACTTTCAATGACAGGTTACTGGTTAACTTATTATATTAAACACTAGTTAAACTAAAGCAATGGAGAAAAAAAAGAAAGACTAAGTTTTCGGTCGCGAAAGGTTCGATGCTCAAAACGAACTGGACATGGAAGTAAACTGCTCCAATTTGCCTATAGGAGCATTATTTATCATTTGGGGGTTATTGCCTATAGTGCCCACGCTGGGCATGCGGGTTAGGGATCGTAGTTCAATGGAGTTGTTCTGACGAGGGCGCTGCTACTCACCCCCCGGTGTGTCTCCTTAGACGCCTCTTACGATACCAGACAGAGTGAGGGCCGTGAAATTATATGCCGCCACCACACAGCGAATTCTATTATCATTTGTTCCCAATGTTGTTATAGGTATTGAGTACCTAATAAATTAAATAAATAATAAATTTCAGACTAGACAAGATAGAGTCAACCGTGATGGACAACCAAGCGATCACGCTCGTCAACCTGAGCTCTAAGATCGAGACGGAGATGTCCCAGGTGTGGAGACAGATCGGCGTCATGCATGTTCAGCTGAGCGCCAGCAAGGGGGCGCTCGATAAACTTAATGTAAGTCATTTATCTGAAGACTGGGCTATATTATAATAATAATAAAAATAATGCTGGACAATTCACACAGCATCATCTTTACTCCAAAATTCAATCCCTTATGCTAGTGAGTTATAAAAAACCGATTTCTTTTAAAATTATTGTTGTTTATCAGTATTATATGTATTTATTTCAGAATATATCCGAAGTGTACGTAAACAGCAGCTCCACCAACATCGGAAAAGTAAAGGAAGATGTAAGTAACTATTCTTAAACTAATTCAGACGATTTGATGGTAATAGGTATCATAGCAAAATTCTACGCAGAAAACGGTTTGCGCTAGCGCCAGAAACCAAAAACAAAAGTTTGGAAATAGGTACTTTTGTCTCACTTATAAGTATGTGGACTATAGATATAGGACACGCCTTATGTGTAGATAACAATAAATCCCAAAAATATCGATTTTCCCTCAGTACGGGACGCGTAACCCAATTGCGCCACAAAAGATTAGTCAAAATCCTAAATTTTTTGGGGATATTATACCGCTTGCGAGGGCTTACGCACTCTAATAACACTTATGTATTATATAGGTAACCATAAATCATAGAGGAATATCCTTCTCATTATTTTGTGTTTTACACGAAAGTGTATTATAATTTTTTCACCCAGTTTACGTGACCTACTGGACAATGCACCACCAGTGTGAATAATACCTACCCAAGGGATTTCTATACTAAGTTACAAAATCGCAATAAGTAGGTACTGAATAAAACAAAAAAAACTCTGAGTAGCCCTGAAAAAACAACTCTTTAAAAACACGCTTTTCAGGGCTACTAAGTGGAAGTCTGAAACCGTAACCGTTTTTAATGCAAAACTTAGTTTTTTCAAAATCGTGCACTTGACTTTTTCGATAACTCAAGGTTTCAGGCTTCCCCTAGGTAGACCTAAAAAATCACCCTGTATATTTCCTAAAAATCTAAGCCGTCACCAGCGATAGTCCAGAATGCTAGCAGCATTGCCTCGTTGGATGGCGATGCTGATTCGTTGACCGAAATAAAAACCAGCATTCCGATCGTACGTTTTTACGGCTGAAGACAGGGCGCTATAGCGCTCAATTAGGGGAAACCTAAGCCCAGCAGTGAACTTACATGGGCTGAGATGACGTTAGTATATATTTAATGATATGTTTCCTTGATAACCTATTAACGAGATTTAAGATTTTAAAAACAAGATCAGAGAGGGCGGTGTTGCTCTTTATCATTGGGAATTAAGATGTCTCAAACTGAAATGACACTTGTTATAAAATAAAATCTCTTCCCAGGTTGCGAGCATCTCTAAAAAGATGGTGAACCTCGGCGATGACTTCAACTACGCCCTGGGCAAGCTGGCCCTCGTCACGCAGGAGTTCAAGCAGATCGCGTCCAGCATCTCGGAGTCTCTGCAGGCCTTGAAGAGCGGGGGCGCCGCGACTGAGGCTGAGGCCACAGGTATTAATACATATCATCATCATCAGCCTATAATAGTCCACTGCTGGACATAGGCCTCCCCTAATGAGCGCCATAGATGGCATTATCATTTGGGGGTTAATGCCCATAATCCCCACGCTGGGCATGTATTATTAAATACATATATTATTTATTAACTAGCAATGTTTGAGAAAATAAATAAATAATGCTGGACAATCCATAATGCCCATAATCCCCACGCTGGGCATGTATTATTAAATACATATATTATTTATTAACTAGCAATGTTTGAGAAAATAAATAAATAATGCTGGACAATCCATACAGCATTGTCTTGCCACAAACTAAGCAGAGCTGGCATGTAACACTTTTAGCTGCATTTCATGAACACACTCACCATACTCGCCGCGGTGCGGTTAGAATTTGCTCCACCATAACTTTTCCTTTTTGATAGGTGATATCCAGAAATAGTTGTTCGAATTTTAAAATTCTTTCAGTAATAAATGAGCTACCAAACAACGGTTTGATAAAGCCCTAAGAGATGAGTTGCAGATTGAAAAGTATAGCATTTTGATCCCTCAACTCACACCAGTTGGGCCAAGATTACAAGCTAGCTCGAGATAAGAAGGCTGTCTTTAACTAATGAATATTGTCATTTCCAGATGACGGCCCAGGACCTCACCTTCTAGCCAGTGGAGAAAAAACAAATTGAATGTAACTCTAAGCCAAATATGTAGAATTAGCAAATTAACAATAAATATGTTATTTCCATGTAAAAATTAACTATAATGACTGAAAATTAGGTTTTTTAAGTGAATAAAACTCGTTTAATATTAACTTTTGCAAATATTTAATCTCTTTCATAATTGTGGATCTATATATTTATATTGTACAAGTTATTATGATACATTATTTATCGTGTCAAATATTTCTGTTGCCACATTAGTGTCATCAAAAACAACAATTATACAACAGATGACGATTTCTAGGAAAAAGTGAATAGTCGAACTGTACAATCATATTAATGGTTTTAATTTTCTTAAATAACATACACGCAATTATTTGTCTCCCTTTTTGGTTATTTTTATTTATAATTCAAAATACAACCTCATTTTCTATGTGCAATTAAGATTAGATATAACAAACGAACGATACATCTCAGCTAATTTATAATCAATAATAACTTCATAAAAACCTGTGCTTTTACTTTTTAAACTTGTTACGTTTTATAATTATTTAATTAAATACAATTTAATTTTTAAAATCATGCAACATGGCTTACACAGATTAAATAAATCAGATGAATAGTAGGTACGTAATAAATAACCAATACGCAATAGATAATGTTGTATTCGTAATGATACAATGAATACGATATTTGAGGTTGAACATTAAACCAGATTCCACTTAAAGGTAAACCTTAGACAGATTCGTTGTAGTTGAACAGCCTAAATGGGACATTCGCTTTACAAGTACTATTATAACAACACAGAACAAAAACTGAAAACAAACAACCATAGGAATGTCTATGCGAACCAGTCGCTATTTCTTGGGTACTTATCTACTTAGTAGGATAGTTTGTTATATAACATTAGGATTGTACTGTGTAATACACAGGTGGTATATGAGCGGTCATACAACAACTCTCCTTGCCAATGGCATACCTAACACACACGAATAGCATTTGAACATTTTTACATTACAAATTGTATGTACTGTACACGAATAAGATTGTACATGCACAATATCATTTATGCAAAAAATATTTACATATTCTTAGTTTATTTGTTAAAAAGCACTTCGCTATCCCACAACCCGCATGGTTTGATCCAAATTAAGAAATACAATTAAAAATAATAACCTATCAAACATGATATGATATGACTTAAGCAAACAAATAAAAGCTGATCGTAAAATGTACTTAAAGCAAGAAGCAAAAAACGAATCCAAATCCGACTTACACTATAATGATAGCTGAATTATTGAACATACACGAAAGTTAACATAGAACGTTGGAATGTAAATACCCTACTGCCATACTTAATTATGTTTACAACGGGGGCAAAAAAACGCCTCGGAATTTTTATTGAGGGAATTTGTCGGGCGAATGTAAGTTATGCCGTATGGTTTATGATTCAGCAAAAACTAAGTTTAAATTGTATTATGAACGCACAACAAGCTCTGAAGTAACGCTATGAGCCGAACCGTAATGTATGACAACTACAACTTTGTACAACGCGGTATTTAAACCGACGCAACTTCACTATCCCAAGGCTTCACACCTGCGGTTAGTTAATGAAATGTGATGGTCTATAAAAGTGTAGAGCGGTGCAATAAAGGCTAACTCGAGGGTGAGTTGTGTCGGCTGAAATGTCAGTAAAAAGGAGGCGCGGTCGCGAGCGCGCTTGTGCGTGACGCCGATGCCTCGGCTCCTGTCTACACCACTATTTACCCTAACGCCAACAGTACCCTACTATTTAAATATTTATAAACTCCTAACTAGGTAAGTCTCGAGTGTTAAATTGTGCCACAAGCGATCTCGACGGGACAGAAAGCCGAACGCAAATAAAGACCGTGGAAGCCGCGCCGCTGCATACCACTAGTGGAATGGAATGCTATTATGGGATAAATATAGTAAATTCCTGTAGAATACAAGGTTTTTAACCCTGTTTAATTTAGATGACTCATATAAAACACCCGTTAATGATTATACCGTTCGATATAGCTACTATTATTGAATACTTACTTGAATATAATTGTTTATTTGTGAGCGAGCCTCTATCTCGATACATTACCTAAGTTTACGTCGTGGGCGGATAAGGTGATGTATGTACCCTAACTAACATCGCCCTGAAATTCACACTCTAAAGTTTCGAGTATAAACTAATCGTTCTATGTGATGGAGCTTACATAGGAAGACATAATCTAGACGTTACGGTTAGGTTCTTGCGCCAAATTAATTAGAACTTTAATTTATTATTGCATTCCGTCTATCTCTTGATATTATTTAAATAGCAGAGGCTACGGTAAGAAGCACTTATTGAATCGAGAGCGATCTTGCCAGAAGGAACCGCAAAGTAACTCGTGACTCATGAACCAGAGGCACTTACATGATCTTACAGTAATGATATACAACTACATACTAGTGGTACATTTCAGCTCCTTGTATCCCGAAGGACCCGTTGATACAACGGGCGCGACACATTTAAAGCTATGGACATATTTCTCATCCTAACCGCCAGCCCTCTAACCCTAACACGAAGATTAAGGGAGCTATCGTAGATGTACAAAGTTCTTAACTATATAAACCTACTTTCAGCTCTTAAAACTTACACCAACAGTCCGTTAACCGGTGCGATTACAAAATTTGTGTAGTAAATGAGTGTCCGAATCATAAAAACATCTAATGTGCCGTTCATGTAAAAAATATAAGTGATTCCCGGTGAACTTTGAAAAAATCGAACAAGTGCGTAGTGAAAATAGTTGCTCCATCATCTGTTACGTATCCCATAACCGGCCCTATCTTAGGAATATAATTTTAAGTGGGCCCGAAAGTCGCCCGAAGCTGAATATCGTCACGCTTGCGTGATCTATGTACAATCGAGTCGCGATAACAAAAACAACATTAGGTATATTATAAGTATACTTTAAAATCGTCGTACATACGTATGTACATTGAACGGGCTCAGTTATCACCGAACGTATCAATAGGGCTCGATCGCGCGGCACTCCGCCCGAGGCGACCTCGACAAATGTATTTCAATTCCTATAAAAGCTATATTACAGAAGGATCAAGTCTTACGAGCAAACGAACGGCAGTTATTTTGAATCTTGTAGAAAAAGGCAATCGGTTGTAAGGTGACATCACTCGTTTGATTGAGTACTTGAAATGGAATGGGATTGTTTGTTGACGCTACCATTAGCGGCGATTACCTACCTATAACGATCGGCCGTTTCATGTGCAATTTCAGTTGCCCTTGAGAATCCACGCATACCGTATAAATTAGGAAGTGCCGCGCGACACGTTACAAAATATTAATCTTATGTACATATTGTCGCGAAGATAAGAGTAGAACTAACATCTATGCCAGGCTGGCACCACATTGTCTTAGAGAGGTCTATAGATAATGCATACGCTAAACATACTGAATAACTTCAGGACTCAGGTACCTTTCTATATAGATCTCCAGAGGTAAGGGCTTTCACACATCGAACGCGCTACAGCGGGACGGTTGCGTTCAAATTCGGTTCTATTAAACTAGTTTTAGCTGCCATACTAGACGACTCATAGATAAAGCTCAAAATGAACCACTCTAGAATCATTCTAGGACTGGTTTCAGAGATAGTTGGAGTGTCTTTACGGTTTTGCAGTTGGTCCCATATTCACAGTCGGTGTGTGAAAGCCTTTATTCATAATTCAACTACCTAAGCATCCAGGCACGGATTCAGTGTAAGGCTGCGGGGGTAGAATATAACCCGCCAAAAATAAACTTACGGAGCTATTCTAAATTTAATTGGTGTTGTATAAAATTGGGTTTGCTTTCTACAATCAACAATACTGAGGAGCTGCGGAGATTATTGGTAACTTTGTAAAAAAAATATTAAGATTATAGATTGCCTAACTGGCTTCAAGGTTTCATCGTGTAATATGTAATAGTTTTGGATGGTCAAGGTTGGTACGGACAAATCCTCAACATTATTGACAGTTGAAAGCTTTGATCCACACTACATGCATACTATCTAGGACAATGTAATACGCCTTCGTGGATACAAAAGGCGGGGGTTTACCTCCGCGTACTCTTAGAGGAGGGGCGCGAGTGAGAGTGCGTGTGGGGGGTCGCGCCCCCCCCCCTGTCCTAACTGGAGCACGACGCCGCAGAAACGGGCGACAGGGGAGAGTCGCGGGGGCAGCCTGAAAGTGTTACTACGATCTGAAACAACGTAATACATTAAGTCTATTTATTTATTATTAGCCCAAATTCTTTATACCAAGTCTGAAAGAAATCGCTTAAGATATAAGGCTGTCATCTAGTACTGCATGTTTTATGAAGCTGTTTAGCAAAGTATTATGTACGAATCCTGTATCCTGATGCAGGGTAAAGGTGCCTTTTTCAAAAATAAACACAAAAATCAACCAATCATTGTAGGACATTGAATGAAGTTCACATATTCATTTCAGATTACAATAACCAGTGAGTTCTTGTACTAAAGGTAAACAAATCAATGATTCGGAAGACCATGCAATGGCAGGCTTTGCTTCTTTTCAAGGTCAGTAACAAAGTCAGTAAATTGAGTACTGATCCCATTTCAAATTATAAATAAATAATACTGGACAATCCACACAGCACTCAATGACTAATATACCTAGAAGAATATTAATAAATTGATAGATATTTTTTATTATACATAGAAAACAACCAGAACACCCGGAACAAATATCAGCAAAAATATTAGTACAGATAGTACAAAACATTTCCGGAAGCGGGAATCGAACCCACAACCTCCTAAAACAACATCTTAGTTATGAATGGTGGGTGTCGTTGTTTGTTGATTGTGTCTAGTTGCTGTTTGTAGCATGCTAGCTTGCATGTTATAACGCTGAGGCTAGGTTCGGAATGCCTGAGAAAGTATTAAGCAATAAAACATGATGTGAGTGACTAAATGGCCAGTGCATACCTTAGTTTATAGTAATCTTCAAGTCAATTATATTCCTTTTTCTACACTAATATTATAAAGAGGAAAAATTTGATTGTTTGCTTGAATTTGGCTTTGAAACTACTGGACCAATTTCAAAAATTCTTTTACCATTAGATTCCTAAATTTTCTTTATGAACATAAACTATAGAATATTTCCAATTAGTTAGGGATCAGCATGAAAAAATCAATTTTTGAATACCTGTGCGAAGCCGGGACGGACTGCTAGTATTTTATATTTTGCCATTACTGTCTCATGACTGGATACAGGTCTCCTTATCTCCTTAAGTTTTTTGGAATCGTTATTGTTTAGAACATAACAGATTCTGTTTACCTTTCGGCTGCCTGCATGGTTTCGATGTTCGCATAACCAGACACCTTGCCATGTTCCTAGGTTGAGTTTGCCGTCCGTGATTGGTATTGTCAGTGAGGAGCCCAAAAAGCAGGCTTTTACGTGTGCTGGCTGTAGGGGTAAAACAAATTGTTATGTTAATCATAATCTGTCTTTGTCTGAATAAAATAAATACAAAAGTTATATCTTGTTTTGTTTCTTAGATTTTTCCTTTGTAATTTGTTAAGCCAACTGGCATGAGCTTGAGCATGTTGTTTCAAATTTATAAAATATTAATAAAAAAAACTAATATATACACTTATGTCTATTTCCTAACAATCTAAGCCAGCACCAGAAGGCAGAGTGCCCAGAATGTTGGCAGCATTGTCAGGTTGTCTGACGACTTGAATTTTTTTGCAACTTTTTGGCATAAGAGTAGACCCCTCCAACTCCGGATGATGTGAGACAACTAAGGGCCCTACAAGAGGAAGGACAGCAGATTCTTTCTGTGCTTTTCTTAATAATATATTGTGAGCACCAAACGGCTTACCAACCGTGGTGATTATGGCAAAGCTCAAGTTATTTGGGGCAGGCACATTCAGTATTGGACTGGTAGGTATAGGGAGTTCAATCAATCATTCATAAAGAATATTGTAGCATAGACTTTTCCACCATATCAATTATGGATAGCAAATATCATGGGGTATGTTTTTACATCTTACTCATAAATAACTACCTATCTAAATAACCAGAGAGTAAACATATTTCACCTTTTGACTTCTCAATCAAGATAATTCAATGGGAACATGCATTGCTCAGTGCAAGAACACAAAACTATGAATTTATGAACTATTTCTAAGCTTCATTGATAGAATTAAAGCACTATACCAAATTCCAAAAAAGATAGGCATCAGAATGCAAATTCTTAATTAATTGTAGTATGCTACAATGTTAATGTTGGCTAAAGACAAGTTGTTTCCACATGTAAATAAATGCAAACCTCAAGTCATGCATATGCTAATTGTACTGTAACCAGTATGTGTAAATGAGTATTGTTGTATTTGATTCCTCAAGATATTTACTAGTTGTCACTATTTATAAATACTACTATGTTTTATGCACAAACCTACAAAAATTTAAAACACTGCAGCAGTCATAGCAGAACATTAACATTACACAATGTTCTTTGGCTGCTGGATAGTAAAAGTACTGAAATTAGCCAAAAGGAAAGTAAACAAAACAAATGACTGCTGCAGGAATGCATTCTTCCATTTTCAAAGTCAATGTTAACAAATTTGAAATGTAAAACCTTATGATTTGCACACTGCACTCACCATGTCATCGGGGCCTTCGCACGAGTGGCGATAAGGAAGGCCTTCAGGTACGATTTTATTGAGCATCATCTCCATATCGTCTCTGACATCAGGGTCCCAACTTTCGTTGAGTGCTAGGCTCGCCGACGTGTGCAGAACTGAAAACAACATTCACTGATCAGCTGGTCCGTTTGCAACGCGACACCATACATGGAACATTCACTACACATCCACTCTTATCACTGCACGGCCTAGATAACTGATAACCGCGCCAGATTATCTAGGGCAAATATGACAAACGAAAGTGCAACATCGGCGGCGGCAAGTCCAGGGAATACTCACTCTGGATGTGGCAGAGGCCAACCGCGAACTGCGAGAGCTCAGGCACCTGCTTGAGGATCTCCTCCGTGACGAGGTGCACGCCCCGGTGTTGCGGCCTCAAGTTCAGTTTCCGTTGAAACCACGCGGATCCGATCTGAATTCCTCGATTCGAAGCCATGTTTAATTTTTATAAACGCTACAGAGTGACCGCAAGAACACAAACAATCTTACACAACATCACTTAGGACAGCCTTTACGAGAATTATACCACAATTATCATAAAAGATTCATCTTCGATCTTTGAATAGATAGTAATAAATACGGAGGTTAGACGACAGATTCGACACCCTATTTTCTGCGGGAAAGTGAAACAGAAAATGAATGAAAAGAAAGAGACGAATGAAACCAGTGTTTGCAGAGCAAAATAATTAAAATTCACTTCTGTCACTTTCAAATGCTGTCACTTTTTTAATTTAGCAAATGTTTGCTGGAAAGACTTTGTTTTATGATTGCTAAGATCTGATAAAATTAAAACATCGTTTGAATTATAGGGATTTATATGCCATGAATTGTTTGAAACATGAAGGTGACGAATTTATCGGAATAATTTTCAGAGAAGCTCCTTTTCATTTCAATATTTTTCTTATAGAAACACCATGGAAACACCATCTTGTGTGGCGGCAAATTCAAAATCTGCTCGTATCGTCTTACACGGGTAGGATCGTGGTACCTACACTACATACCTACCTTTCGTACGTTTTTCAAAACGTCTCTAAAGCTATTTCATATTTTAGAGTATTAATTTATAATAAGAAAAATAAAGTAATTTTATCAAGCCAACAGCCAATCACTTTTTGAATTTCGTAGGAGTGCCGTGCCCTCTACCCACGGGGTGTAGCGAGGATGTAGGTACCTCACAGGGCGCGGCAAAACCACTCCTTGAAATAGGAAAATTAGTTTCCACTTTGCCTGAATTCAGACAGGTCGTGTATTAGCTTGTCCTAGTTAGCGTGTAATTACTCGTTAATTGATTAAAACCATGGATCCTCTTATGGATGTGTTAAAAAACTACGAAGAGCCGGAGTGGTTGGAGAGGCCGATTGTGGCCGACATCCGCCTGTGGCAGATAATGTTCATTTGTATGGCTGGTATGACTACTTTGAGTAAGTGCCTATTAGTTAAATCATAGCAATAAATCACTATACTTTAGCCACTCTCAAGGTACAATGTTTATAAACAACTCACAAGTTAGAAGTCTCATCAGATTGAAGTGAAGAAAAATCAACAGGACATTATTTCTTATTTTATTACTTGTCTAAATGCTTATTTTGTAGACCTAAAAAAATAAACATAATGAAATCGGAAATCCATAACTATCTTTCGTCTGCCATCCATCTACGTTGTCAGCAATAAGTAGGTATTGTTGGAGCTCAAGTCGACAAGCAGTCGACAATACTGCAGTATGGGGCAATGTTTACAAGCATTATAGGTAAGTACCCATGAACCTATTCATAGGTTCACCTATCTTAAAATTGGCCAGACTACAGTTAGATCAAATAACTGTAAAAAAAACTGTTAAATTTTACTTCAAAGTCTATCCTACAATGATAAATAGACGCTTTCTCATCGCTTTCTATATATCTCTTTGCATAACCCGGAATGCCAGCGTCTTATGGGCGGTGGTGGGGGGTTGCTTATTTCCGTCAACCGTTGCCTCTTTGGATTCCACGCTCTAACACCTAACCTTCGCGGTGCCTTCAGCTCTGTGCCTGCACTGACCGGCTCGCGAACTTTAGCATTGCGTAGATACTAAATGACTCTCATGTAGGTATTCAGTAGCGCAAACAATTAAAGTCTAATTCGCAAGAACCTAATCTTAATCTAGTAGGTACCTACTCATAGTCCTATTTAAAATATTGACTGATTAATCTAGTTTTACCCAATGGAAGATAAGTATCTTTTTAAATATGAAGACTTTGTATCTTAAACAACATTATTAAACAAAATGCCTCTCGAATTGTGATTAAAATTATTATTATTAATTATTAAATAATTAGCACCCTTGTCGCCTGAAACACAGGATTACCTAGTTCAGGCTAAATTGTTATATTAAGCTATATTTAGTTATTATTTATTTCACTTATGTTTTGTCTGTGTCTGTTTACGAGTTTCAATGAATATTTTTTATTTTTTTTGTATTTTGTGGTGTGACCAAGAAGACCGTAGAGTCTAAAGGAAATAAAGCACTTTTATACTTGTACAAGACTCATCATCATCACCCGAACACGATGGAGGTTCGATATAGGACGATAAATTAGGTTTGGAACACTTTATTTAGCTATAACCTCCTTTCCAGTTGTGATGGTCTGTTGTTGCTTCCGTTTCCGCATACCACGCACGAAGCAGCAGATAGAGGCGGATTACCAGCGGCGGAAGATCACCAGCAAGTTCCGACAGCAACTCGAGACGATACAGGATGCGAAGATGGACGATATGTCGCTCAAAGATGGTACATACATACCACTTAACATCATCAGCCCATGTTAGTCCACTGCTGGACATAGGCCTCACCTAATGATCACCATAGCCATGGACGATAATATATCGCTCAAAGATGGTACATACCTACCAGTTATCATCATCAGCCCATGTTGGTTCACTGGCATAGGCCTCCTGTAATGAGCGCCATAGCGCCCTGTCTTCAGCTTATCGCATCGAGCATCTGACTGCAGTCTTTCCCACCACTTATAATTTACCTATATTTATTTCTTCGCAGTTTATAAAGCATATTAAAAATGCTTTTTAATTCACTTGCTTAGTTCTTTTTATGGTATTCGTTTGTTTCTATTATTCAAAGGAATTCCTAATTGAAAAGTTTCACTATTTTGTTTGTATACTTAGCGATGAATAATCGAGGTTTCATATAAGATCTCGGAAGTGGGTATTAAAATATCTATCGAAAGTACCTACACACAACTATTTTATTACTCTTATGGCTTTAAAATCTAATATCAACAACCACATTCTCACGTCACTCTATTTGCACAAAATTGATAAGATAATGCATTTCACACTAGGATTTACCCACTTCACATCTCGGTTATTTTAAATCAGTTTATAATTCACCAGCACTGGATCTACTGCACGAAAAGTCCACTCCGATGGATAACCAGCCCGAATCGCAGCCTAGCTCCATCATGTCTCCCCAACAAAGTAAGTTCGCCTCTAGAATTACTGGCAATAGAATCTTTAACAAACATATTCTTTGTCGTAGGTCGTGTATCAAAACTTTTCAAATAATATTTAATTGTCTATTATAAAAAGAACCATAGGTGCCTTCTACAATGTAATTAAAAATATGAAAAATGGGACTTATGAGTAGAATACCGTCATAATTCAACATTCACATGTTTATTTGATGATCGATGCTGCCTGTGATTTTCAGACATATCAGTAGGTTTACTCACTACAGAATAAAATATAAACAACACGATAAATATGCGTGAGTTATTATATAATAAGTAATATCGGGGTTTTATTAAGAGGCTAGAAGTGGAAGATCAAATATGTTTGTCGACCTGCCGACTCTATCTAGAGCGAGTTCAGGGCCTGATGGTCGATGTTTTCGTCATCATATCAGCTGAAACTCGCCCATTGCAGAACTTAAACCTTACCCAAACGACCCCCGCCACAAATGGACCAGAGTCACCTCCATTCGACTTCCTGCGACCGCTCCATCTAGTAAATAGTCTCCCTACAGCATCTATACAGGTACATATACATATAAATGTTTCAGGTTCCCTCGACGCCTCCTTCCAGCCGGAAAGCGGACAGAAGCCGGAGCCGCAGGTCTCAGGCGGCCTGAGTTTCGTGAAGTTCGCCTCCAAAGTGGCCACGCTTACTAAACTCGGCGCGCCCAAGTCTCCCACCTCGCCATCGCCGTCGGGGAATAAGATTGATTTCTAGATCATCTCTTGACATTCCAGACTGTTCTTAATGCATAACAGAAATCTACTTTAGGATTTTCTTTCAACTTGCGAAGTCACGAGTTATTTTATTATCATCATCATCATCATTAGTCCACTGGACAAATTATTTTATTATAATTAGGCTTAAATCGAAGGGGTTTGTCGACCTGCCGACGCTCATTAGGGGAGGCCTATGTCCAGCAGTGGACTATTATAGGCTGGTGATGTAAATCGAAGGAACAATTGAACCAACAAGAGTGGCCCTAAAGTGTATAAGATTGATTTCTTGACATTCCAGGCAGCTCTTAATGCATAACAGAAATCTACTTGATATTACAGGCTGTTGTTCGAAATCTACTGCGAGATTTTCTTTTGACTCGCGAAGCCACGAGTTATTTTATTTTTATCATCATCTTCAGCCCATGTTATACCATAGCTGGACAAATTATTTTATTATAATAAGGCTTAAATCGTAGGAACCATTGAACCAACAAGAGTAGCCCTAAAGTGTATTGTTGTAATGGTAGGATTTTTTTAATGGATTGATATTGTTTTTAGATACATAAGTAGATAGATTGATAGTTGCACTTCCAATTGTCAACCACAAATATATGTGAATAGTGTTAAGTAGGTAAGTGTTTGGCAATTGTGACTATACATTAGCCAAACTCTTTGTAGAATGTTTTTCTAAACAAACCGCCCATACTTAAAATTCACTTTGTTGACTCGTATTTTTGTACATAACTTAGATAATATTGTCGATTTGTGATATATCTGAAACACAAAGCCAAGCATGAGAGTTAAAGTTTTTGTGTTTGTTTAAAAACATTCCACATCGAGTTTGGCTAGTTTATAGATCTTACTACTTACCAGTATAATCATAGTATAATCTCAAAATGTAAGTTTGTAGTATGTATTAGAGATAATAAATGATAACACAAGTTGCAGTAAGTTTTCTTTAATCTAGAAAATAAAAAATAGAGTATAAACGGATTTTAAATCATAAGATTAATTACATATTCACAAATAACTTCCGTAATCTGCAGTTTACATCATCCCGCATTAAAAATGACATTAAAAACAATTATCCAATGAATGCAATAACTTTAAAGCAACATTTAACTTACATTATAATACATAAATAATACATCTTGCAAATAAAATTACATAAATTCAAGTTAGCTATATTTTATTAGTTAAATTGTCCCTACATGATTGTATTTCGTTTCAACGCTTTAAAAATGTTGCTTTCTTAATCTGGCATGACTTTAAAACCATTTTTCACATTTATTTGACTTACGCGATAACTTTCAAGACCCATCTTTGAACCGTACAATTTTCCTATCCAACTTCAGTCCATGACTCTACCTCTCTGAACTTTCACTCCTTACTCGGTAATTAACGTATTACCTCTAATAATGTCCATCTTGTATATTTCAATAGATAAAATGAATACAATATTGCTTTGATAAAACTTGCCAAATCAGCTTTTGTTCCGAATTTGAGCAAATTTATTTTTGGTGTTCCTAATGCGCTCAACTGAGGACAGAGTAACAAAGAAAATTTTACTAAAACGTTTCAAATCGCACTAATTTATTAAACGTTAAATGCAATTTATAATTGGGATATTTGCATTTCATTTAAATATTAGATACGTAAAGTATCGACTTCTAATCTAGCGACTCTATCGCAAACGGCGGAATAGTCTGGGCCCGAACCCGTACCAACGAAAATAGTTTTTATTTATCGATTTTCGTTTTCCGATTCCTCTTGTTTAGGCCCCGCTCGATTATTGATGATACGATTCGAATTTTGAAACAAATAAGCGCGCTAAACAAGCAGCATAGCGGCAGCAAATATTCGGCGAAACGTTTCGTTCAATAATCGAAGGAGTCCGAACCATTATTATGTGGAACGCCGCGAACTTAATTGAACTGTCGTAAATAAGGCCATTACTGTAATCCATTTACTATTGAGGAATACTATACACTTTTACTTACAAATAATTGAATCAGACCTACCTAAAATGTAAACGTGAATTATTGTTCGTATCGTATTGCTATAAATAGAGAACTAAAATAGGAGCGGCGACGTAAAATTAGTTTATTGCTGCGTTTATTCGATAACATAAATTCTTTTTTTTTGTGCATTATTTATACCTGTAATATCGGCGCTTTACATTTTTACAGTGAAGCAGAAACATGCTAGGCTAGATCTTAGATTAGGTAGATATAATACATTCATTCAATTTGCAGATTGGTAATTTCATAACTAAAATGTCCGTCAAGCCATTCGCACGCCATTTTGTCACGGTATTTTCCTGAATGACGTCGACGTTGTTTTCATCAGAACAGGGTTGATTTTGTTTTGCTTAAATATAACAAGAACGACCAATTTCAACAACTCAATTTACAATATAGTTACCTCTAGATGAACACTACGGCGAATGGGTGAGGGCACGTGCGTAATAGGAACCGGGTGTGTGTGCGCGCCGCCATTAATAGAACTCTCATTAATTAATAGTAAAGTATAATTTTGCTATAACAAGTATGTACTACGGCAACATGATTGACTTTACGCTAGGCTTTTAAGACTCGACAATAAATATAATTATAAATATAATGTGCACGCATAGTATAGAAAATGTTCACAGGCAGTATGTATGAGCATAATTGAATATATTTTGGCAATCTATGTTATATTGGCATCGAGGTACTGTCGCGAATACGTCGTTAGTACTTTGTGACTAATTACTGAAGTGGGTTATGTTGCTAAATAAATACCAAATGACATTTTGAATACATGATAGGTACGTACGCACATTTTTATCATGGAAGGCGAACCAACACTCTGTTGACATCTTTTTTGGTTTTAGTCATACTTTACATTATTAAAATATATGAGTAAAATGTTAAATCGAGAACTTCTTTGCTAATCTGGTCAGCATATTTTGGAAATATAACTGTTTCCATGTTGAATGAATCCCCCTTGCTAGATTTACATAAATAAATTCAGGAACAAACATGCCATAGTAAACCGAAGGATGCTCAACTAATAATTACAAATTTCGAGTAGAGTACCATTCTAGTTTAAAATGCTGTAATACGGCGGTCACCTTAAACCATAAGGTTATGGGCATAAGGTTTGTATTGCAGTGTAGTTAAAAGTAAGATGTCTCCAGAATGCCGGCGATGCATTAGTACTACACGGCGCGGCGGCTGCCTACGCCATGCAGCGCGCTCAATCTCGCCTGATGAATGTTCTTCCCCTGTATAAGAGAAAAGGTACATGCTAAGTTATAATTGACACGAAAATATATCATAGAATATTTAACTACGATGAGATAGCTCGAGGTAAACGGTCACAGTGGGTTAAGATATTTAGTCATCATCGTTTGCATCAAAATATAACATAGAATATTTAACTATGATAAGATGATCTAGCTCGGAGTAAATGGACGGTGGGTGAAGATATTTCGTCATCATTTATCACCAAAATATAGCGATGAATATTTAACTATGTTTAGATGAGCTAGCTTGGGGTAAACGGTGCCAGTGGGGATATACAGGGTGGAATTTTGTAATGCCACCTGGAGGGAAAGTACTCTTAATACTGTAGATAGAAAATTGTACTCAAAGAAAACATTCCTTTAATTTTGAAAAGAAAGAAAACTGCATTCAAAGATTTTCGAAAATTCGCTTGCCACACCCGGGAATCGAACCGACTAAAATCTGTAAAAATTACACCCTGTACTTTTATTGCATAGATCGTTAGGGTCAATAATAAGGATGAAATCTTATAACAAACTTAATAAATTAAATGAAAGGAAAACCATGAAATCTTAAATTATTTTAATTATTTTCAATAAAAAGTCAACTAACTAATTAGTTGCTCGAAATGGGCTCCATTTTCTTGGATACACAAATTTATTCTTCTAACGAATTCATTTCTAGTAACTTTTAATAACGTGTTGTGGTGAATATTATAAATCGTATTCTGAACTTCAACTCTCAACTCGTTTACATTCGCTGATTTCATGTAAATTAGATTTTTTACATATCCCCACAATAAAAAATCTAAAGGGGTGAGATCTGGTGATCTCAGTTATCTCAGTTAGTGCAGTTATGTTGCATCTAAAAAAGGAGTCCGCATTAGGTACAAACACGTGCAAATTTCAATCGTCTTATCTAAATATTAATTACTAGCGGCCCGCCCCGGCTTCGCACGGGTATTAAACAAAAATTTCAGAAATTATACACAATAACCCGATAGGTTTCACAGTTTTCATACGGATCCCTTACTTTTTGTAACAGCATTGGGATTTTTGACATTGACTCGACACTCCGTAACTGACACTGGCCGTAGAGAAAAAGCAAGCACAGTGCGCAACCTCTTTTTCTATTCTGACGTGCCTTATTAGAAAAAGAGGTTGAATATACAGCGCACGGTTCAATTATTGAATTTTTCATGCGGATCCCTAACTTTTTTGAAAATATTATATAGCCTATGTTCATCACGGAAAATTAAGGATTCTAATGGTGAAAGATTTTTTCAAATCGGTCCAGTAGTTTCGGAGCCTATTCAATTCAAACAAACAAACAAACAAACATACAAACAAACAAACAATCAAATCTTTCCTCTTTATAATATTAGTATAGAAAAATGACATTTTTAATGGATAAATGACGTCAATGATAATTATTAATTACTGACACAAGTAAACAGATGGATCTTTAAGTTAAAGTGCTTAACTTGACCCATTCAATTTATGTATAATTTAAGATTTCATGGTTTTCCTTTCATTTAATTTATTAAGTTTGTTAGAGAGATTTCATCCTTATTATTGACCCTAACGATCTATGCAATAAAAGTACAGGGTGTAATTTTTACAGATTTTAGTCGGTTCGACTCCCGGGTGTGGCAAGCGAATTTTCGAAAATCTTTGAATGCAGTTTTCTTTCTTTTCAAAATTAAAGGAATGTTTTATTTGAGTACAATTTTCTATCTACAGTATTAAGAGTACTTTCCCTCCAGGTGGCATTACAAAATTCCACCCTGTATAATATTTAGTGATCAACATTCTGTGATTTTCATTTTACTGCTAGATCAGCAGTGCTGATAAATGGTTGTGGTGGCTTCGTAGGTTTATGATCACTCTAATGCTCCTACACTTGGTTTCATAAAAAGCTAGCTGAAGCCCATAGCTACATTTATATGTCAGAAATGATAAAAGAAACCAGCATTTTCTATACTAATCTTAAAAAGAGCAAAGATTTGTGGTTTGTTTGAATTTAATAGGCTCCAAAACTACTGGACCGATTTGAAAAAATATTTCTCCATTCTAATCCTACACTATTCAAAAAAGGTGGGTTCCGTTATGAAAACTTCAATAATGTAACACAACGTGGTATTTTTTTTAAATAATATTAAATTTGTTTTGGTAATACCCGTGCGAAGACGGGGCGGACCGAATTCATTATTATGTATAAATAAGTGCCTTGTACTTAGTATAAAAAGTTATTATTAATAATAGCGCCAGTCAAGCCCATATTAGATGCATCATACAAGTCAACGCTACCGTCTGGCCTTGAGTTGTGATTCACAGTACGCAAGCAATACTATTCTATTGCATAATGCATAGAGCGTAGTAAATGGGGTCAAGTTACGCGCGCGATATAACTGGACATATAACTGTGGCAGTTCAATTGGTAGTTATCTTTATGGATAAGGATAACGGTCCAATAGAAGGGTCATCCTTATAGAAAAATATATTTTCCGACATTAGAAACGCTTGTGAAATAACCTACAGTATCGAACGTGCAATTTGGTGATGATATAAATATCATAGGCATTGACGATCTGTCATCGATGTGGCGCGGTGGTCCGCCTGCGACGCAGGAGCTTGCGGGTTCGATCTCGCCTCGGGACAAATAATTGTACTATTTGCATATACATATTTTTTCAAGGTGTTCTGATCTTTTTCTATCTATAATAAAATTTAATATATTGCATTACGTACCTATATCAGTCACCCATAACACAAACTCTGCTTCACTTGGAGCTAGCCAACTAGCGATTCTGTGTGGATCGTCCAGCATTATTTGAAAATAAAATTTACAATAATGCTGGACGATGGATGGTGCTAATTTTGTTTTATTCTATATTTTATTATTATTTAGCTTCTCGAGTCAAAAATACTCATAATTAATGATTAACGTATATCCTTACGTGATAGTCTTCCGCTCGGCGGGGCGGCTCGTGTTCTGCGGCCGCGCTCGGTTCAGCACCTTCAGAAGCTCGCCCGCCTTGGCGCGCATCCGCGAGTGGACGTAAACCTGCACAATTCAACACTCACTTAACTATAAGTCCTGCCATAAGTTAATTATAAGTTTCCTGGTTACGAAGTGACTTCTTGTGTCTGTCTGTATGCGTAGACGCATCTACGCAACGGATTTTGAAGCTGTTCTTTTTAATAGATAGCGTTCAAGAGGAGGGTTTATTATGTTTAATTTGCATAACATGCACCCGTGCGAATACGGAGCGCGATGATGTGAAATTTTGTTTAGAAGAAAAGCTGACATTACATACAACATGTAACTATTTAAAATCTATAAATGCTATTTAAATAGTAAATTAAAGTCTTTCAGTAAAATGTCCCATCTAAAATATTTAAGATACTTTCCCTCCACGTGACATAGCCGTGGGACGCTCTGTTTATTTATATATTGACGACCTCTGTGTCACAGTGGACAAAGGTCCGCTGACGACGCAGGAGCTTGCAGGTTCGATTCTGGCCTCGGGACAAATGTTAGCACAATCTGCATATTATATTCGTTCAGGGTGTTCTCAGTTTACTTTAGTTATTTATTTATTTAAAACTAGTACAACACGTAAGGCACCACTTATCACTTGTCTGCAAACCTTGCACAATTAATAACCCAAATATGTAGGTACTAATTTTATCTTTATACAAGTAAAAACTATTTAAAGTTGCTATATCCAATGTTTTTAATACTCTTATAAGTTGAGTTTACCTTAGAGCACTTGATGTGGTAGTGCAGATAGTCGCGGAACATGTGAAGCAGGTCGATGGTGTTGTCGCGTGCGCTTGCGCACGTGTGTCGCGGGAATAGCACTGCAATGCAACACAACCTCTATTGTTAGAACGATAAGGCACTATTTTACTGTTCTTGTTTTTGGGATTTAAATCTATAAGTCATAAGAGATCTAGCCGGTATGATTTCCGCCTCGGAACAAATGTCTGTACGCTCTGCAGAAATTTGTTCAGCGTGTACTGGTCGTTTTCTATGTATAATAAAAAATATCTATTAATATAATATTATATTGTATTAAGTAAATCAGCTCAGCTTAATTTTGGGCTAGATGATGCAGTGTGGATTGTCCAGCATTATTAATTATTATTTAGAAATAGTATCTCAGCTTTATTGCACTGAGCCGGCGAATGCAATCTCATTTTGTTTTACGATTGACCCCAGGATCATTCTCTATAGGCATTAAACCGAAAGAATCATCAAAATTGCCAGAAAAATCGGTGAACATAAAACCTCCTTAATAATCAACGTAATAGAAACGTCAGCTAAAACTCACCAAACGTAACATAACTGATATTGTCCCCTACTCTTGCGTCGGTGTCCACAAGTTCTAAGGGCGGCTCCTTGTGCGAGAAGAGGACCTGGGGCGCGGTGTGCGACGCCCTCCTGCCCTCCTTCAGTTCCTGCATGAACACTTTGCCGATCACCATGTCGTCTTCATGCCGGAACACGGTCGAGAATACCACCGTCACTCGGTCTGTTTGTGCTTCGACGTATCTGAAAGAAACGGATCCTAGGTGATTCGACGTTAAGTTTGTTTGTGCTGAAAGGAACGGGTGATTCGACGTTAAGCGTTTGTAATATGTCAACTTAATCCATGTCGCTGACGGATCGTAGAATTATTTATTTTAGTCGCGAAAAAAAGGTGCGAACTGAACTTCTGCAATCTTCTAATCTTATCTTTAGCATTATAATGGCGAAATAGTTTTGACTTAACCGGAGTAAATATAGATATACGTACCTTGTAGCCGAAGTAAATATAGATGTTTAGCTTAAATA
The DNA here is from genome assembly GCA_963931895.1 of Eupithecia pulchellata. Lineage (NCBI taxonomy): Eukaryota > Metazoa > Arthropoda > Insecta > Lepidoptera > Geometridae > Eupithecia > Eupithecia pulchellata. The sequence continues at coordinate 8,658,290 of OZ007540.1, read as the reverse complement.
ATAGGAAATAATAATTAAGAGAGATAGATAATAGCAGTAACCAGCCAAGCGTTGATATAAACTTTCTCTTCAAGTAGGTAATCATGTAATCAAGCTAATGTATGTACAATTTCAGTACGAGTAGTAGTTTAGTACGAGTTTAGGCTTCAGTGGTGAGAAAACGCACCTATATTCAGATTTCAAGAAGTTTACTTTAGGTTTAGAAAATAAGCACTAATAGAGAAGTCAAGTTTCATATCAGTACCTAAATCATTATAAGTTGTTTTTAATTTTCTATTCCATAAAATTTCCACTACATTTATCGGCACAGCAGGCATGTATGGCGTAACCCGGTCAGTTTTTCTGACCGGGTCACGCCATTGACATAGTCTCGACTCGCAAGATGCGACGATACAGCACCTTCTTACTTAGCTATAGCGCAAAGAAATTTCTGCAATGTTTAAGTTTGAGGGTTTTCGTCACCTAAAAGAAGCGCAAAGCATTCCTATAATTCAGTAATGGGTAAAAATGATTGAGGAGACCGGTTCAACACTAGACAAACCAAAATCTTCTTTTGAGACACCTCTTATAATAAGAAGAGAATCAATTAACACCTAATAGCAAAAATATAATATAATGTATGTGAGTGCGGCTCACGTCGCCTCATTGCGCTCACCTCAATGGGTTCTCTATCTTGATTATGTCGTTAAGGGATGAAACGTTGGTGTTCTTCCAACACAAGATAGGTTGTTAGTTTTTGACGACCACTGTGGCGCGGTGGGCGAAGGTCCGCCTGCGACGCAGGAGGTTGCGGGTTCGATTCCCGCCTCGGGACAAATATTTGTACGATCTGCAGATATTTGTTCAGGGATTCTGGTCGTTTTCTATGTATGTATAATAAAAAATATCTATCTATTTAATAATATTGTATTATGTATTTCAGTCATCTAGTACCCATAACACAAGCTCTGCTTATCTTGGGGCTAGATGATGCTGTGTGGATTGTCCAGCATTATTTATATTATTTATTTATATTTATTTAGTTAACCCGCCTATATTCATAATAAATTTTATATTATTTTAATGCTACCTTTTTCCGTTGACAGATGAAGTGACGAATAAAAGTAAACTTACAAGGTCTCATCCTGCCGGTAGTTGATGACGGCTCGCTTGGCCGTGACGTCACCGTCCTCCTGCAAACGGAAGTAGCGCTCGAAGACCGACGCGAAGCAGTTCCTCTTGAGGAGACCGACCTTCTTCACCAGCTCCTCCCAGTCCGGGGGGATGGACTCGCTGTCCAGGTCCAGGAGTACGGAGATGTTGTAACCTGGGATACAGTCATGTATGAATAGATCTGAGGATGTTTGGTTGCATTCATGCTGTGTGGATTGTCCGGCATTATTATTTATTCATAGCGTAATAATAATAAGCTGAAGACAGGGCGCTATGGCGCTCTTTAGGGGAGGCCTAAATCCAGCAGCGGACTAACATAGGCTGATGATGATGATGATGACGATTCATATAGTATGGGGAAAGATTTGTTTGTTTGTAATGAATAGGAATAGAATCCGAAACCACTGGACCTATTTGAAAAATTATTTCGCCATTAGAATCCTACATTATCCCTAATGTATAAGCCGTGTGGTGCCGGCATAGAATTTCACCACCCCATCTCTTCCCGTGGGTGTCGTAAGAGGCGACTAAGGGAAACACAACGGGGGGCGGACAGCAGCGCCCTCTGCAGAACAACTCTACCGAACTGCGATCCCCAACCCGCATGCCCAGCGTGGGGATTATACGCATTAACCCCCAAATGATAATGCCATCTTTGGCGCTCATTAGGGGAGGCCTATGTCCAGCAGTGGACTATTATAGGCTGGTGATGATTATCCCTAATGAACATAGGCTATAGAACATTTTCAAAAAAGTTAAGGTTCCGTATACACCACACTCAACCATCGTTGTATGACGCCGGACGTCCCTAAGGTTTCGACTGGTACAGACATCGGGTGGAGGGAGACTACGTAGCGCATTTAAGTGAACGGTTGCGGGTTTAAGTCCCAACGGAGTCGTCATTTTGATAAATTAATAAATTCATGGCATACTCATTGTAGAAACTATGATTTCTGATCACGGAACACCGTTTCTGATAGAATCTATTGGACAAATATATTGAAAATTCCGGGGCAAAGCTACTATTTTCTTACCATGGGATATTCAAGACCAGTTTTCGCCTAGCGATCCATATTATGACAATGTAAGTGAAATACATATCCTATCCATGATCTCTAAGGTCGCCGTCAATGTTTATAAGGTCTATATAGGTATATTGCATGAACGTATGAATAAGTATTGCTTGACATCTACACTAATATTATAAAGAGGAAAGATTTGATTGTTTGTTTGTTTGAATTGAATAGGCTCCGAAACTACTGGACCGATTTGAAAAATTCTTTCACGTGATGGACATAGGCTATAGAATATATTCAAAAATTAGGGTTCCGCATGAAAATAGTTTTTTTTTGTTAATTACATGTGAGAAGCCGGGGCGGACCGCCTGTTGTAAATAATTTACTCGCCTATAGCGAGACAATATCTCGAAGGGCCACCGAAAATGCCTAGAAAAATCGAAGCTGCTAGTTGGTATTAATATTTTACGACCATTCTAATTTATGGAATATAGGAAATACATGAGCGCATACTAACAATGACGCATCATTGAACCCAAATGAATCATACTTTAAAATATTACATGGATTCGTACATATTTTATTTGTGATTCAATATCACGTAGTTTTGATACAGTACAAGTGTAGTACAAAAATGGTTACATATTGTGGTGATAAGCTATCGTTTTTCACTCTGTATAAATCCAGTATCTTATCAGGGTTTCCAGTATCAAATGCCAAAAGTATTTAGTTTCATTGGCATAAATAATTCTTTAGCTAGCTTCTGGCTACAGGTTTGCTCACGTTAGAATGTTATCTTGAAAATATTCTATAGCCTATTTTCATAAGGGGTAATGTAGGATTCTAATGGAGAAAGAATATTCCAAATCGTTTCCACCAGTAGTTTCGGAGCCTATTGAATTCAAACAAACAATCAAATCTTCCCTCTTTATAATATTAGTATAGATCTACTCGGATAACACTGTGGAACGCTGACTAGCGTTTACATAATGTGATCAATGTGGTTTGTTTTGAGTTGAGCAGAATTTGAGTAAATCAGGATAAATAAGTTTGCGCAATGCTTAAACATTTAAGGACCTTTGTTGTCCTATTTTCTATTGCATGGACTAAAAGAAACTGAATCAGTATAAACTAGCTTAAATACATTTGGTTTGTTTAAAAGTGAAGCCAAACACATTAGTAAATATTATCACAAATAAATAAAAGCAATATATCAAAGCATAAAAAGTTTAAATTCACTTTTTACTATGTGTAATTAAATTGATTAAACATAAAGTGAAAACTAATTTTAAATAAAATAACCAAGTTGCAGGTACAGATGGCAAAATTTGTAGAATTTAATTTTTAAAAGATATAATCCATACTTGCATTGCTATGCTATATTATATGGTCTCTCCTTTTAAACAAAACTAGCGGTCAACCCCGGCTTCCCACGGATATTTAACAAAAACTGAATTGTTCATGCAGAACCCTAACTTTTTTTTAAATATTGTTCTACCTATTTTCAACAGGAAAATTTTAGGAATAAAATATTTAATTAATTTCAATAGATTTTTTATACAAACAAACAATCAAATCTTTCCTCATTTTTGACGACCACTGTGGCGCGGTGGGCGAAGGTCCGCCTGCGACGCAGGAGGTTGCGGGTTCGATTTCCGCCTCGGGACAAATATTTGTACGATCTGCAGATATTTGTTCAGGGGTTCTGGTTGTTTTCAATGTATAATAAAAAATATCTATCTATTTAATAAAATTGTATTATGTATATCAGTCATCTAGTACCCATAACACAAGCTCTGCTTAGCTTGGGGCTAGATGATGCTGTGTGGATTGTCCAGCATTATTTATATTTATTTATTTATTTATACATTATAATATCAGTAAACAACATGAACATTTCAATTACCTGATTCTGGTTCTGTGAGGAGTGGTCCATAAACTCGTTGGAGCAGCTCATCTGCCCCGTGTTCCTCTAATTGTTTGTAGAACTTCAATGATATACTAACCTGTAACATAATTATACTAATCTGTTGGTTGTATGTTTTAGGTATAGGTCAACGGGTACCCTAAGCATGTGCTCGGCTTACTTTGGCGCCAGAGATGATGCTGGGTGGATATTTACAATATTATTTTATTATTTTACTTTATAAACTATTGTAGTTTGACAAATTGATTATGAATGTAAGGAACCTATTTTGTGTTGGAAGAACACCAACCATATTTATAATATTAAACAATCCTCAAGTAATGGATAAAATATAGGAAAATTTATTAATTTGATTAAGAAAGAAGCTTGTTTACTCTGAATATTCTATTTATGCCCATTTCATGATTGGTTATTAAGGTAACTATTATTATAAAATTAGTACAGTGGATTCCGGTTATCCAACAGACCATTTGCAGGTTGATGATTTTTTTAAACAGTGATGGCATAAGTCTTTACAACTTTCCTTCTGTTGTTATAGTGCTGTGCTGTTTTATGTTGTTAGCAAAGAAAATTTATGGTTTTATGTATAAAGAAATATAATTATTCTCATGATGATGTGGTAATTAATCTTGTTTGACTTCTAAGGGCATAATAATTCATGAAAAGCACTGTATGTAATGTACAACTATATATTTAATAATATAATTTATTTATTTCAGGCAACATTAGTCTAGATAAATCAATAATAATAAATCATTTGTCACAATAGACGTCTAATGAGGAAATATCCTTATGTATTTGATATGGCTTTTCAAGCCTTGAATTCCTTAAACATGGATGACTGAATCACCTCTCTGTAACTATTGGAATTATGGAGTTATTATGTACTAGCTTATTTGTGGACTAAGTTTGTTGCTATTAATAATAATAATAAACATGTGTGATGTTGATTAGTTAAAAAGGGCAAATGATATGATTTTGTCATAAACAAACATTAAGTTGTTTTGAAACAGTTATCAAGAATTTGTTTGTGTTTGTAAATTCATAACAAAACAATAACAAGATTAGCAAGTACACAATGGGTTGGTTCTATTGATTCTGATACTCTCCTTAGGTTAAGATTATAAAATACTGAAGTAGGTAATACTGTTTATTAGCTTGAAGATTTTCATACTCACCCTAACTTTGGTTTTATCACCATTGACATTGGATATATGAAAGAGTACTCCGTCAAAATCTGCTACTGTTACATCTATTGACTCTGGTTTTAAGCTGAAATTGAAAAGGGCTATAAATCATCTCATAAATTTTGTATGCAAGATTTCTGTATTCTGTGGTCATTTGGGAAGTCAGTCCCCCTAGCCCCACATGCATTGGAGTGTCACAAATCAATATCATTACACTGTTTACTGCCAAAGGACTTCAAATCTCGTTATATAGGACGTTTCCGCACGCACACAAGTAGGTCCTCGCCCAATAAACAACCGATATGAGTCATCCTTGCTGAGATAGGCACTATCGCGTCATAGGGCATTCGTGACATACTGATTATTCTGCTGCTGATTTGTTTCTAAGCACTTAAAACAGTTCAAAATATGCGGCACTTGGTCAACGTGGGGCCCACCCTTCGAATTTGACACTTGCCAAGGTACCTTCTCCCGAAAAGGGGTTATGACCAGGTAAGGACTCCCGCGAAGTTGAGTCTCCTTAGCACAACACTTTCCAGTAACAGAAGTAACGCAATGAACACTAGGGAAACAGGTCGCTATGATGAAAAAACAGCAAACTTTCTAAGCGTAACGTACTCACCGCGCCAGTGCATTTTTATATTTTACAGTCAACGTTTCTTCTATAATTCTATTATTGATCTCGAGTAAGATCATTATTTAACAATTTATAACCTACAGATTTATCATAAAATCAACGCCAAAGCACCTTCATTTAATTTTTTGAACAAATTTTTTCGACTACGACCACCCGTGTATAGTAAAACCATAGACGATAATAACGACAGATAAAAAAATGGATGAAGGAGAGGGAAGCTTGAAGTCAAAGATGAATGAAGAATGAAGCAGTCGGCTCGCCATTCACTACTCATTCGACCATAGACAATTAATATTTTGATTATTACGTTTGTTCGAGTTCAAGAGTTCAACGGTGCGGTTACAATGGATGCATTCGGACCTTTTTCCGAATGTTTTAACACAGTCTAAGTACTTATGGGCAGTATGGAAAACTACCTACAAACCATCTACAAACGCTCGAAACAGCTCACTCAAACAAACATGCGCATCTACGAGACCTATAAGGGGTTTTCGCGCCTTTCGCGGTGCTGTCAGTATCAATAGCGTTTGACGCGTCGAGACGAGCGGTCACGCGAAATTTTATTATTTTAAAAATGCCCCGATCTGGGCTTCATCAAAACCGAAGCTTTCGTATTTTAAACTTCCTGATGATTTTGAAAGGTCTCAAAAATTAGTATAGATCATACTGAAATCGTGAACTTATTTGTACATTAAGAATAGCGGCAATTTTCAGGATGTTTAAAGTCGATAGAATGAGAATATTTTATACAATAAAATTCAATAGTAAAAAAATTTGATCGTACTACGATCAATTTTTTTTTACTATTGAATTTATATAATACGATCATCATAGGTACTTGTAGACACAAGTAGTGACTTTTCTGTAAATAATTTATAAAATTAAGAATAAAAATAATTAAAGAATATTTATCGGGTATTTATCGCGTACCTTTTGTTTTTATTTTCCCCTACGTTTCCATCGCGTTGCAGCGATCGTGGTCACGGGGCGACTGGATGTTCTGCGAGTTACTGCGAGTTACTATAAATATTCTTTAATTATGTCAACAAATCGTGAAAGTTTAAAAAGAATAAAAATATTGACTTAGTAATCGTTTTTTGATTACTAATTCTGTGTCGTTGTGGGTTCTGGTCGTTTTCTATGTATAATAAAAAAAATATCTATCTATTCAATAATATTGTATTATGTTTATCAGTCATCTAGTACCCATAACACAAGCTCTGCTTAGCTTGGGACTAGATGATGCTGTGTGGATGGATTGTCCAGCATTATTATATTATATAATTATCACACGCATTTTCGGATTGAAACGCGGTACGATTTGCAGCAGCTCATGAACGTTCCCCACGCACCAACTGCGCTGTTGTGTCTGCGCGCGCCCTAAAGTTACAACCCTATTGCTATTATGGAGCGTAGGTATTATTTCATCAACTAGGCTTAGTTTCCATACTGTCCATATTTATACTGTGGCTTTACTTTAGTGACGGTGCTACTCAAATCCATTCAGTCAATTATTAGATAAGGCTAGTGTATCAATGCACCCCGTCTCCCCCTACTCAATATAATCCACACGAACGACGCATCACCAGCCTATAACAGTCCACTGCTGGACATAGGCCTCCCCTAATGAGCGCCATAGATGGCATCATTATTTATTTGGGGGTTATTGCCCATAATCCCCAAGCTGGGCATGCGGGTTGGGGATCGCAGTTCGGTGTCGTTGTTCTGCAGAAGGCGCTGCTGCCCGCCCCCCGCTGTGTTTCCCTTAGTCGCCTCTTACGACACCCACGGGAAGAGTTGGGGTGGTGAAATTCTACACGGCATGATTTAAATGACACGGACGACGCATAATTTAATGTAATTAATTATAGAGCCTTAGTAGTTTTATTTAGAACTATGTTTTTGAATCTCACTCTAACCCATATGACTATCAACCTGAAATGATCCACCTTGTACCATAACTGTGACACTGGCCATGGCAGGCGGATTCCACAGACTATCTAATAAATAGGTAGAGTCGCGAAAATCAAGCGGACGGCCGCGGCGGCGGCGGCGGGGCGGCGCGGCGGACGCTCAGACGAAGGACTCTATAATATGGATGGGAGTTATTGAGTATTTTGGCCAGCGGTTATTAGTTGGGTATTTTGTTTCAATAACGCTAGACCCAACTGATACCCAATAACGTTACACCCCCCCCCCCCGGAATTTCAATAAAAATTTTAGATAAATTATCTTTAATTGTATGAATAATATGAGTACATATTTTTTTTTTTTGTCTTGTTTTGTTTTGGATGGCGGTTAGGTCAACTACAATACAATGAACGCGATCTACCGTTCTACCGAAAGTCAAACTTAGGTCCATTTATACAAGGCCCGAGGCAAATTTCACGCCACCTGTAAAAAACTTTCGTACTAAAGTCTTTGAACGCAGTGTTGCGATGGAAAATTGCCAAAGATAGGAATACCCAAAAGTATAGGGTACCTATCTCGCGCCACAGAGGTCTTAGGTACCTAAATAGATAACTGATGTAGCTAGGTACCAAATGCTATAAATATAATATATTATTCTTTACTATACTTATAAATCATTCAGATTCCGAACAATAGCAATTCATAATATTTAAAGCGCTATCTATCGATATGCTCGTGAACGAAGTTGTATAAGAAATATCGATAGACAGTGCTTATAATTTGTATGTGTAATTTACTAAACAAGTGGTCTTTATTAGTGGTCTGATTAAGCACTAGATGGCGCTGACAGAAATAATTATCAATTTTATCATTCTAAAGATTATAACAGGGTATTTTATCGAGATTATATCTTTTTTTAATTTTCCCCTACGTTCGCATTGCGAATGTTTAACAAGTTTATCACTCTAGTAAATAATAATGTGATAGTAGATAGGTAAGTACTTTCCCTGTTTTATTTCCCATTATATTTATATCCTTTACATATTGTTGTTTTAGTTGTTGACATAGATGGCAGCACATGGTGTGCGAAAAAGAAATTCTAGAATTACAAGAGCAATTCAAATTGCTAAAAGAGAATTTTTGATAATATTGTATGACGTAATAAAAATAATAAGAAAAAATAGAGGCGGCGGTAGAAAGGTATTCACTGCCAATTTAAATTAAAAGGTGGTAGGATAGGAAGGAAACTATGTCCGCGCCACCAGTAAAAAAATCTCGTACTAAAATGGTTGTGTTGTGTGTACTGTTGTCTGTTGAACGCAGTATGGAAAATAACCTAACTACCTCTTTTACTCGGATCAGAATTCTGGTGTTAGACAGGGATGCCCACAAGTATTGGGTACAAGGATAGGTAGCTAATTTAATTAGCTACCTATCTCGTTTACTCGCAATAAAATCCTAGTGTTAAACAGGGATGCCAACAAGTATTTGGTTATTTCTAACTGATTTGGTTAGAAATACCATGTTAGGTATTCCTAACTTGTTTGGTTGGAAATACCGATTGCTATTTCTAACGGATTTGGTTAGAAATACCATGTTAGGTATTCCTAACTTGTTTGGTTGGAAATACCAATTGCTATTTCTAACGGATTTGGTTAGAAATACTTGTTGCAGCCAAGGGCGTAGCCAGGATTCTGTTCAGGGGGGGGCAGCCGAAAAAAAAACCAAAAATACCTACTAAGTACATGCTGCACGAGAAATGGGATAGGTAGGCTACGTTTAGAATAAAAAAAAACAACAAAAAAAACAAGCACTTTCCGCGAATTTTTTGAGATTTTTCGATGTTTTTTAAATAAGTACGCAATAGTGTGACTCTAGATATATCTGCTAGCCCCGAATATTTAAAAAAATCATAGTCAAGAAAAGAAAGCTAAGAACAATTTGGTTTTAGAAGATAAAAAACTCTTACTACGGAATGAATGGCGAGCGAAGCGAGCCTCCAAATTTTTGTCATATTTTGGAGAGGCTGGTAAACATGATAAAAAGGCTATAGAATTAACGGCGAGCGGAGCGAGCCGCAATTTTTTTTAGACATTTTGGATGTTCTGTAAAATACAATCAAGACTTAGTGTGTTTGGATGGTCACGTGGTAGCATAAAAAAATATAACAGTGAGCGGAATGAGCGCTCATATTTTGTTGTGTTTGCGGCCTCTGAAAATGGTTTAGAAATTGTGAAATTTTTGGAAGGCTGTTAAAATGCCTAGAAAAGAAGAGAATGAACGCGAAATTTTTTGTTACATTTTCGGTCGTTAGCAAACATAATATTTGAAAATTATGCTATAACCTAAGACATAACAGCAAACAGAGGGAGATATTCAATTATTTTATATTTTATTATAGATTTACGAAATTTAAAGTTATGTCGTGATCTGCCTTCCTGCCCGACTCCCAATGCAGTCGGGCGTAAATGAATGCGATGCGTGCTCTTAGCTCACTAACCTACAATTTAGGTAAACAATAGGAATTAAATGGCATGGAGAGCGAGCGCGCCCTACCCCGCCACTGATGACGCGCAGCGCGCTGTTGCAAAGTGGAGAACGTGGTAATTTTAAAGTTTGGCGAAGAAAACTTGGTAAAACGACAAAAAAAAAATTAGATATTTAGATATAGGTACAAAAAAACAAAATGGATGGTCCCGTAGCAGAGTAAAAAAATTATAACAGTGAGTGGAATGAGCGCTGATATTTTTTTGTGTTTGCGGCCTCTGAAAATTGTTAAGAAAAAGTGACATTTTCGGAAGGCTGTAAAAAAGCTTACAAAAGTAGAGAATTAACGGCGAGCGGAGCAAGCCGCGAAATTTTTTCTGACTTTTTCGGTCTTTAGCGAACAGTTTTGAATGTATTCTAAACTTAAGAAATAACAGCAAACGGAGGGAGATATTCAATTACGGAAAAACATGGAAATAGGTATCTATCCAATAAATGTGCCTACATAATAATGTAGATGCACAATAAGAATCGAATGGCACGGAGCGCGAGCGCGCCCTACCCCGCAACCAACAACGCGCAGAGCGCTGTGGCAGTGAAGAATTTTGATGAAAAAAAAATTTAAGAGCCTTGAGTTTTTAACCAACCATTTCAGGTGCTGCGTGACACGTACATATCCGAGAAAATTTTATCCATTGAAGTTTGATTTTAAACGGTGCCTCAACATTTCGGTGGGGGTTTGAATTTAGATGCAAACATAGTACGATTGTATAAAATTGACCTGTCAATGAAGTTTAGTTTATTAATAGGCTTGGCTATCTACGTAGTACGTATTTAAAATTAAGACTGCATCCTCTAGGGGGGGGCAGCTGCCCCCCCTGCCCGTACCTCCCTACGCCCATGGTTGCAGCTACATAACTTTACGGGTGAGCGGTACTCTAGTATGCGTAGATGATAGTTAGGTAAGGTTAGGATCGCTTTGCACAGTTATTCCGTAGCGGTAGGCGGACTTTCCAATAACGTTCGATATTTTAGGATCATGCTAACAGTTACTGAGTTAGTTATTTAATACCGGACTCATCTCTACTATAATCTAAGGGCGGACGGCGCGTCGTCGTCGGCGCTACTAAGAAAGAAGTGGAAGAAGAAGAAGAAGGAATTTGTGTTTATGTTTTGGTTTGATAAAAACGTGTAGTTCAAGATTTATCTGATGGAATTTTACTGCGCAATGAAGTAAATCAAGAAAAATGTCTAATCAGGTAGCACATTTCGTAGCGGGTCTGAAATCTCGGAACGTGGATGTACAGATAAAGACTGCCCGAGAACTCTATCATTATGCGAAGACAGATCTTCGAGAAGTGCCTCAAGAAGAACTTACTCAGTTCCTCGATGAATTTAACCATCAGATATCTGAAATGGTGTCCAGCAATGACGCGCACGAGAAAAAAGGCGGTGTATTGGCTATCGGTAAGTGTTTCCTTAGATCCAAGTTAGGATTACTCTCACTCGTGACATGCTGACATTTTTTAAACTTTATTTAAAATTTTTCAGTATGTCTCATTGGCGGAGACTGCGACACCACTAAAACTAGAATAACAAGATTCGCTAACTACCTTCGCAACCTTCTTCCATCATCTGATGTTGGCGTAATGGAACTGGCTGCTAAAACCGTTGGTCGTTTAGCCACCGTCTCTGGCGTAAAGAGAGCAGAGTATGTGGAATTTGAGGTCAAAAGAGCCTTTGAGTGGTTACAAGAAGAGCGCAATGAGGGCAGGAGACATTCTGCTGTGTTACTTTTGAAAGAGCTTGCTATTGCCATGCCAACTTACTTCTACCAACAAGTGTCTGGCTTTTTTGACCATATTCTTGTTGCACTGAAAGATCCTAAGCAGCAAATTCGTGAAGCTGCCGCCAAAGCATTACGAGCCGGTTTGATAGTTACTGCGCAAAGGGAGTCAGCAAAGCAGTCCACAGCTAGACCCCAGTGGTATGTGCAATGCTATGATGAAGCTATGCAGTCATTTGAAGACATCACTCCTAAAGATAAAGGGACAGGAAAAGAGGACAAAGTACACGGCGGTCTTTTAATCTTGAATGAGCTGTTGAGGTGTTCTAATTCTGAATGGGAGACTAAGTATACACATCTTATGCAAAGTCTTGATACACAGCAGGACATCGGTGTTTCTGATGAAATTATTTGCATAAGTGCTAAGCTGCACAGTCCATCAGTGAAGAGGGGATACCTCAGTGACGGCTTTAAGACTGAAAATGTGACTTACCCTGTTGCAATTTATGAATCTGACGTCTGTCGCCAGCTTCTTACTCAAGCATATGATAGAATTTGTGATGGTAATTTTATAATTCTCATATAACAACTCTACCTTAATGTGTTAAGAACCAACTCAAGTCAACAGACATTTTTATCAACAAAATATTTATAATTTTTTATTTTCAGATGTGCTGGCATCAAGGCAGTTCAAAACTCAAGGAGTTCCACAAATATTGCTTATCATAATTCCAAGATTAGCTGCTTTCAATAAAGCACTTTTCATCAAGAAGCATCTAAGTTCTACTATGGGCTTCTTACTACAACTACTTCGCACAAGAGATAGAGAAAGGAATATGGCATTCACAACTTTGGGACTTATGGCAGCTGCAATTGAAAATGACATTAGAGCCTACATACCAACAATAATGAATGTAGTCAAACAAACACTCCCTATAAGAGATTCACAGGCCAAGAAGAGAACTTTTGTTGACCCCTCAATTTTCTCCTGCATCACTCTATTGAGCAGTTCAGTTACTAACTTCGTTGTTGCAGATATAAAAGACATTTTGGATGCCATGTTTGCAACAGGACTGAGCCCTTCATTGACAGTCTGTCTCAGAGAGCTCAGCATCAATCTGCCTACCCTTAAAGGAGAAATATCTGAAGGACTTCTTAACATGCTCTCCTTGGTTCTAAGGAATAAACCATTCTTACATCCAGGTGTACCTCGGAGCTTGGAACAGCAAATGAGCAACATGAATTTGATGGTTGAACCACATGACCCAGCCAGTATAGTGTTAGCATTGAGAACCTTGGGCAGTTTCAACTTTGAGGGTCAGCACAGCTTGTTGACTTTTGTGCAGCGTTGTGCCGACCACTTCATACAGAGTGACCAACGTGATGTGAGGCTGGAAGCTGTGAAGACTTCGGCTAAGCTGTTAGCTGATGCTACTGTTAGAACAATGGCTACACCTTCTCGAACTCTCACTATGCTCACTGCTGAAGTAATTGGCAAACTTCTAGTAGTTTCGGTGACTGATCCTGAATATGAAGTTCGATATTGGGTACTGGGCTCACTCCACAATATCTTTGACACCCATTTAGCTCAGATTGAAAACTTGAGCTTCCTCTTTATCGCCATGAATGATGAAATGTTAGATATCAGAGAGTTAGCTATCTGCACAGTTGGGCGATTGAGTACAGTCAATCCAGCTTACGTCATGCCAGGTCTTCGCAAGACGTTGATACAATTCCTGACTGAACTGGAACATTCTGGAATGAGCCGGAATAAAGAACAAGCAGCCAGAATGCTGGATAATCTCATTCGACATGCGCCGAAGCTAGTCAAACCTTACATGGAAACTATCTTAAATGTTCTTGTGCCTAAGCTGAAAGAGTCAGATTCCAACCCTGGAGTAGTCATCAGTATCTTGAAGGCCATCGGTGACTTAGCTGATGTTCACGGCGACAATACGGGCCTCAAGAAGTGGCTCTCAGAACTCCTCGCGATACTTCTAGATTTGCTGTCTGACGCTAGCGCCACTGAGAAACGAAGCATCGCTTTATGGGCGTTTGGCCAACTCATCAGCGCGACTGGTCATGTTGTCACTCCATACAAAGAATATCCGAACCTAATGGATGTTCTACTCAACTTCTTGAAGACTGAACAGCAGCCGAAAGATCGACGCGAAACTATCAGAGTCTTAGGTCTATTGGGTGCTTTAGATCCCTACAAACACAAAATATCAAGAGGGTTAATTGACGGTAAACCTGACTCCAGCTTAGTGCCGGTAGCTGACAGTAAAGCTGAGGAGAATAACTTTGATATGACCACAAGCGAGATGTTAGTCAATATGTCGTCGCCTGTACTGGATGAATATTACCCCGCCATTGTTATATCAACTCTGATGCGAATTCTTCGCGACCCCACATTACAGCAGCATCACAAAAGCGTCGTACAAGCCGTCACTGACATCTTCCAGTCTCTAGGTATCAAATGCGTTCCATACATTTCGCGCGTTACCCCAAGTCTGCTCTACGTAGCGCGAGCGACCGATAACAACGATTTCCGTAAATTTCTCTTCACGCAACTCGCAAAACTGATCGCTATTGTGAAGCAGCACATTCGAAATTACCTTGACAAGATTCTTGATCTTGTGAAAGAGATGTGGACGCCGAATAGTCCATTGCAGCTTACGTTAGCTATACTTCTGCTCGTTGAGAACATTGCAGTGGCTTTGGGATCGGAATTTAAAACGTATCTGCCGCAGCTAATGCCGCAAATATTACGCGTGCTCGCTCACGATATGAGCGAAGAAAGGATTGTGACAAAGAACCTCCTATATGCGTTACAAAAGTTCGAAGACAATTTGGACGATTACATGCATCTTGTGATCCCATCGATTGTAAAACTGTTCGATGCGACGGACTGTCCGATATCCGTAGCTAAAGTTGCGATAGAAACAGTTGACTATCTGGCTGATACTTTAAACTATGGGGAGTTGGTATCGAGAATTATCCATCCTTTAGTACGAAGCTTGGACACTTGTCCGCCATTACGGACCACAGCTATGGACACCCTCTGCTCCTTAGTCTTTCAACTAGGAAAGAAGTACACGGATTTTATCCCGTTGGTGCAGAAGGTAGTGACGAGGCATAGGATCCAGCATCAGAACTACGAGTATCTGCTGACGAGGCTCCAATCTAATCAGAGTATGGATGAAGTCAATATCTCAAGGCGTAGACCGAGGAGTTACAATCAGGAGGTATGTTTCTATTCATATTTGTACTCTTTGGGTCAACATGCTCAGTTGTGACTTTTTGACCTTTAGTTCATTGGACCTTAAAGAATTCGACTCAAATGCTTAATTTGAAGGGTTTAAGGTTGGTCAAGATCTGAGATGTAGTAACTAAATTGCGCATTTAGTTTGCTCGATTGTATTGTTTGTCTTTGATAATTCATAAAATTATCTATCTAATCCATCTGCCACCTATATCAATCTCACCTAAAAGCAGCTAAAGTTGAATTTCGCTAACCAACTACCGATATTTTAAATGAGTCTAAAACATGACTTTTATTTCCAGACCCGCCTACTCGTTTGCGATACATCTCAGTCCATCCGCAAGTTATGCGTAAACGCGCATAATCTGAAGCTCGGCTGGACAGCGTCTAGTCGCGTGTCTAAGGACGACTGGTTGGAATGGCTGCGGCGATTCAGTATCGGACTGCTCACTGAATCGCATAGTCCTGCTCTTAGGTACACTAAACAATTTGATTCGAATGTATGATTGATTTGATTTGATGGGATTTTAATGATTTCGCAGCTTTCTAGTTTCACTATGTCTTAAAAACCACACTTTCACGCTACTATTGTATTCAATACTCATTATTGTAAACTAGCGCAACGCCCTGGCTTTGCACGGGTATTTAATAAAAAAATATAAATCTTTACACATTTTTGATTATAGATGTAGGTACATATGTATATTTCGAAGTATTGTTATAAGGATAACCCTAACTTAACAAAAAAAATATAACCCTAGGTTATCAGGGATACTGTAAGAATTGTTGAAAGTAGTATCGGAGCCTATTCAATTCAAATTATCAATTAAATATTTCCTCCTTATAATATTCTCATAGATACATTTTGAGCCAATCTGAACTCCTTTCCACACCACATCTAATCAAAACTCACTCTTATTGCGATTATAACCACCGGCTATAACCCTCTTTTATTCCAGAGCTTGCCTAGCCCTAGCGCACAACTACTCGCAACTTCTCCGGGACCTCTTCAACGCAGCCTTCGTATCCTGCTGGACTGAACTGGACAGTACAGCGCGGACTGAGCTGTCGAACAGTCTAGAACAAGCGTTGACGGCGCCCGACGCGCCGGAGTTAGCTCATACTGTGTTGAACCTGGCTGAGTTTATGGAACATTGCGAGGGCGGGACTCTGCCGATATCCACGCATTTGTTGGGAGAACGCGCGATGCATTGCAGGGCGTATGCTAAGGCACTGCATTATAAGGTGAGTTCATGAGGATATATAAATAAATTGCGGGACAATATACACACTGTATTTTTTATCTGTAACTAATTTTAAACAGTTTCAGAATAAGTTGAAGTGGTTTTTCTTTTTATTTTCCCTTGACTGTGACTAGGTGGTTTGCCTTCGTCAACCCACCTTGTATTCGGATGCCCTTTGGCCAGGTGGCCAAAGGGCATCCGAATACAAGGTGCTATGATGCTGAACCTATGTATCCATCAGTATACGAACATAGGCTGATGATGAATTCCTGACATTTTCGCGTCTTCACCTACAAACAAAAGCTATCTGTCCACAGGAGGAAGAGTTCCGTAGCGGCGCGACATTACAGGTGGTAGAAGCTTTGATCCACATCAATAACAAGCTTCAGCAGAAGGAGGCTGCCGAAGGACTGTTAGAGCGGGTCATGGCTCAGCGCGAGGCGGGCGATGCTAACCTCAAGGTAGACTAGATCTTCTTACCAGGGAATAGAGTTGTAGTGTAGTTAGCGCGACATTGCAAGTATTAGAAATGTTGTAGGCTAGACCTTATCACCAGGGAATAGAGTTGTATAGTTAGCGCATTGCAAGTGGTAGGAGCATTGAACAACAAGCTACAGCAGAAGGAGGCCGCCGAAGGACTGTTAGAGCGGGTCATGGCTCAGCGCGAGGCGGGCGATGCTAACCTCAAGGTAGACTAGATCTTCTTACCAGGGAATAGAGTTGTAGTGTAGTTAGCGCGACATTGCAAGTATTAGAAATGTTGTAGGCTAGACCTTATCACCAGGGAATAGAGTTGTATAGTTAGCGCATTGCAAGTGGTAGGAGCATTGAACAACAAGCTACAGCAGAAGGAGGCCGCCGAAGGACTGTTAGAGCGGGTCATGGTTCAGCGCGAGGCGGGCGATGCTAACCTCAAGGTAGACTAGATCTTCTTACCAGGGAATAGAGTTGTAGTGTAGTTAGCGCGACATTGCAAGTATTAGAAATGTTGTAGGCTAGACCTTATCACCAGGGAATAGAGTTGTATAGTTAGCGCATTGCAAGTGGTAGGAGCATTGAACAACAAGCTACAGCAGAAGGAGGCCGCCGAAGGACTGTTAGAGCGGGTCATGGCTCAGCGCGAGGCGGGCGATGCTAACCTCAAGGTAGACTAGATCTTCTTACCAGGGAATAGAGTTGTAGTGTAGTTAGCGCGACATTGCAAGTATTAGAAATGTTGTAGGCTAGACCTTATCACCAGGGAATAGAGTTGTATAGTTAGCGCATTGCAAGTGGTAGGAGCATTGAACAACAAGCTACAGCAGAAGGAGGCCGCCGAAGGACTGTTAGAGCGGGTCATGGCTCGGGGCGAAGCGGGCGATGCTAACCTCAAGGTAGGTTAGACCTTATTACCAGGGAATAGAGTTGTAGTTAGCGCGACATTGTAGGCGGTAGAAACGTTGATCCACATCAATAACAAATTAATTAAAGGGTGCTATAGCATGAGCAATCGTTTTCCACATTGTGCGAGACATGTCCTAGTTCTTGCCTTCCTACTCGGGTTATAAAAGGAAACTAGGGTGATTAATAGAACTTAATAAGTAGAAAGAAAATAAGTTACAATCGCGGACGGCTTGCGTGATGATTGTAAGGTCTAACTAAAAGCATTGGCTTTGATGTTGAAATTCTCTATGAACAATATATACCTATTCTATCTCTCTCTTGCTGATATAAGATTTTTCTCATTCTAGGTACAAATCAGATGGTACGAAAAGCTTCACAACTGGGAGAAAGCGCTCAACCTTTACGGAGAAAAGTTGAACACAGACCCCGATGACATGGACTCCTACCTAGGAGAACTGCGCTGTTACGAGGCCCTCGGCGAATGGGTCACCTTGTATGACACGGTGTCTAAGAGTTGGCCCGTCATGAAGTCCGAAGACAAGTATAAAGCAGCAAGACTCGCCGCAGCGGCTGCTTGGGGCCTGAACGAATGGGACTCCATGTCTAAATACGTAAACTTCCTCCCAGAGAATACTCAAGACGGCGCCTTCTACAGAGCGGTACTAAACATCCACAAAGGAGACTTCGAAATATCGAAACAGTTCATAGATATGGCTCGAACTATACTCGATTCAGAATTGACCGCGGTCGCGGGAGAGAGTTACCAACGAGCGTACGGAGCGCTTGTAAACGCGCAGTTGCTAGCGGAGTTAGAGGAGGTTATAACCTACAAACAAGTGACAGAGAGACGCGAGTCTATCCGCCAAGCGTGGTGGACTAGACTTCAAGGCGGACAGAGATTGGTCGAGGATTGGCGCAGAATCCTCCAAGTCCACAGTCTAGTGCTAACCCCACAGGAAGACATGGCGACTTGGCTGAAATTCGCATCGCTTTGCCGAAAGAGCGGCGCGCCGAGGCAAGCTCACAAGACGCTTGTAATGCTATTGGGTACGGATCCCAGTAAGAACCCCGATATGCCGCTACCTTCACACGAGCCGCAACTGACCTTAGCTTACGCCAAACATCTCTGGGTCGCTGATGATAAAAAGCTAGCCTTCGATCAATTGCAAAAGTTCGTAGACAACGCCGAGTCAGGGGATTCCGAACACGCCCGTCTTCTAGCCCGATGCCACCTGAAGTTAGGCTCATGGTGCGAATCTCTGCTCGGCATCAATGAGCATTCTATCCCCGAAATACTACGCAACTACGAAGCAGCTACTGAATTAGCTTCTGATTGGTACAAAGCTTGGCACGCGTGGGCTTACATGAATTTCGAAACTGTGCTTTTCTACAAGCATCAGGACGCCGGTTCGGAGACACCAGAGAAGCGTCAAACTCCCGAATGTATTCAACAACACACAGTGCCAGCTGTTGAAGGGTTCTTCAAATCTATCAAGCTGTCTCACGGCAGCTCGCTCCAAGATACCCTTAGATTACTGACACTGTGGTTCGACTACGGTCACTACCCAGCCGTTCACGAAGCGTTAGTCGAAGGAATAAGAACCATAGAGATCAATGTTTGGCTGCAAGTCATCCCACAACTGATCGCTAGAATCGATACGCCGAGAGCTTTAGTCGGGAAACTTATCCATTCGTTACTGATTGATATAGGAAAGTCACACCCACAAGCGTTAGTATACCCTCTAACTGTAGCATCAAAGTCCTCGTTCGTAGCGCGGAAGAACGCCGCCAATCAAATTCTAAAGTCAATGTGCACGCATTCAAGTAAACTTGTCAATCAAGCTGCTATGATATCTGAAGAACTTATCCGAGTAGCTATATTGTGGCACGAGCAATGGCATGAGGCTTTGGAGGAAGCTTCCAGGCTGTACTTCAGTGAGAATGATGTAAACGCTATGTTCAAAACATTGGAACCGCTCCATTCTATGTTGGAAAGAGGCCCGCAGACGCTGAAGGAAGTGTCTTTCAACCAAACTTATGGAAGGGAACTGAATGAAGCTCAGGAGTGGTGCAACAGATATAAAGTAAGTTTTTGTTTACTTTAGGATAGCTTTAAATTACATCAGCGCAGTATTTTTCAAGTAAATTTTACGATTTTCTGATGTTACTGCCACAATAAGAAGTTAAGTTGCAGGGTATGTCGCAAGATTCTCAAATCACTTGCCGCAGTCCGTAGGATATTGATTCCTTGTAAAAACTTGCTTAGTCATCAATTTATGCTTGAGTACCGGTTTTCTATTGCAGAAGCGTTACTCGAGCATAGATTGATGACTCAGCATAGTTTCCTAATATGTGCCTAACACTTATGTATGTACAAGCTATAACAGAGTAGTTACGCACTACATCCGTTCATGGTAATGCAGTGTGTAACCGCTCTAAATCATCCAAATCATCATCTAAATCATCCGCCTCCTTTCCTAATCACTGAAGATGCTGTTCCTTTTAGGCATTTTTTCGTCATACCTTAAATGATTCCCCTTCTCCCAAGGAATCCACAAACGTTCGCGATCTAAACCAAGCCTGGGACCTCTACTACCACGTGTTCCGTCGTATCAGCCGTCAACTGCCCCAGCTGACGTCTCTAGAACTGCAGTACGTGTCGCCACGTCTCCTCGGCTGCCGGGAACTAGAGCTGGCGGTTCCTGGGTCATACGTCCCGGATCAGGAGCTGATCCGGATCGCGCATATACAGAGCAGCTTGCAGGTATCATTTATTTCAGGCAACATAGAACAGTTAAGGATGGTAAAAACTTATTCTAGAGCCCATATCAACAAATACCTTACTGACTAACGTAAATACAAAAATATTAAGTCTTATTAACTAAGAGGGGCCGTGTGGTGCCGGCGTAGGATTTCACCACCCCCACTCTTCCCGTGGGTGTCGTAAGAGGCGACTAAGGGAGACACGCCGGGGGCGGACAGCAGCGCCCTCTGCAGAACAACTCCACCGAACTGCGTTCCCCAACCCGCATGTCCAGTGAGGAGATTATGACCAATAGCCTCCAAATGATAATCTATGGGCGCCCTAGGAGGCCTATGTCTAGCAGTGGACTATTATAGGCGGATGATGTGATTGCAGGTAACTAGCACTGCAATAGACTGTCACAGCTGACGTCTTTGGAACTGCAGGACATGTCTCCAAGTCTACTCGGCTTTGGGATTTGGAGTTCGCCGTCGCAAATAGCTGGCAGTTCCAAATGCGTTGTGCATAGCGCGATTACAGCGCCACCGACGCTATTGACATATGTCAGACCAGTCCAGACGACTTATGAATGTTCTACTTCAGAAAATGACTACTTTACTTTTAGTTTTTGTGAAATTAAGTCCACTTTTGGACTATTGTTGGCGTTACACTAGCAAGTCTATCTCCTAAGCCCCTTTGATATCTCGGATGTTAAGGCGACCCGTGTTTGCCTCGTTCCTCCGATATAACTCAGTGGTCTATTACTTTATAAATGTTTAATTTCCTTCGCAGGTGATAACATCGAAGCAACGCCCGCGGCGCCTTTGCATTCGAGGCTCCAACGGCAAAGACTACATGTTCCTGCTGAAAGGTCACGAGGATCTGAGACAGGACGAGCGAGTGATGCAGCTGTTTGGACTCGTCAATACTCTGCTGCAGGCTGACCCGGATACCTTCAGGTAAAGGCCGGATATACTATAACTAACAGCTAAACTTGGTAACCTCTTTAAATGTTTTTCGGTTATGGTTAAAAAGTCCATGTTCAAAAAACTTCTGCCCGCGGCTTAGGCGTTTTTTTTATAATATCAATGATCTAGGTTGTTGTGCAAAACAAGGCGAAGTCCCCTGCCGTTATCACGTTGAAAAAGTCTTACTATGAACTCTAGCGTTTACTCTCTTGCCTCATTGCGGATCCTAATTTAATTCACTTGGGTGTAATGATCCCACGTGAAAAGTGGCTTTAATTTAGATACGGTTTAAATCACATCTAAAATCCTCTCAAACATTATCTCAATTAGATCAGTTCACAATCCTAGCCATTGTTTTGTCTTATCAGTTCAATGAAGACAACATTCGATCAGGGTTAATAATAAGGGTTGTTCCAGACGCGATCTCGCGATCCAGCGTTACGCGGTGATTCCGCTCAGCACCAACTCGGGTTTGATCGGCTGGGTGCCGCATTGCGATACGCTACACTCGCTTATCAGGTAAGTCAATTTTCACACGTTTAAGACATCTTTTTTATTTCTATTCTTATTTGTTGATAGGATTATTTTTTATATACCACTAAGGTCGCAAACAAGCATACGACCCGTCTGATGGATATGTATATTTAGATTTTTAGAACTTTTTTTACCTAACAAAAAAATTTACAGTAAAATCTGACCAGGATGAAAAAATAAGGACTAGTATTTATACTTAAATCTATTTTCATATAAATTTCGCCGAAATGCAGGCAGTATTGCGTGCCACGTTCGATGGCAATGCTAAATCCTTGACCGAAATAAAAGCCAGCATTGATCACTGGGGACTTTTTAGTTGGCTTAATAACTTCTAGAACGAGATATAGTTACCATCTGTGCAAACGACTGATGAATTATATCAAAGAAGTCTATACATTCTGTAGTCCATTTTACTATAAAAACTATCGTAGTTTGATGAATTCATTATCAATGTAAGCGGGTTAACTACGAACCTATTAGGGGATGACGTTGGTGTTATTCCAAAACAAAATAGGTTCGTAGCTCATCCGCTTAAATTCATAATGAATTCTCTAGTCCTTTTCTCACTTATATTTTATATGATAATATTGATCATCTCAATATAAACAAATTTATAGATAATTCGTAGGTAATGATTTATATAGTGTTTTGTTAGTTGCTATCGTGTTACCTATCTGGAGGCTATAGTGAAACCATTTCCATTGCTTGCTGCCCTCGCCAGGGACTACCGAGACAAGAGGAAGTGTCTGCTCAACATCGAACACAGGATCATGCAGCGGATGGCCACGGATCTGGATAAGCTGATGCTGATACAAAAGGTTAGTATACAACCTCTTTAGTTGACCGGTGTGAAGTTCCCGACCTCTTTTGTTGACGGTGTGAAGTTCCGCCGGATACTAAACGTTGAGCGGAAAGTTCATGAGTCATGACGTATTTGTACGATCTGCAGAGGATCTCTGTAGTTGACACGTTTAATACACACATTTAAGTAATTTCCATATAATAGATCCAACAGTACAGTTTTTCAGAATTAATCATTATTATCTTATCTTAAAATCTAGTGAAATATGTGATTGCGGACTGTATGCAATGAAATTCTAGTCAAAAATTGAACTTTTATCATATTTCAAAACCCCATCGATCCAAAAGTACAGTCAACAACAAAACTCGCAAATCAAGTTCTGCACTACCCTCATTCCAGGTGGAAGTATTCGAGCACGCATTGGAGCACACCGCCGGCGACGACCTCGCCAAGCTGCTCTGGCTGAAGAGTCCGTCCTCCGAGGTGTGGTTCGAGCGGCGCACCAACTACACGCGCTCTCTGGCCGTCATGTCCATGGTGGGGTATATCCTGGGCCTGGGGGACAGGCATCCCTCCAACATCATGTTAGACAGGTATTGAAACAACTATTTGAATACATACATGATACCTTTATTAACAGAGAAAATCCTTCTCTTATAAAATGGGGATTGGGGACAGGCATCCCCCCAACATCATGCTAGACAGGTATGGAAACAACTAATTCAACACATACATGTTACCTTTATTAACATATTAACATAGAAAATCCTTATCTTATGAAATGGGGATTGGGGACAGGCATCCCTCCAACATCATGTTAGACAGGTATGGAAACAACTAATTCAATACATGTTACCTTTATTAACATAGAAAATTCTTATCTTATGAAATGGGGATTGGGGACAGGCATCCCTCCAACATCATGTTAGACAGGTATGGAAACAACTAATTCAATACATGTTACCTTTATTAACATATTAACATAGAAAATCCTTATCTTATGAAATGGGGATTGGGGACAGGCATCCCTCCAACATCATGTTAGACAGGTATGGAAACAACTAATTCAATACATGTTACCTTTATTAACATAGAAAATTCTTATCTTATGAAATGGGGATTGGGGACAGGCATCCCTCCAACATCATGTTAGACAGGTATGGAAACAACTAATTCAATACATGTTACCTTTATTAACATAGAAAATTCTTATCTTATGAAATGGGGATTGGGGACAGGCATCCCTCCAACATCATGCTAGACAGGTATGGAAACAACTACCTACTTCAATACATACATGTTACCTTTATTAACAGAGAAAATCCTTCTCTTATAAAATGGGGATGGGCGACAGGCATCCCCCCAACATCATGTTAGACAGGTAAGGAAATAATGACTATTTAAATATATACAGAATAAAAACTTTTATGATCAAATCCCAAATCCCTCTCTTAGGAAACCTCATTTAGATTTAAGCTCGCCTTTGTGCTAGTAGAAATAGTATTTACAATCGAAACAATAGAGCTAATTGCAAAAACTACAAGTTGGTCCGATAGCAGTCGGAAGTGTTGCCAAAATACTGGCAGCATTGCCTAGCTGTATGGCAATGCTGATTCGATGTGCTAGATACTGACCAGCTCTCGGGTACTACAAAGACACACTAATGTATCTGAGTCTGAGTCCCTGCGCCAAAGTGAAGCTTACCGTTCGACTCCGGAGATTGCCAGGTGTGGTGAACCCGTTTCAATCTAAACGGTATTCTTGTAAGTCACCTGTGTTACTCCATCGCTGGATGCAGACCTCCCAAAAGCCTACGGATACTTGAACGGCCTACGTGTGTTACGTTTGAAGGAGTGCAACCGTTATTATGATTATGATGGCCTACAGATAAATGGACTCCCATAATAGTTGTCGATTATTGATAATAGGACACCTTCCGGCCAGATAAGATGACTTGCGAAGACTGCAGGCAGTGGATGCGAGAAGCTGAAGACAGGGCGTTATGGCGCTCATTACGGGAGGCCTATGTCCTGCAGTGGAATAACATGGGCTGATGATAATAGATAGATCGATAGATATTTTTTTATTTCATAGCCTTTTAAATAGATATATTATATAGAATAATCGGTATTAAAATTAACTTACTCTGTAGAATAATGATGATGATGAAAGATAAATTAAGATGGGTTATTCCCGCTCGTACCCATGCTTCGTCCCTACTGGTGGCCAGCAGGAAGTTTACTTTCCGATCGTCCCCACATTTATTTGCATGGGAACGAACGAACTACCCGTTACATTTTTGTAAATTAGCTCGTTTCTTTAACGCTCCTTGTATATTATGTTTCGAATTAATAATAATAATAATAATGTTGGACAATCCACACAGCATCATCTAGCCCCAAGCTAAGCAGAGCTTGTGTTATGGGTACTAGATGACTGATATACATAATACAATATTATTAAATAGATAGATATTTTTTTTTTTATTATACATAGAAAACGAAAAAATTAAATATCAATTTGTTTTGTTACTGCAGAGTAACGGGCAAGTTCCTCCACATAGACTTCGGGGACTGTTTCGAGGTGGCCGTGACTCGGGACAAGTTCCCGGAGAAGATTCCCTTCCGACTCACCAGGATGCTCATCAATGCTATGGAGGTGAGTGGCGTAAGACTACTTTCAGGGACGTGTATTGGGAAAGGTTAGAAAGAAGACAACTTTCAGGGAAGTATGTATATTGGGAAAGGTCAGAAAGAAGATGGAAAGGGTAGGAAAGAAAGATAATAAAAAAAGTTATAAAAATATCAAGAAAGTTATGGTAATCTATTTCGTCCTGGACACTTCTCAGATAATTTTTATCAGTTTTATGCTAGTCTTATTTTAGCTGCATGCTGTGTTAAGATCAATACTTTTGGAACGAGTGAAAAGTAACAAATTGAATTAATTAATTATACCCCAATAAATTTACAATTTCCGCGGGATTTATACCCGTGGCCTCGGTATGGAAACCCGGTAACCAGACTAGGCGAAAATCTTTAGGGCTTTCTTCTGACCGCACCGTTATACTGGAAGATCGCGGGTTCAATTCCCGTCGAAATCTCTTACGTCTAATGTAATTTAGAGCGTCAAGTGAGAGTTTCTTACTTTTTTGATCACGTCATTCGTCTACTTACTTGTCATCAAAGTCTATGGTTATTCCAATTAAAATCAGATAGGCCATCTCCTGCAGTTCTGAGGAATAGGAACCATCAAAGATGTTGAACACAATGACAGATCTGAAATAACTCATCACAACACCCAGGTGTCAAATAAATGTGTTATCTATCTATCAGGTGACCGGCATCGAGGGCACATACCGGCGCACATGCGAATCAGTCATGGAGGTCCTACACCGGCACAAAGACAGCGTGATGGCCGTGCTCGAAGCCTTCGTATACGACCCCCTGCTCAACTGGCGGTTGATCGACGCGGGCCGCCGCAGCCGGAACGACCCCGACGCATCAGAACCACTGTCCACCTCCCCGCAAACGAGCAAGCCTAGGCCCATCCAGATTGGGTTGAACGATCCCTTGGACCAACCAGCGGAGACCAATCTGAACAAGCGAGCGTTGGCTATAGTCAATCGAGTGAGGGATAAGCTGACGGGACGGGACTTCCCCCATATCTACGAGACGGTGTCGGTTCAGAAGCAAGTTGATTTGCTGATCCAGCAGGCGACTAGTAATGAGAATCTGTGCCAGTGTTATGTGGGGTGGTGTCCTTTCTGGTAATCTGTTGCTACTGATAGAGGTCTGTATACTTTCACATGCGTTATAAAGGTAGAATAATACTGCGTCCACGCTACGAAATGTACGGGATACATTGAGATCTGATCGCTTCAATTTGTATGAGACAGATGGCACATTTATCTTACGCCACTTCATCCGAGGTTTATATAATTATGTCGCGTACGTGGCGTGGACTCAAGTCTGTTTGTACCTTGATTGCCATAAACTGACATTTATCGGCAACGTTTTACAATATAGCTTAGATGATGCGGATTATGATTAGTGTATGTATACTTTCTGTTAAGGCTTCGGTGACGGATGAATTTCCCATACAATCGTAATATTAAAATGATTTGTAATTAAATAGAATAGTATTTAATAAATACTATTCTATTACATAATAGCAGTACATGGTGAAAATATGGTCGAATTACAAATCATTTTGGCATTACGTTTGTATGGGAACTTCATCCGTCACCGGAGCCTTAAGGAACGGCTTGATATGAGGCAGCTCGGCAGTGACGTTGTATCGCGTATACAACCTTTATAAAGATGCTTGTCCGTTCGTTATTCTAGGATCTAACTAAACCTTCAAGTTCAATGGAAAGCATCGAATTCTTACGATTCAGTAAGTCGTGTGGATTGTCCATCATTATTTATTATTATTCGGTGCTCGTAGTTATATGAGACTGTTTTTCAGTCATTAGATAAGTTTCATATTATTTCAGGGCGAATACCTTGATTAATGGTATAAATTTTTTTCTTTTTCGTTATAAAGTTAAGGAAAATCTTAAAAATACTGATTATTGGTGTCGAGTATTGGTTTTTGAAATAAAATAAAAAAACTAATTTGTAAGCACTAAAAAAATGGACGGAGGTTCGCCTGCGAGGAGATTGCCGGTTCGATTCCCTCACTTTCTACAGATATTTTCCAAGTACGCTGGGTTTTCTATGTATAATAAAGGTTTTTAATGTATTAAGTATAAACTTTTATCCTTTTAGGGGCGGGGCTAGATGATGCTGTATGGATTGTACAGTAAATAATGCTGGACAATCCACACAGCCTCTGATAAAACGGGGTGGTCCGTTTTAGTGCTGTCAAGTTAAGTTTTTGCAATCACCATCGACACCATTAATGGTGTTAATTCAGATATCGCAAAAATTTGGCTAAATTGAAAAGCATTCAAAATATTGCCGTCTTTTTTATTTCGCTCGTTACAAAAGTGACGGCAGCATTATTGCATTCAAAACCGGTTAAATTTTTTTAAGGCGAAATCTAAACTTACGAAATAGTCTACATTTAGTAGTTTGTGTTATTTATAAAATGTGTTTAGCAGCAATGGTGTTTCGTGTCGACTTTCCATAAGTGCCTAAAATATACTACGATAGGCTCTTGACTTTTGAGAGTAAAATAACGATCTATGTATATAGATCGTTCCGTGTACTCTCGTCAAAAAGTGGTAGCTTAAGTTTTATTACCACCATTAGAAAAGTTTTTATACCAGATAGCTTTTTTCGACGGAAAAAACATGATTTTCAATCTAGCGAGGTCGAGTTTTGAGAAAATGTACTGTAGCTTTTAATTTGGGATTTATTTAGTCACTATACTTGTAAGTATATTATTTAGTCGTAATTCTTAGAAATAGGAATATAATAAGTTACTTTTTGTTGCATAGCCTGAGATGTTATTTTATATCACAGTTCCTTTAATGAAAAATGTATGTACATTAATAAATTTTTCAGACGCGTACGTTTTGTATACTGTCTGGTTATCGTAGATATGGAACGTACCGTTGCCGCACATAACAGAAATGAGCATTCAAATATGGGCTTTACTTTCTAGTAAATAAGATACATTTTTACTGACAGTATCAGAATGCACGCTTTTTATCACTAGCCATAGTCACCCAATTATGTATTTTTTTCAAGTTACCTTTAGAGTAAGGTGTCAAACAGACAAAGGCTTTTTCGCACGTAATTCGCACGTGACGTGCAGGTATCCTCTCTAAAGTAGCCAGTTTTACCACAAACTACTTTAGAGAGGGTTCTGTAAAGTAGTTTGTGGTAAAACTTGCGCGCAGAATAGCGGACAATTCCCGCCACGTACATCTTAAAGGACTTGCCCCTCTGCACGCAAAACCACCGGAAGCAAAAACTCGTTGGAGATCGGCGGACCTCGAGAGCTTTTGGTTACCCCCGACACTATATCTCAATAAATTCCAGCGCAGCCATAAATAACAGCTTCTAAGAGGCCTACAAGGTTCTCGAAGCGACAGCATGTGACTCGGGAAACGTTTTTCACGACGTTGCTTGTAGCCAGAAAAAATAACTCTAGTTCGTTTCTTACCCGCATTTAACGACGTAGAGTCGAATGTTGAAGACTATACTGGTAAAAAGGGTAAATGTTGGACTAAAGCTTCAAGAATTGCCCGAACGGCCATTGTGTAATTTTGTGACTGTAAATTGCTACACTAAACTGGATCTAAAGATAACGAGTTTGAGCACATATTTCAATGGTTATAGTTGTGCCGTGCGGCAGCGGTGCGTTTACGTGCTAAGTGCTTACTATTAAAAACGATGATAGATTGACCCTGTTCATCTATTTTTGTCATTAACACCTGTTCCTATTTACATATGAGGTTCTTTTAATTTATTGCGTCCAGATTAAGTAACAAAACCATATGTAACTAAAGTTAAGACATACATAACTTTTATTATACTTGTTATACTCTTTAACTAAGATACTATTTACTAGTTCCTATTTGTTTATTTATTTGTAATTTTCTATGATAATAAAGGTTTTAACCTGTTTGTATGCCAGGTAATTATTACGTTTAATAATTTGTTACTTTTGATATAATTTACCTGGGATTGGTATTTATTATTTGCAAAATTTGACATCTTACTTTAATTTTTATTATTGTTATGAATATTTTCTGACATTTTACAAGTATTTTGAATCATCATCATTGTTACAAGTAGGTATACTTTTTTCTATGAAATGTTATTTTATAAATCTGCATTAATTTAATGTCTATAGTGTTAGTCTAGTAGATTCCATTTACAACACACTGTAATTAATAATTGTTAGTGAAATTAATAAAATAATTAACTCGTCCAGCGGTGCAATGACGCAAAAACCACCCATCCTATACTGGACATATGAAAGCCTTTCGATGGCCTTGTTAGCTGTTTTAATGAACTTCGCCTACCATTTATTTCAATGGCCTTCGTCGTACAATTGCAGATTACGAAAGCTATTCCAAAGGCTTTCAGATATCATGGGCGTTTTAGCGATATTCCACAACGTAGGGAACGGGTCAATTTTTACCTACAAAAAAAGCCGTGTATTTGTCTCGTGTCGTCCACGCTCCTCTTTTACAAGGGTGAGGTTAGGGCTACTTAGGGGAAGTCTGAAACAAGTGATAGTAATAGAAAAGTGATGTACGGAAGTTTCAGACTTTCCCATATAGTAGCCCTGAAAAAACCCACCCTGTTTTTAACTACAGTACTTTTGTACGTACAGATTACATGTCCAGTTCACTGACTCGCCCTGCGTGTTCACGTAATTTTTATTCCAGACCCGATGACGCACCTGGCATGTTCAGGATTTCCCAAACACATCCATATTTCCGCTCAAAATTATTCTAAATATACGCGGGACGGCCACAAATATAACACATAAAATGTACCTTTCCATATTGCCAGTAAATGCGTGTGACGTGTCCATTTCAATTGCCGGTGGGTGAGTCCAACGTGAAATTTACGTAGCATTCGACAAGACATTTATTTCTGGTCGTTTTCTATGTATAATAAAAAGTCATCTAGTACCCATAACACAAGCTCTACCTTGGGGCTAGATGATCCTGTGTGGATTGTCCGGCATTATTTATTTATTTATTTATATTAGTGGCATTGAACGTGTTAAAAATGTTCCCGTCCCTAACAGCCTAAACAGCAGTAAACTAATGTGTATTATACTAAGTTATAAAAGATGTTACTTAATCTGGACGCATCTTTACGTTCGATTGAATTTGTTCTGGCCTGTCGACTGATTACGCTACACCGATTCCATAATGACATTTGAAAGCCCTTTGAATAGCCTTCGTAAGTAATTGTATGAAGGCCATTGAAACTGCTTCAAGCAGGGCTGCGGTATACTCAAATACCAGTTCTATTGACAGCGTGATACCGGTACATCTTAGGTGTCGATATAAATTATGCCGGCAATTTTAAAAAACTATAATTAGATTCAGTGATTCGGTACTAAAATATTGGTATTTTCAATAAGTATCGGTATAATACCGATATTATGCATTGGTATATGGTATTAACATATTATGTTGGCAGGCGTAGGCGCATTCAAAGGACTTGAAATGTCTAATAATCAGTCGCTGGTCTAAACAGATTTATATAATTCGTAGGTAATCTAACTAATATTATAAATACGAAAGTTTGGATGTTTAGATGCATCGATCGTTTCTTTATCACGCCAAATCTACTGAACAAATCGAGCTGAAATTTTACGTACAGGCCAAGAACAAAATATTGGCTTCTTTTTATCCCAATCAGTTAACAGGATAGAAATTAACTTTTCAATACCAATAACATGTGTTTCCGCGGGCAGGATCTAGTTTCTAGTAAATCTGGCGCGTAGACAGAAAAGTTATTTGTATTTACTAAACTTCAGGGCCTCAACCCTAGATAACTATCGATACTAGTTTATGAATACGAAGGTCTGTTTGTCTGTTATCT
Source organism: Eupithecia pulchellata (assembly GCA_963931895.1). Classification (NCBI taxonomy): domain Eukaryota; kingdom Metazoa; phylum Arthropoda; class Insecta; order Lepidoptera; family Geometridae; genus Eupithecia; species Eupithecia pulchellata. The sequence goes on along the minus strand of OZ007540.1, from coordinate 8,626,726 downwards.
TTTCGCGACTAAACAGCTGATTTTATTGAAAAGCAATGAGATACAGATTGTGTCCCCTTGAATAATACCTACTTTTGTTTAGGAAGAGCTGTGCATGCGACTCATCGTCCGTGCAGAAATAATATTTTAATTGACCCCTATTTTTGTTAGTAAAAGTATCGTAAGCCCTTAATTTTCCCTTAACTTAGATGAATAATAAAATTTTTTTAAGTTTACAAAGATATACGTCACCTGTTTTGGAGGATTCCAGGGTAAGTTACAAGCTATAACAGCTACTGTCAGTGAAAGCCTCAAACATATAGACAAAAAAACAGTGGTTGTGTTAAATTAATATATATACCATACCTACATACATATAACTTTTCGGAGCCTATTAAATTCAAACAAACAAACATAAAAAACAAACAAACCAACAATCACATCTTTCCTCTTTATAATATTAGTTTATACTACCGTAATACGGTATACATACTACCTCTATGTACTTTCATGTGTGTAAACAGCTGTTATTTTGACATAAAAGACCCTTTGTTTTTAATTTACTAGAAAACATGTGTTAAGCCGCAAACAGGTTGTTATTTTGACATTAAAGACCCTTCGTTTTTATTTTGCTAGAAAACATGTGTTGCGAACAGGTTTGGATGTATATAATATGTATGTTCTGAACTTTTTCTTATGCATCTTTGGAGAATTATAGGAGTCGAGGCCCTATCAGTTGTAATTTATGTTGATGTAAATATTGTTATTAAAGCAATTGTGTGCACACGAAATAAATGCGTTTTTGTTGATACGTAATCGTTTTAATTCTTATCAAATAATTAATCTATGTACCTATTGAGATAGAAAGTCGTTCTAAGGGCATTTAATAAAACAATATTATAAGTAATTTTTTATGAGAACTGAATGAATGAACCCGTTATAGCAACACTAGCGACCCGCCCCGGCTTCTCACGTAGCTATGCAATGATGGTAAAAAATATACACCTTGAATCACTCGAAATAGAAAAAAAACAGCATCAAAATGCGTTGCGTAGTTTTAGATCTAAGCATACATAGGGACAAACAGACAGACAGCGAGAAGCGACTTTGTTTTATACTATGTAGTGATTGGCCTTGTGTTCTAGGTGCGGCAAGTAATTTGCCTTTTAAACTATTATTGGACCTTTAATTCCACTTTACTTATAAGTTTATGGGCAGTGGATAATTGTATTTATTTGGATAGTATAGATTTCACTTACCTATACTCATCTACATAGGAGTTTGGAAGTGGTTGGCACAAAACCCTTAACTGGTATAAAATTTTTCGTCCGTTCCACCTAGTTACATTGTAGTTACATTGATGTAACCAGCTGGACATTTTTATTCCAAGTAGTTACATTTAAAAATGTAACTTTAACGTAACTAATGAGACTTTTTTGTTCCACCTAGTTACACCGTAGATAGGTAGATAGATACTGTATGTGGCGTGGCGTACAAATCTTGTAAGCCTAATTTGACACACACTAACGGTTTTGCGATTTTCTTTTTTTTGTGCGTTTAAATAAAAGCTTGTCGTGAGAAATTCTTAACGATCTACCTATTTAAAGTGACGTGAATATTTAACTATTGTATTTTAGGTATATACCTAATGATAATTATCTGAGTGTAATTGATATAGGGTTTAGGCTTAGGGCTATTATCATTATCGTAATATACTTAGTTATCATTATCACGATTCCGTTTTTGCAAAATCCAAATAAAATAAATTGACAGCACTTAAATGTACCTAGCTGGCGTTATTTTGATCGTTAAATTAATTTTAAAATTAGTTTTTGCTACAGCTGAATTCAGTCAGTAACTTGGTATTCAGTTCGGTTAATATATGGAAACTGCATTACAACAAAATTTTCAGAGTTGTTACAAGAAAATCTATTAGACTATTAGATAACGTTTCACTACAAAGGTCAAATAGAACAGGCTCGCTAACAAACAAAAACATTCGCTCTGGACATCGAATCATGCTCAGATAAATGAGGTATCTAATCAACGATCATTGACTTTAATCAGTGGTACGGTGACCGCAGCACAAGTTGGCCGCACCCTGCGCGTTTGTCGCTTTGAGCACGCGATCGGAATGGATCAGTTCAAAATCGTCGAGTACGCCGCTTTAAGTGAGTCTTGGTTTCTATACTTAATAGGTACTTAAGATCTACATCCAAATATGTAATAAGTATCAAAGAAGTAGCTTTGATCGAAATTGGTGAGTTTTAGAGTGAAATATGTGAGTAGCGTCAAAATAAGTAGTTTAAGCTGCTTATTTAATTTTACTTATTTTATCGTATTTGATCGAAATTCGCGATTTGATCGAAGTTTAGAGTCAAATATGTTAATAGGGTCAAAATAAGTAGCTTTGATTGAAATTGGCCAGTATATAGTATTTAGTCGGTATATTGGTTTGGTACTTACTGATTTTAGCAGGTTATACCTACCAATTTTTCTGAATGAAACAATGCAAATTGTTCAATTTGTATGTGCAGCTAAAATAGGTTTGGTACCAAAATTGGGGAACTTTTCCAGAGCGTTTGTACTTAGATGTGTAATGTAATAGATAAGTATTAAAAAAACAGCCAAATTCTAAACTTTTTAAGTCTTTAGGTATTGTTATATTAATAACAGTTTTGTGAGTTAATTATGCTGCAGTTCCCCTGCGAATTCGTTAATCTAAATCAATCTTAATAAAAGCACAAACCGTTTCCAAATAAATGACTCAATGTCAATTAAAAACAGCTTTCGTGGAAAACGGCCGTAATGGCATTACCGTCTATGAATAGTCAAAGCCATGTCTTTTGGCAAACGACCACTGAACTGCCCTTGAAAATAAATTATGCCAAAATATTATCTTCTTACAAAATATAGTTGAACGTCCTATTTGATAAAGTGTGGTCTAACATGAGTTTTAAATAAAGACATAGCTAAACATGTCTCGTTACTAATTAAAGATCTCGTCTAATGAGTTGACTAATCTTCCAACTTGTTTGGTACCCTTGATTTCTGCTGTTTGTGATAGTATTTAACAAATGTATGTTGAATATCGTAGGGGTTAGAGATAACATTGATTAATAAATAATTGCTAATGCTTATTCCTTGTTACAACTCCCTCATCCAGATAACATCCTAGATAATACTTATAGATACCTAAGCTTAAATGGTTATCTATCACATCATCATGACTAAGATAGATAAGTTTTATTTTAACATTTCAGATGAAGAAATAAAAAGCCTGCTGAAACACGCGACCGCAATCCGTGAGAAAGCATACATCCCTTACTCTAACTTCGCCGTCGGAGCAGCTTTGCTCACAGAAGATGACTCTAAAGTCTACACCGGATGCAACATAGAAAACTCTACGCTCTCCCCCACAATATGCGCAGAGCGGGCCGCTATATCAAGAGCTGTATGCGACGGTTACATAAAGTTCAGTAAAGTGGCCGTCATAGCCCATCAGACTGAATTTACCGCACCCTGCGGAGTTTGCAGACAGACCCTCAATGAGTTCCGCAGTGCAAACGGAGACATGGAGGTTTACCTCAGTCGGCCGGCATTAGACCAAGTGTTGTGTACAAAGTTGTCGCAAATACTGCCGCTTTCCTTCGTGAGCTATAAAAAAGACAATGGCGGGAAGCAGTGTTCCATTGGCAGAGAGTAAAGACTGGTTCCTTTTACAGTCATGTGTGACCGTGAACGGGTTAGCGGAAGTTGCACTAGAATTATTAGAAGTTCCGATAATGGCTGGCATACCAGCAATCGATAGATAGATAGAAAATACTTTGTACCACACAAAGAAAGAAAAGGCAGGCAGGCATGCTTAAAGTAAAAGAATTATAAAGAGCTGCCTTATCGCTATGATCGATCTCTTCGAGGCAGCCTTGGGATGAACTGGACATGAAGGAACAATATCGACGTAATTTATTGTTTTTTTTTATTTATGATACTTTTGTATGAAAGTCATAACATAAAGCATGATTAAAAATAAAATGCACGCTCTTATACTAAATGCCTAAGATACTCTAGAAAACGAAACACGTTTAGTTTTAGAACCTGATTAACAAGTCGTTTATTGGAAGGGACATGTAATAAACTAATAAATTGTTTAACAATTTTATTGCGTACTTTCTTATATACAATAGGATTATAAAACGCTTACATTAATTACATACAGGTAACAATAAAGCTATTAACAAACTAAAAAAACAAGTAAGTTATTGAGAGAAAGATCGTATACAGGGCGTCGCACATGGAGGGAAAGTACCTTAAATATTGTAGTTGGAACATTTTACTCATAGAAGACATTAATTTAAAAAACAATTTTAACTGCTTTAATATAATACATTATTAAATAGTTACATGTTTAAACCGGCAATCTAACCCGCTACACGCTATGTCTTCTTTAAGTAAAATGTTCCATCTACAATATTTGATCTACTTTCCCTCCTTGTGGCGTAGCCGTGGGACGCCCTGTATAGCAACAGGTGATTCCCCAGAGCAAAAAAATTATTAATATTACAATCATTAATGATTGTAATATTGTATTGTAAATAATACTAATAACTATAAGTCAAATAGGACGTTCAAGTTCAGTTGATCTCGGGCCATTTAGTGACCCGATCCTTTGGGAGGCATGCGTGAGGCGTAGCCAACAGCACAGAGACCCTTCATGAGTGCTATCTAAAGGCGACACTGCACCACACAGGTTGTTATAACATAACTGGAGGCAAGGAACATGGATAGAAGGTAATTACAGGAGTTAATTACAATAATTAATTTTCATTTTAAACAAAGGTTTTACCACAATCTACCAAATGGTTTGAACATTTATACATTTCTTCTTTTGGTGGCATAAAGCTGCCGCAAATCAAATGATAAAGGATAACCCCGAAATGATAAATAATGCCATCTATCGTCTCATTAGAGGAGGCCTATGTCCAGCAGTGGACTATTATAGGTTGATGATGTTATTGAGAGACTGCCGCAATAATGTGGTAAACGCTTTGGCTTTAAATACCTATTCATTAAGGTCTCGAAAGAGGACAAATTGGCTTTAACTTTAAGGCAGTGTTCGTCAACATCAGACAATTTATAAAGGTGATCCGTTCCATCGTTAAATCTTATAAAATCTACGAGTTACTAGTATTATAGCAGTTTGCTAAACATGTTATTGGCTTATATTGACATATTTACAGTTGATTGCTTTATAATTAAAGTAAGTAGTAACTTTAAGTCGAGTAATAAATAACTTAATCACTAACATAGTAAACTAATTTCGGCTCCGGCGACATTGATGAATATCTCAAATATACACAAACGTAATACCAAAATGATTTGTAAATTGAGCATATTTTCACCATGATCTGCTATTACTTGTATTGAAATTGTATTACGACCTCTGTGGCGCGGTGGGCGAAGGTCCGCCTGCGACGCAGGAGGTTGCGGGTTCGATTCCCGCCTCAGGACAAATATTTGTACGATCTGCAGATATTTGTTCAGGGCGTTGTGGTCGTTTTCTATGTGTTATAAAAATTATCTATATATGTAATAATATTGTATGATGTATATCAGTCATCTAGTACCCATAACACAAGCTCTGCTTAGCTTAGGGCTAGATGATGCTGTGTGGATTGTCCGGCATTATTTATTTATTTATGTATTGATATAGGTTTCTACCACAAATTTGTTACAGAAATGAAATAAACCGAATTTCCGATTTGGAAAGAAACACGTTTTCTTATTATTTGTGTAGATAGGTGGTTATTTTCAAAAAAGCTTGTGGCAGGGACCTACATAAATACTATTCTAATACAAATAATAGCAGATCATGGTAAAAATATTCTCAAATTACAAATCATTTTGGTACTACGTTTGTATGGGAATGTCACCGCCGGAGCCTTGAACGAAAATCTGAATACTGTCATCACAAATATTGCACAAACATAATAATATGATTCACATAATAATATGTTTCACATAATGAGTAGATATAGCTACCGCAGAGCCCTGAGGAGTCGATAATTTCGAGAAGCCATGTACAGTCCGCGTCACATAACATAAGTAGGGGCAAGTGCTGTTCCTATGGACGCTTGTACCTGTGGACATATTCAATTCTGACGAATCTAGCAACCCTAGATTTAAAATTTGAACGCGATCGTAAAGTATTGTCTATGGTTTAAAGTTTTGACGTGTCGCCATCTTTGTTTTCTGTGTGGTTGTTTAAATGCCGGCTACGAAAGTTTTTTGCGCCAAAAAGTAAGTAATTTTGCTTCATTCAAATGAGTTTTACCGTGAAAGTACTCACGATAACGGTTTGAATGTGTTTGCTGTCTAATCTGTGTTGTATATTGCTTTGATTGTGTTGTTTTCCTTGTCTATAAGTCTGTTCTATCCTCAAAGTTAAATCAGTTTTAATTTTTATGTCTGAATTTGTACCTATGGACAAAAATATGTGTGTACCTATGGACTGTCCACAGGTACAAACATGTCATACATAATACATAGTTTTGTTTATTTTTTCAGTGCCTCACAGTAAAACTGGTTTAAAAAGAAAGAGAATATGCCTCGATACACTTACAGCAACAGTAAAAACACAACAGGGTAAATGTGAACGATTTCTTCACCAACTTGGAATCGGTCATGAGACGTTACAATTTTCCACCAGGATCGATTTTTAATGTAGATGAGTCTGGGATCTCTACTGTTCACAAGTCAGGGAAAGTATTAGCTCCTAAAGAGATTCGTTAGCTAGGAAAGATGACTTCAGGAGAGCGAGGAGTGAATACCACAATGATAGTTTGCATAAATGCTGTTGGAAACGCTGTACCTCCTGTATTCATATTCCCATGGGTTAACTGCAGAGACAACATGTTGAAAGGAGCTCCACCTGGTTCTCTGGGTGTGGCTAATCAACCAGGCTGGTCAACAGAACCAATTTTTTAAAAGTTCTTGGATCATTTTTTTTCAATTCGCTAAGCCAACAAGAGAAAATTCAAAAAGAAGTAAAACTTGTATGAAGAGTGTCGAAATGAATACAAATAAGTATAATAGAGTATCTTTACGTTTGTTTGAAGTAGTTTTTAGGAGTCTCTAATTGTTATTTTTGATTATTATTGTTTAATTCATGTGACTGTCCCTAGGTACAACATCGTCCACAGGTACATTTCTATTGTACATAGGTACAATCGTCTGCTGAACCTGTGGACATATATGGTGTTTTTAAGAAAGTTGGTTTTTTTCGTAAGTCGTAAGTAATATTAAGACAAGGATTTAATTTTAAGAACGGCTGATTATCTTTTAATACATGTTTTAAAATAAAATTATAAAATACTTAACTGTTTCAGACTTAAATTTGTTTTTATTCTAAATTCTGGAAAGTGTCCACATGTTCCGCACTTGCCCCTACCCCCTATCTCAATGTATGTGGGACACAATAGTGGCTATTGTTGGGAATTTCAGACTTTGAGTATTATGGATGGAATATTATAGGTGGTTCGATCCTGAGCGGCGACGTGAAAATTTTTTGCATGTGAACATTTGTGACAAGTTACAAGGCAAATAGAAGTACTTAGTCGACAATAGTTATATTTGGTAGACAAGGGGGATACTTAATTCTGACGCGCACTGCACCTACGTCTATTTGTATGGGATTTGGTACAGCGCCTCTAACATTTCAGATTTAGATTTCAATAACTTTATTTATTTAGGCTTACAAAATAAGCACTCAGACAAGCCAAGTTTCATCCAATAAATTATTATAAAATAAGAAATAAGCTATTATTGATTTAATACTTCAATTTTCTTTTATAAAATGGAACACCACAAATTCAATACAAAAATGGAACGCCTCGATGACAAAGTATCGATATTATCAAGTAACCAAACACAGGGCCCTGAGACTAAACACAAGTTAATTTTAAAGTTTAAGTCCCATATTAATGAATATTTATTGCGTACCTTTTGTTTTATTTTCGATAAATATTCTTTAATATGTAAACAAATCGTGAAAGTTTAATAGTTTAAGTCCTTTTACATAAGTCGTAGGTACATTCGCCGGCAATGCGTGGAATATGAAAATGCTCTATCTTATTACATTTAGATTAGCATCCACAATCCTAAGGTCAACACGTGCCAGTGCAACCCGCTTTTATATCAACAAAATGACAACTAACCCTGACCGACACTTCCTCGCTAAACATATGAAAATTGCACAGATAAGCCGGATGCACTTTACTTTTATATCAGCCAAGTCTTCCAACTTACCAAAAAGGACACCACCCAATATAACACTGACACAAGTTCTCATTATTCGTCGCCGCTCGTATCAGCAAATCAACTTGCTTAGGTACACTCACCACAGACTCCACTTGGGGGAAGTCCCGTCCCGTCAGCTTATCCCTTATCCTGTTCAATATAGACAACGCTTTCTTGTTCAAATTAGCTTCGGGTGGCATTTCTACTGATTCGTAGTGTAGGTGGTTTCTGCTTCGGCTGGGCATTGTGTACGAGGAGTTGATGTCTGATGAGAAGGTGGATTCTGTGAGCGATCTGTGATCGTTGTCCACGAGACGCCAGTTCAGGAGAGGGTCGTACACGAACGCCTCTAGCACGGCCATCACGCTGTCACGATGTTTGTGTAGCACGTGCATTACGGACTCGCAGGTGAAACGGTATGTGCCCTCTATGCCGGTCACCTGGTGGACAGAAATAAATAAATGAATAATGCTGGATCCACACAGCAATTTCTAGCCCCTAACTAAGCAGAGCTTGTGTTATGGGTACTAGATATCTGATACTTAATACAATAACAGACAAAAGAATAAAAGTTATTCGTCATACCCAAGCCGCCTTTATGAGGTTATTGAATTTCTACCTATAACCCTATATAGGTTAGTTTTACTGTCCGCCCCGGCCTCGCACGAGTATTTAACAATAAATATATATTTTTACATACACACATACACATTGTGTATTTGTGTTACATTATTGAAGTTTTCATACGGATCCCTAACTTTTTGAAAATCTTCTATAGCCTATGTTCATCAGGGATAATGTTTGATTCGAACGGTGAAAGAATTTTTCAAATCGGTCTAATTGAATAGGCTCCCTATTCAATTCAAACAATCAAATCTTTCCACTTTATAATATTAGAATTTCTTTTGCCAGCGAGAAAGTGGATTTTTTTGTGGCAAAAGAATCGTCACTATTGTTCAAAGATATTTCATAACAACGACAGTACAAACAAACACTTTGTACAATCAATTGAGCGTTAGTTTTAATAGAAAAGTAGGTCAATTTATTAATTTTCGGATTAGAACGCGGCCGCGTTTAGATAAGTGTAGAGCACTAATCTAAACTAGCTTTGACATATATTAAGAGGTGGATTACTTTACTGTTTATCGGAATATTTAATTTTGTTTTAAATCTATAAAATAAATGTTTACTTCTTAGATCAGTTTATTATGAAAGCTTGCACAGCCAATAGCCATCGATTTATGTTTGAGCAACGCTTTTCTATAGTTTATGCTATAGAAACGTTTCTCAAGCGTAGATCTTTTTATATAATTAAATATTAGAAACTTTTATACTAATATTATAAAGAGGAGTGATTTGATTGTTTGTTTGTTTGAATTGAATAGCCTCCGAAACTACAGGACTGTTTTGAAAAATTATTTCACCATTAGAATCCTTAATTTTCCCTGATGAACAAAGTCTATAGAATATTTTCAAAAAAGTTGGGGATACGCATAAAAAATTAAAATTTTGGTGAAATACGCGTGCGAAGCCGGGGCGGACTGCTAGTATATTATAAGCATAATTATGTGAGTCAGTAAAATTGGTATGTCCTAAACATTACCTCCATAGCGTTGATAAGCATCCGGGTTAATCTGAAGGGGATCTTCTCTGGAAACTTCTCTCGATTCTGTGTCACCTGCATTAAAACAAAAAATAAATTTAAAAAACCCAAAAAAAATCGATGTCGGCTGGATTTGAAACCGCGACCCTCATTCAGTACGGGACGCGCTGACCAACTCCGCCACGAAATCAGAAACGAAAATAATAAATTTTGGGATACCACTTACTTAGATAACACTATAATAATAACAAAAAAACTTACTAGAAAGTATAAAACAAAGCCGCTTCCCGTTGTGTCTGTTTGTCCCTATTTATGGATAGATCTTTAACATTACAAAACGGATAACCAGTCTCGAAGGTATGTAGATCTTCGCCCGCCGCGCGTATGGTCATCAAACATTTACAGAACAACAACATCAGACTATAATAGTCCACAGCTGGACACAGGCCTCCCCTAATGAGCGCCATAGATAGCATCATTTATCATTTAGGGGTTATTAAATTACCCATAATCCCCACGCTGGGCATGCGGGTTGGGGATCGCAGTTCGGGTTGCTCTGCAGAGGGCGCTGCTGCCCGCCCCGCGTTGTGTCCTTACGACACCCACGGAGAGAGTTGAGATGGTGAAATTCTCCACACGGCAAACCTTTACTAACCTCAAAGCAATCACCAAAGTCAATATGCAGGACCTTCCCCGTAACCCGATGCAGCATGATGTTGGAGGGATGCCTGTCCCCCAGCCCCAGGATATACCCCACCATGGACATGACGGCCAGCGAGCGCGTGTAGTTGGTGCGCCGCTCGAACCACACCTCCGCTGAGGGGCTCTTCAGCCAGAGCAGGCGGGATAGGTCGTTCCCGGGGGTCTGGGATAGGGTCAGCTCGAATACTTCTACCTGTAGAGGTAAAGATAAAGATACATTTATTTAGCTTCACAAGAACAGCACAGACATAAATAAAGATAGACAGTTTAACAATGAAGGGTACAATAAATGAAAGAATGATGCAGGTAAGGCATGAGTAGAACACAAATAACTAAACTAATATCTAAACAAACAAAGCTATTATGGAACATAGATTAAAAATAAAAACATAAATTAGGCGCCTACCTACTTACACATAATTAACAAAGCACTGAAAAAGGTAAGAACGTTTAAGTTTTTGTCTGATAGAATAGAGTACGAGAAGAACTGTGTGCGATTAGACTATGACCGATATAACAAACCTATGTCAGGTATGATCGCTTTATTTAAAATTGAAACAATTGAGCTAAGTGCAGACTGCAGTTAGCTACAAACAAACTACATGTAGCTCAATTGATCAAGTAAATAGCTAGTATTTGCTGAAATATTATGACAAAAGAAAAGATCGAAGTAGATCTCGAAAGCCTAAAAAGTAATGCTTTATAAACAAATACAAGAAAACAAATACGAAATCTGTACGTCGATTACGTTATGATTATGACCTAAAATTCAATATGGTGTCTATGCAATAAATATGGAGGTACAAAAATGTAGCAGTCAAGAAAAATTACTCCACAAAGTGACGAGCATTTGCCCAGCATAGAGTTAAATTAATTTGTTATTTCTTTAATACATATCTAACTTACCTTATCTTCAATACATATCTAACTTACCTTATCTTCAATACATAATCTAACTTACCTTATCTTCAATACATAATCTAACTTACCTTATCTTCAATACATATCTAACTTAGGTACCTTATCTTCAATACATAATCTAACTTACCTTATCTTCAATACATATCTAACTTAGGTACCTTATCTTCAATACATAATCTAACTTACCTTATCTTCAATACATAATCTATCTTACCTTATCTTCAATACATATCTAACTTACCTTATCTTCAATACATATCTAACTTACCATATCTTTAATACATATCTAACTTACCTTATCTTCAATACATATCTATCTTACCTTATCTTTAATACATATCTAACTTACCTTATCTTCAATACATATCTAACTTACCATATCTTTAATATCAAATCAAATCAAATCAAATCAAATCAAATCATTTATTTGCCGAATACATTATTATAGGTACATGTCAGATCTTATAACTACAGTAGTGTCTATGTATTCAACCCGCAAGCAGGTGTGCAAATATTAAAAGTATTGAATAGTTTACAAAAAATAATCATATAATTAAGTTGGCAATGGTAATCAATTAAATAAAAATAATAATTATGTCAATATAAATCAAAATAATAAAAAACTATGAGACATTAACAAACAAAACAGTAAATAATTCTACTATCACTCTAACATTTGTCTATCAGCCACTTATTTAATTTTTGTTTGAATAGATTTCCATTCAGAGTTTTTATTGTATCTGGTAACTTTTTAAAAATAGTGATGCACATATTATAAGCATTTATTTCGTAGATACGCTTGTGGCATTGTGGTTTATAAATCTGATCATTGAATTTTGCTCTTTTCTGTCGAGTGATAATATCCTTACGTTTGGTAAAGTGTTGTGGGTTGGATTTCACAAACATGCATATATCTCTAATGTACATGCAAGGTAGAGGCATTACATTACAGTTTTTAAACAGAGGCTTGCAAGAGTCACGAACCCAAGCCTTGTTAATTACTCTGAGGCATCTCTTCTGTACTCTGAAGACTCTTTCAGCCTCGACAGAGTTTCCCCAGAGCAACAAACCATAGCTTAGGGTTGCAGAGACATGTCCGTGGTTAGCTGACAGAGCTGCATCAAACGAAATCGTCTGACGGATTTTCTTTAGAGCAAAGATAAAGCGACTTAACTTTTTACAAACATCACTAATATGAGCTTTCCAGTTTAAGTGTCTATCTACTGTAATACCTAAGAATTTAAATGTCATTACTTCGTCTACTTTTTCATTATTATAAGAGATGTCAAGTGTTAATGGGTTAGTATTATAAGAGTCAAATTGCATAATTTCGGTTTTTGTAATGTTAATAGATAGGTTATTGTTATAGGTCCAATTAACAATATCAGATAGTGCAGTATTTAAAGTCATTTGGGCATGTTGCCTGTCAGTTCTAATTAAGATTGTGGTATCATCTGCAAACAGTATACATTTATGTGATATAAATTCAGGAAGATCATTTATATATATTAAAAATAGAACAGGGCCTAAAATGCTACCCTGCGGGATACCTCTATTTTTTAGAACATACGATGATCTAAATGTGTGTTTAACAACATTTTTGGTGTCAGTGTTGCCTTTAAGCTTCGTATTTGTAATGACCTTAGTTATTTCGGTACATTGTTCCCTATCATGTAAGTAACTCGCCAGCCAGTCCAAAGCCTTGCCACGAATTCCGTAATGATCCAACTTGTTTAAAAGTCTGTCATGCTTAACAAAATCAAAAGCCTTGCTTAAGTCCATAAATAGAGTTAAAATGGGGCCTCTACTACTGTTCAAGTTTTCTGTAATAAACACATATCTAACTTACCTTATCTTCAATACATATCTAACTTACCTTATCTTCAATACATATCTAACTTACCTTATGTTTCAACATCAGCTTCTGATAATCGGATGCGTTCTTCAACATAATCTGTTGCTCCGTGTTCAAAGACATCTTGTTAGTTTTCTTCTCCCTGTAATCGCTGATCAGGTTATACAGGGTGTCGCACTGCGGCACCCAGCCGATCAGCCCGGAGTTAGGGGACAGGGGGATGACGGCGTACCGTTGGATCGCCAGGTCGTGCCGGTATGTGTTTGGATCAGCCTGTATGATAAATGATTAAATATGTTATTCATCATAATCGACTACCTCTGTGGCGCGGTGGGGGAAGGTTCGCCTGCGACGCAGGAGATTCGATTCCCGCCTCGAGACAAATGTTTTTACGATCTGCAGATTTTTCAGGGTGTTCTGGCCGTTTCTTATGTATAGTAAAAAATATCTATAAATGCTAGTACCCATAACAAAAGCTCTGCTCAGTATGAGGCTAGGTGATACTATGTGGATTGTCCAGTATTATTTATTGATTTATCAGCAGCTTTCACATTTTGACGAATGGTTTATGTAGTTTGTGTTTCTGCGCTGTAAAATAATGGAATTAATACTTATTCATAATAGGTATTGATTTGTGTAAGAGTTAACTACCCTTATGCAAATAGAATCCATCGGTTGATAGGGCCTTATACTTATTTGCTACATTGGTAGTAAAAAATAAATATATATGGGCAATAAGAATAACTGCACAGGCTACCTATACAGCCATCCAGATTTTCGACAAGATATTAAAAAAAAACTAAAAGCTCCAGCATTTGATGATGAAAGTTTGGACATAAAGGTGAATTCCACCCATAACATTAGAATGAGCATGGACTTTCATAAAACAGCTAAAACACTCGATAAGTGCACAAAACAATACACTAAATTGATTTATATGTTTGATTGGGACAAATTTAAATCGCGCAGAACGCTTCTAGTGTTCTAATATTAATAAAATACTCGTAATGAAACGACGACAATTTTCCAGCGGCGGCAAGGAAGCCCAGCGGTTAAAATCACGTTAACAAAACCTAAACCATACCTGCAGCAGAGTATTGACGAGTCCAAACAGCTGCATCACTCGCTCGTCCTGTCTCAGATCCTCGTGACCTTTCAGCAGGAACATGTAGTGCTTGCCGTCGGAGCCCTGGATCGTCAGTCGCCGAGGGCGCTGCTTTGACTTTATTACCTAGAAAATATATTTAGTTTGAAAAACCTATTTTTGAAGAGGCAAAGAAATAATATATGAATACGCTAGGCCTTCAGACTTTCTTTAGAAAAGGTATAGTTCGCGTCATGTAAAAAGAATGCTGGCTTTGAACCTGCGCAGAAGTCGATTTAAGGCGCATACAGCACCTAAACTAGCGCCACCACCTACTTTATGTTATTATTCTTATCTATTATTTTCAAAAATCCATCGTCCAGTTTGTGATACCTATCATAAGCTTTTTTTTAATGCCTCTGTAATAGTTTTATTCTATTTAGTTTAGGAAGAGATACGAAAATAGATTTTGGTGGCCACCAAGGGCAACTTCGTATCTCTTCCTAAACTAAATAGAATAAAACTATTACAGAGGCATTAAAAAAAAGCTTATGATAGGTATCACAAACTGGACGATGGATTTTTGAAAATTCCTTTGTTAAACAGAATAATAACATAAAGTAGGTGGTGGCGCTAGTTTAGGTGCTGTATGCGCCTTAATAGGTCTATCTATTTGGTGGTAAGCGGTGGGGCGCGGGGCGAGCGGATCACGCGCCGCATGCCTGCCGGTACGCTATTGGTTCGTCAGTTGAAATTTGCTTGTGGCGTTGAATCCACGTCACGTTTCTCGTCAAAATACCATCGCGCACAAAAGTTTACGAAATAGTTTGACATAGAAAAATACACTTTATGTCATCATAATTGTCAGCCCATGTTAGTCCACTGCTGGACATAGGTCTCCCCTAATGAGCGCTATAGCGCCCTGTCTTCAGCTTGTCGCATCTATATGTATATATCTACACTATATGTACGATATAATATTATGAAAATTGGTTTTGGCTACAAAACGGTACCCTTTCACCCCTATACACACGTATGGCAAATAAATAAATTTTGTATTTTTATACACAAACCGTAGCTGGAGTGCATTAACTTAGTAGGTAATGCAATAAATGATTTATCAGTGACGTCATAAATCAAAATGGCAACTGACCTGCAAGTGACTGTGTATATACGATATCCGTATAAGCGGCGCGTTGGGCACATACGAGCCGGGCACCGCCAGCTCGAGGTCCTTGCACGAGTGCAGTCTCTTGCTGACGTATTGCAGCTCCAGTGACGTCAGAGAACGGAACTGCGACGTGATGCGGCGGACCACGTGACAGTATAGATCCCAGGCTTCGTTTAGGTATCGGTCTTCATTTGTCTCCTGGAAGGAAAATCGGTTGGGCTGTATCAGTATATTTAATTTGTTATGTTTGTTATATTTTGATTTATTGTAACTTTTCTAGTAAGTACCTTATTATAATATGTTTTGATTTTAAGTAACTAGTGTAATTGGTTTTTTAAATCGTGTTAGTTACTAAACTTAATAAAACAAATAAATAAAATGAAAAATCGGGGAAGCTCCAGTGAATTACGAGAAACGTCCCGTGCAGTGAGATTTCAAAGGCTCCCGGTCGAATTGATTTCGACACTCGATACTACTGCTGAGTAAAATGACAGCGCGCAATGGTTAATTTTGTCTTAAATACGTCGTTAAGCGTCTATTTACATTGCCTTTTACGCTATGTGGCTCAAATAGGAGTCTCTCGCCAGTTTGAGCGAGATAACTTCACTACATAGTATAAAACAAAGTCGCTTTCCGCTGACTGTTTGTTCTTATGTATGATCTTTAAAACTACTTTATGGATTTTGGTGCTGCTTTTTTAATAGATAGAGTGATTCAAGAGGAAGGTTTTTGTATCAGCATTGCACGTGCGAAGCCGGAGCGGGAGCTAGTATATTATATATACTTATAAAAATTTTACAATAGAAAGCTTATAGTAAGCGGCAAGCGGAAATTTTGCTGTCATTGACTTTGACTAGGCTACCTCATTCAAGGGACGACCGCCTTATCTCATAACTATGATACTAATATTCACCTTGTATAATTCGCACCATCGTTGACCTTCTTGCAAATCTCTTCCATACATTTGAAGGAACGACACTTCTTTCAATGTTTCTGGAACCCTATCGAGCATCGCGTGCATTTTGTCCAGGGTTTTAAACATTCCTTTGTAGTCTTTTTCACTGAAATACAGCCTGGAACAGAGAAATGTAGATTTGTTTACAGTTTTAAAGAACCTTTTCAACAACAGTGTCAAAGGGGAGGACAATAACTAATCGAGTGAGCGAAGATATAAGTTGTTTTAGGTATTGTGTTTTTGTGTATTGAATGTTTGTTCAAGCATAACAGTCGAACCGATTGTTCCAATGTGCATGAAATGAAGGTTTACCTTGATAAAAGTACTGAGGGTTTTGACCTAAGGGGCCGAATCGGTCAAGCACGACACGACTTGTCAATATTATGAGGGTCCAATTTGAAAATTAAATATATAAAATACGCTGTCATGCGAAAGGAAGGTCTATTTATGAACTAGTCAGAATGGCTCTAAATAGACAAGAAAAAAACCAAGACTCTTACCTAGAAGCTTCATCCAAAGCAATCACAACCTGATCATGCCACAGAATAGCAACCTTGATCAGCTCCTCCGAAATAACCGCCGCTTCATTCACTAGGTTCTGCGAATGAGCGCACATCGTCTTCAAAACGTAATGCGCTGCGTTTTTCCGCGTCACAAACGAGGACTTAGTCGCCACTGTTAAAGGATACACCAAAGCTTGCGGGTGCAGTTTCCCTATATCAATAAGCAAGATGTGAACCAGCTTAGCGACCAAGCTACGCGGCGAATCAATCCTCGCTATAAGTTGCGGTATAACTTGCAGCCAGATTTTGATGTCGATCTGTCGAATACCTTCGAACAACGCGTCGTAGATGACCGGGTGGTGACCGTGGTCGAACCATAGAGTCAGCAGACGCAGAGTATCCTGTATCGCACTGCCGTTGGAGAGGCTGATTGATTTGAAGAATCCTTCGATTGCCGGTATCGTGTGGGTGTTGATGAAGTCCGCTCTAGATACTTTCTTCTCCCCTGAACCGCCCGCTATGGAGCTTTCCGAGATATTATCCTGTTGCTTGTAGAACAAGACCGTTTCAAAGTTCATGCATGCCCAAGCGTGACACGCCTTATACCAATCGGGGGCCAGAATAGTCGCAGCTGCATAGTTCCTCAAAATCTCCGGGATAGATAACTCATTGATTTCCTGCAGAGATTCGCACCATGAACCTAGCTTCAAATGGCAGCGCGCTTGTAACCTACAGTGTTCTTCTGTGTCCGCGTCAAAGTTGTCTACGAAACGTTGTAGGACGTCGTAAGCGTATCTCTTACTACCTACGTCCCACAAGTTTTTACTATAAGCCAGTACGACTTTAGGCTCGTGCAGTCTGAGTAAGACATCGGCGTTAGTACTAGGGTCACTACCAATGATGCTTAGCACGACTTTGTGAGCTTGGTTTATGGCTCCCGTCTTTCTGCATAGAGATGCAAACTTCAGCCATGTATGGAAGTCTTCCCTTGGCGTTAGTACAAGATTTCTTATCTGTAGCATCTTCCTCCAGTCTTCGACTAATCTTTGACCGCCTTGCAGTCGCGACCACCACGTTTTTCGTATGATACTGCGTCTTTCTTCGACTAATTTGTAAGTTACGACCTCTTCTAGTTCTGTCAGCATTTGGGCGTTGACTAGAGCTCCGTACGAGCGCTGATAGCTTTCTCCTACCACTGAAGTAAGTTCCACATCTAGCATACTTCTAGCAGTATCTATGTAGTGCCTCGACTCTGTCCATTGGCCCTCGTGGATCGCTAATATCGCTCTGTAAAACGCACCATCGTGACTTTCTTCGGATATCAAATCTACGTATTTCTTCATCGGCTCCCATTCTTGGAGGCCCCAAGACGATGCGGCAGCAATCTTAGCTGATTTGACTTTCATATCTTCGGATAGAGTGTCCCATTGTTCAGTTATAGTGGAGAGTTTCCTCCATTCACCCAATGCTTCCAAACACCTCATCATTCCTAGCTTGGATTCGTTATCCTTAGGTTCCACTTCTAATTTCTTATT
The DNA here is from genome assembly GCA_963931895.1 of Eupithecia pulchellata. Taxonomy (NCBI): domain Eukaryota; kingdom Metazoa; phylum Arthropoda; class Insecta; order Lepidoptera; family Geometridae; genus Eupithecia; species Eupithecia pulchellata. Next base: position 8,608,120 of record OZ007540.1, on the reverse strand, counting down.
GTAGAGGTCTAAAGCTTGTTCCCAGTTGTGTAATTTCTCGTACCATCGCACGTAGATGGTCGATCCTTCGTCGTTCTTCTTGTTTGCCACCGCCTTCTCCAAGAGGCCGTTGGTTGCTTCCTTACGTTGGAGTTTATTGTTGATGTGGATCAGAGCTTCTATCACTTTGGTAGACTGATTCCTTTTGTATTCTTGTTCCTGTGAAACAAATTGGTGATAAGCAACACTCATATTATCAAATGCGAAAGTTTGGTTGATTATTACTTGTTCACGCCAAAACTGCTAAACTTCACGCCGAAAGTACTAAACATACCATAACCATACCTAACGTTTTTCGTAAATATAATTCTATGCCTTTTAGTAGTTTATAAATTCCATAATGAGAAAATAACTGCGCAGCGCACATATGTCCAGACAAATCTTACAAACTTTTCAAAACTAACGAAGAACCAATATAACCCTACCTTATAATACAAAGCCTTAGCATACGCTTTGCAATTGATCGCCATATCTCCCAACAGCTTTGTAGAGATCGGCAGCGGTCCTTTCTCGCAATGTTCCATGAACTCAGCCAAGTTCAATACTGCGAGTGAAACCTCCGGACAGTCGGCTACTGTCAGGGCTTGTTCCAAAGAAGCTACCAGCTCCTTGCGTGGATTGTCGTCGAGCTCTGTCCAACATGACATGAAGGCAGCGTTGAACAGATCGCTCGACAGCTGAGGATAGTTTTGGGCAAGAGTTGAACACGCTCTGCAAGGAAAGTTTCAGTTATGAGTGATCGATTTGATTTGAATAATAAAAAAAATTTAAATATCTTATTCTCTCCGATGACGTCATGTTCCATAGTACATAATGGAAACTACCCAACACTTGTGTTATAAAGCTCTCTTTAAAAGCACAAGTTTTCCGAGCTCGGGAATGGGAGAGGTGGACTGGACAGCACCGCATTTTTGCATTGGAAGATTAAATTTTACTGTACTCTACACATCTCAATGAGAGTAATGTTTTTAGGGTTTTGCCATCGGTTGCAAAACCCTTATGAAATCGCTTTGGGTCTGTTTTGTGTTTTGAATCCTTAATATCTCAGAAACTACTGCAGCTATTGCCTTGAAATTTGAAATAATAATACATTTTGTGCGCCCGCACATATTTATAGAAAAATAAATGAAAATAAATGAAAAATCAAAATGAAGATTTTCCATACAAATTTTGAAATCGAAATTTTAAATGGAACGTACAAAGTCAAAATTGGTATGAAATGAAAGGTACACGTTTGTAGAATTCAAAATAGTTTTTGAAATTTTGGTAGGTTTTATATTTTTTAAAATATTTTGAAAAAGGTCAAAAAAATGACCGTTCCCCCCCCTATCTCCGAAGATTGCAGAGCGATCGACGTGATATGTACCAAGTGTTTGTAGATATGGATTTATATTTTACAGGAAAAATATAGAGAAGTCTGTAAAAATAACAGTTTTTGAAATATGGTCAAAAAAGGGCGGGAAAAATTTCTGAAGGGCTGACTACCCCACCGAGTTGGGTATCAAATGAAAGGTATTGGCTTGTACATTCCAATACAGTTTTTGAAATTTCGACAGATTTTACACTTTTTGATATTATTTGAAAAAGGTCGAAAAATTGACCGGTACCCCCCCCCCCCCCCCTTATTTCCGAAGATTGCAGAGCGATCGATGTGATATGTACCAAATGTTTGTAGATATCGATCTATATTTTACAGGAAAAATATAGAGAAGTCTGTAAAAATAACACTTTTTGAAATAAGGTCAAAAAAGGGCGGGAAATTTTTCTAAAGGGGTGACTACCCCACCGAGTTGGGTATCAAATGAAAGGTATTGGTTTGTACATTTCAATACAGTTTTTGAAATTTCGATAAATTTTATACTTTTCGAAATATTTTGAAAAAGGTCAAAAAATTTACCATTCCCCCCCCCCCTTATCTCCGAAGATTGCAGAGTGATTGATGTAAAATGTACTAAGCGTTTGTAGATATAGATCTATATTTTACAGGAAAAATATAGAGAAGTCTGTAAATATAATACTTTTTTAAATATGGTCACAAAACTAATTTTCATACAATGGGGGCTATTTCATTGAGAGTAATATCAAATCAAAGGTATGGATTTCGACAATTCAAAACAGGTTTTGAAAATCGTCTAAGTTTCATACTTAGTGAAATAGGTTGAAAAAAGCCGAAAAAAAATTGTAGGTACCAACCCACTTACCTACCCACTAATCTCTGTAGTAACTGTAATAGGAGTTCCACAGCGCACCAAAACCGTTGTTCTCAAAATTTTTGAGAAGAGATAGGTTTGTATCCTAGATAATCCACACAGTATCATTTACTCACAATTAAGCTAAGCAAAGCTTGTGTTATTGGTATTACTACGATAGCTGTTATACTTAATAAAGTATAAGTATCACATTAGATGATTTATTTTTGTGTACTGAAAAGGACTAGAACACCCGAACAAATAATCTGAAGATCCTACAAATATTAGTCCCGAGGCAGGAATCAAACCTCCACCTCCTGCGTTGTAAGCCCACCGCGCCAAGAGGTTGTCATATACGTACCTACCTAAACGACAAAAGTTCAAAACCCTCGGCGCGCGAGTTACACTCGCACTTGTCGTACTTGTTTTTAATAACTACAATCTCAACTTTATATAAATTTCACAAAGCCTAAAATAAATGGATTCGTTTTCAACCCGATAGTAAAAATCAAAATGTGACCATAACTCGCCTGATAGCAGGACTATTGGACTCCGTAAGGAAGGCCACGCTAAGCTGCCGCAGCCACTCCAGCCAGTCTTCCTTCGACACGATGTTGTCTACCGACCAACTCTTGCGCAAGCTCTGAACGTTTAGAGTTAACTTCTTCATTGACTGTATGTCTGTTACCATCTGGAAATTACAGATTTATAAAGCATGATTTAAGATAACTTGTATAGCTAAAATAATTTCAGGGTGCGCTCCCACTGACGCACAAGACAGCTGAAGGCACAGCTTAACAGCTTATGCTCCAACCAATCATCTAATATCTACGAATCACCTTGGTTGAAATTCACATCTCGTCATCACTCTAGATTGGTCCATTACGGTTCTATGGGAACGCACCCTGAGAGACCATTTACATTACCTCATTCTTCTGATTACGAAGCCGCGACTTAGTCTCATCCAAATAGTCATCGTCGGACGCCAGAGTAGAAATCACTTGCAGCCTCGTCACTAGCACTATGTAGTTTGGGCACTGGATCTTATGCTTCATTAGTATTCTGTCCACAGATGGTATGTAATCTATATACTCTCTACCAAGCTGTACTATCAAAGCACAGAGAGTGTTCATTGCCGTTTGCCTTAACTGAGGGTTGGTATCCAAAACTTTGGCTAAAGCTTGGATGATGATGGCCGAATACGGTCGGAAGTACAGAAACATAGATAGGTGTTCCACAGTCTCCATAGCTAATTTCGATATGTGCATAGGAACGTTTCTACCGTCGAATAGTCTGGTTAGAGCCGGAACGATGGAGAGAAGGACGTCATCCAAATTGTTTTCGAATTTCTGGATCGTGAGCAAAAGCTTCTCTGTTAGGAATCTATCTTTACTGTCGTCGTTTTTGAGAACCCTCAGTATGTTTGGTAGTATTTTTCGCAAATAGACTTTGAATTCTGTTCCGATAGCGATAGTGATGTGTTCAACCAACATGATGAGAGTTGGTTGTAGCTGGCTATCAGGAGTCCAATATTCTTTGATCAGATCGAAAATATCCTCCAAATAGTTACGAATGTTGATTTTCACTACCGAAATCAGCAGTGCCAATTGTGTTAGCAAAAACTCTCTGAAGTTGCTATTGTCTGTCGTTCGAATAACATACAGAAGACTTGGCGTTACGCGGGAGATGTACGGAACGCATTTGATGCCCAAGGTTTGAAAGATCAAAGTCACTGAGTGGACCACGCTCTTGTGGTGTTGCGCCGAAGTGGGGTCTCTTAGAATTCTCATCAATGTAGACACAACAATGGCAGGATAGAACTCGTCTAAAATTAAAGGTGACATGTTAACTAACATCTCACTGACAGTTGCGTCGACATTCTCGTCTGCTGTTGATTCCATCGCAGGTATCAAAGTAGAAACAGTCTGGAAATCAATCAGACCCTGATTGACTTTGTGCTTGTAGGGATCCAATGCTCCCAACATCCCCAGAACGCGTATCGTTTCACGTCTTTCTCTCGTGTGATGTTCGGTTTTCAAAAAGTTCAATAACATGTCCATAAGGTTTGGATACTCCATGTAGGGCGTGACGACATGGCCCGTTGCACTAACTACTTGACCGAAAGACCACAGCGCCACGCTTCGTTTCTCAAGCTGATTCTGATCAGCGAGAATCTCCAGCTGAACCGTCATCAGTTCCGGCAGCCATTCATTGAGAGCGTATCCACCTCCATTTACTTCTGCCAAGTCCCCTATAGCTTTTAGTGTAGTGGTTACCATAGTAGAGTTGCTGTCTTTCTCTTTCAGCTTTGGCACCAGAACTTTTAGAATCGTGTCCACGAATTGTCTTGTAATCCTAGGGGCATGGGATATGATGTTATTAACCATACGTAACGCGTGTTCTTTGTTTCTTGTCGATTCAGAATGCTGGAGCTCCATCAGAACTTGTACAAATAACTGTCGTAGTGCGGGCGATGTGTAGCTAGGATTCAAGTTGCTCAGTCTCCCAACCACGCACAGAGCAAGCTCACCGACCTCGCTATTAGAATCGTTGATCAACACAAACAAACAATTCAGATGTTCCTCAACTGCCAGGTACTTATCAAAGACAGGGTTCATGAAAATATCAAGAACCTTATAGCGTACTTCATGGTCGAAATCAGATCGTCCCACTGAGAGAAGTTTCCCTAAGGATTCGTCGACCAGAAGGCTCAAAGTTCGTGAATTTGTTTGGTTGCATCTTTCTACTGCTTTGATCAGCAACTTGGCGGCAGTCTTCACGGCTTCCATTCGAACATCATGCTGCTCGCTCTGAAGATAATGATCAGTACACCTTCTGATGAATGACATAAGGGTATTATTCCACTCAAATTCAAACGATCCCAGAGTGCGTAGCGCCAAGACCAATTTTGTAGCATCGTGAGCTTCTACTTGCATTGCTGTCGTAAACATGTGAACGATTTGATTTTCGCCGTTACTTTGCGTGTATGGTTTCTTTCGTAGTATAAGTGATAGCATATTTAGAAGCCTATCAGTGATTTCCTTCTTCAAAGATGGCAGATTCTGACTCAGTTCTTTGAAACACGTTGTAAGGCGCGGGCTAAGTCCATTTGCGCACATAGGGTCTAACAGAGCATGGACTTCACTAGCTACATTTTCCTTCATTGCGAAACCTAGTAAGGTGACGCAGTTGAACAATGGTGTATCGACGCCACTTCGCTTTTTAGGTGTGTCATGAACAGTTAGCTTATTTATTTCCTCAATGATTCTGGGTAGGTATGACTGCACATCTGACTCAACAGCTACACAGAGTAGACCTAAAGTTGTGAATGCCATAGCCTTTTCTTTTTCCCTTCCTCTGAGGAAGGTGATGAGATGGTTGATGGTAGATTTCAAGTGTTTCTTTGAAAAGGCGTCTTTGTTAAAAGCAGCAAGTCTTGGAATTATGAGGAGTAGCATTTGGTGGACATTATGTGCCCTTGATATTTGCTGAGCCATTATATCTGCAATTCAGTGTTAATAGTTGAATAATGTATGCAATTGCCTATGAAAAGCCTAATTACATAGAAAATATTACTAGAACTTACCAGAGCAAATCTTCTCATATTTTTCTGTAATCAGCTTCCTGCAAATACCTGATTCATGTATCACAGGTTGTTGGGTTCTGTTATCTGTAAAATGTTTTGAAGCCCATGATCCTTGAATTTTGGACTGAAGTGTAGTGATGTCATCAGAAGAATCTGGTTCTGCATCAAGCTTCTGCATTAATATTGTATATTTCTTCTCCCACACACCATTGGAACATCGGAGAAGTTCATTTAGAATCAGAAGAGCACTGTGAACTTGATCATCTCTAGTCAGCAACCTATCCCTGACTGTTACATCATCAAATGACTTCATGGCTTCTTCGTAACTCTGTATGTACCAGTGTGCTTTGTTACTCTGTTCAGGGATCTCCCTTTGAGCTGTCAGAACAAATGCAGCTCTCAGTGCTTTAGATGAAGCCTCTCTAATTTGTTCTTTTGAATCTCTCAACCCAATCATTATGTGGTTAAAAAACCCATTAATTTGTTGGTAGAAATATGATGGAGTGGCTATTGCCAGTTCCCTTAGTATGAGCACAGAAGACAGTCTCTTGGATTCATTCCTTTCTTCAACTAGCCAATCAAATGCTCTTTTAATTTCACTTTCAACAAACTCTCCTCTTTTGATGCCCAATGTTGATGATAGCCGCCCCATTGTTTTGGCCGCTTGTTCTAACAAGCTCACATCAGATGAAGGGAAGACATTACTCAAATAATGGGCATAGCGAAACGCTCTAGTCTTACTAGTTTCCGAGTCGCCGGCAATGAGGCATGCTAAAATCAAAACAAAATAAGTGATACAATTTACACAACCAAGTATTTATAGTCTTAGTTATTTTTATCCCTGATGTGTACTGTAGAACTGACTTACCTATTGTCAGCACACCGGCTTTCTTTTCGTTGTTATCAAAACTGCAGGTCAAGGCATGAATCTGTTGGTTGAAATCATCTAACACCTGGGTCAGTGTTTCTGGAGACATCTCTCTTAACTCAGTCTTCGCAAAATGCAGAAGCTCGCGTACCGCTTTATGCTGCGTCTCGGGCTGCCGAGACTTCAGCCCCCAAACCATTTCACTTACGTTGTAAGTCATTTTGCCGTAAAACAATAATTCAAGTCAAATACAGTGACCTAAAAATATTTCGATATCTCCATAACGCGCGTAAGGGAGTTTTGATATTATTTAATCATTGCTAATAATATTTAAAAATAAACAGAACTTCTAACACACTCTGTTTTTTATATAGATTTATTTTCAAAATGCACTCAAAACATGGAAACTTTAAACAATGGAAAAAACCGGTAGATTTTCCGGAAATGTACATTTTTCTGTGAATTAAAAGCATTCAATAAATGTTTTGTGAGTTTAATAAATGGTTTACTCCATGGTTTTTTTCATTATTTTTCCAAATTTTGTTTTTGTTTCCTAAATTTGCTTCCAAACACTTAAAAAATTAAGAAAATTTTGGCAACAAAATATTTTGAAAAAAAATGTTGTTCATTCGCGACCTTCTGATTGGTTGGTTTGGTTTTTGTTACGAACGATGACGCGTGTATTTTCAATAATTTCTCGTCATGAGCGATAAACGTCAAACAGCTGAGCGAGGTGACTGACTTGCCATTTGTGTGGCTTCTTCTCTTTCATATAAATTGGAATAATATATCAGACAAAGTACAGAAGCAGAAAACATCTTACAAAAGTGTAACGGGAGAAGCAAAATCATGAGTGAACTAAGCCAAGAGGAGGTAAGTTTGATTTTTGTTTTGTAAATTGCGTTGCGTATGCTCGATTGAAATCTAATTTCGTAACAAAACAAAGCGTCGATAGTTACCGATAGCGCGCATATAAGATCGTTACACGTGGAATGCTAGAGATCTCTTTTGTCATTTTCAGATACGTAGACGTCGCTTAGCGCGGCTGGCGGGTCTCGGAGGTGCGGGCTCGACCCCTGCCCTCGCCAGCCCGCCCGTGACCCCAGGCGCGTCGATACCCACACTCGACGGGCCGCAGCCTCGCCTTGCCTCCGCCGAGCCCACCACCCCAGACAAAACTAACAAAGAACCCAACTACCCTGATGGCGAAAACAAAGACGAGGACCAGACAAAGATACCACCAGCTGATAGTCTCATAGTAACAGAAAAAACGGACAGTAATCTATTAGATGAAATGCCTGATACAAAAATGACAGATCTTTCTCAAACGAGACAGTATAACAGTTTTGATTCTATGGGAGAGGACACTTTGTTGAGCTGTGGCTCAGTCAGAGTAAGCAGCTTGCCACAAGCCACAGTGGGAGGAACCGAGGGTTCTTCTGCGCGGGAAGAGAGTACATCACGCTCCATATCTCCAGCACAGTTTGTGGAGCCGTCACCTGTGAGGCCCCGAGTGACCAGTGCATCACCGAGTTGTTCCCGGCGCTCGTTATCAATGGAAGTTGATGAAGAGAGAAACTCGCAGTCTGAAACTCAACATGAAGCAATGGAGGTGAGGAAAAACAAAAGTGGCTTATCTTATGTAAGTTTACTCTCAGAGTCTTATGTAACCAACTTTTTCTGCTCATGTAGGTGGAAGATGACCCAACAGCTTCACCTGCTAGAAAAATACACAGATCACGCACAGTTAGCTGCACAGAGCTAACGGAGGAGCAGCTAAGATTTATGGCTGCTAGACTTATACAAGTGTCTTGGTCTGATGATAATGCTGGTAAATATTTTTACTTTTTAATTTCAACAACATTGATATATGATAATAGACTGGTTTTATTAAACTGCTTTATTTTTGGTACAGGTGGAATATTTGTGCCATCTGCCGCAGCTTCACTGCTTGACAATCCCAAAATATGCTTGGACGAACTGGTCTCACAAGCCCTGATGGACGTCATCAGCACAATAGTTGATGGCAATGACCCACTCTCTCAGACACCAGTTGCTGTCTATGAAACCTCAAAGAAGCTGAGTGAAGACTGCGGAGATGACCTGACAAGTGGACCTCTCAGTTCTGAGACGGAGACTGAGAAGACTGAGTGCCCTGCACCGTCATTGCCTATTACAAAAACAATGCCTGGCCAAGGCCTAGCTGTTAGTTATTTACTAAAGTTTTACAGTAACATTAATTTCTACGCAAGAGATAACGCTAAGAAGTGCTCTGAGCCTCCTCTGAGAGATATGCTGCAGAGTTTGAGAAGCAATTTGGTGAACCACCTTGTGTTGGTGTTACTGGGAAGATTTGATTTGGAGAAGTGTCCAAAATCTCCACTGCTGCCATACATTCTAATTGGAAATGCGCCCAGTGGAGTTATTTCTGAATTGGTGGTTGCCACTTATCAGGATAAAGAAGTTTTTGAAGAGGTAAGTCAACTTTATTTAAATACACAAGAATAATATTACAATCAAGCCATACATTTGGCTATGGCAATGGCAATGGCAAATATTGTTTTGGCTTTATTTTATAAAAACATATGTTTATGGTCTAACAATGTGTCCATCGTCACTTTTCTTATTGTCTCTACTTAAGGGGAAGACACTTTGTTCATGTGTTCTTTTAAATTCTTTAAAATTATACCTATGCACTTGAACTATAACTAGCACTTCACCAACTCAAAAGGTTTAGTTTTTTGAACCTTCTGAGACAAAGAAAAGTCACTGTGTGTATAAATGTATTTCAATGTTAGACAACAGTTATAGGTCAGTAGTTAACTAGTCCATTGCCATTGCATGCCTCTACGATGCATAACGAAAAATTTGACTATACTTGCCTCATACATTTATCATCACCATGTATATCTATACTAATATTATAAAGAGGAAAGATTTGATTGTTTTGTATGTTTGTTTGTTTGTTTGAATTGAATAGGCTCCGAAACTACTGGACCGAGTTAAAAAATTCTTTCACCATTAGAATCCTTAATTTTCCGTGATGAACATAGGCTATATAATATTTTCAAAAAAGTTAGGGATCCGCATGAAAAATTCAATAATTGAACCGTGGGCTGTATATTCAACCTCTTTTTCTATTATGACGCGTCAGAATAGAAAAAGAGGTTGTATAGCGCACGGTGCTTGCTTTTTCTCTACGGCCAGTGTCAGTTTTGGAATGTCGAGTCAATGTCAAAAACCCCAATGCTGTTAAAAAAATTAAAGATCCGTATGAAAATTGTGAAACCCATCGTTTTAGTGTGTATAATTTCTGAAATTTTTGTTTAATACCCGTGCGAAGCCGGGGCGGGCCGCTAGTACAAAATATGTTCATTAATTAAAGAGCTATGTGGCGCAGTGGGCAAAGATCCGCCTGCGATGTAGGAGGTCGCGGGTTCCATTCCCGCCTCGGGGCTGCAAATATTTGTTTTGGGTGTTCTGGTTTTCTATGTATAGTAAAAAAATATATATCTATGTTATTATGTATATCAGGTATCTAGTAGCCATAACACAAGCTCTGCTTATATTGGGGCTAGATAATGCTATGTGAATTGTCTAGCATTATTTTTATATTTTTTAATCTTCGAAATGCTTTACCATAGCTTACATCTGATGCTTAGTAAAAAATACCATGAAGTTTACAGTTCGAGTTTCGTTTCCTATAAACTGGGACACAGAGGTATATTAAACACTGCATTGTTCTTTCCACACTCAATTTTATTGCTTGGAACTGAACCAGGAAAAGCTAATCAATCACTCACAGTTTTTATTTTAGAAGCTCGAAAGTTTCAATAAAATCCCTCTTTTCTCTGCAATTTTCTATGCTGCACATAATGAATTATTCATTTGTATTTATTATTCACTCACTTGACATTTCATATTATCATTGGGCACTTCAACTCGTATATATTCTAAAAATAATACAAATTCAAAATTATTCATTTAACGTGTGGTTGTGGCGAAAACAACTAACAATTGTTTCTACTACAAATGCACAATCCATTCTTTTACACTACATAATACCGTGGTGTATATTAACAAACCCTGTTTGAATGCCTTTGTCAAATGTTATCTATAACTACATAATATATACTAATATTATAAAGAGGAAAGATTGGATTGGTTGTTTGAATTGAATAGGCTCCGAAACTACTGGACCAATTTGAAATATTCTGTCAACATTACATTATCCTTGATTGATGAACATATTTGGGATCCGTATAAAAAATTCAATAATGTAACCCGTGCTAGACATGTGCGCCGACGTTGAAATTACCGGCGGCGGACGCCGGCTTGAAATCGGCGGCGGCGGCGTGATTTCGGCGTGAAATCGGCGCGTATAGTATTTGTTTAGAAACTGTTATTATTAATTTAAAAATGCTTGCATACTGTTACTGATATTCTTTCTTATGTTATACATAAATTAGGTAGTTTAAAACATCTGGCGTTCCTCCAGTAGGTTCAGGCCCCCAAACTTTAATTAGGTATGTAAAATAAGTAACAATTTTGGATAGGTAGGTAGGTACATACATAGAGCCCTCACCAGATATACATATGGTGTTGCGCCAACTTTGGCTCAGTGGATAAACAACATACTCAAAAACAGCGATACAAGTGACAATCAATAAAACCACCAGAGGTATAGTTGTCAGGGGTTGCCCCCAAGGCGGCGTTTTATCGTCCCTTTTATGTTGACGATCCTAATCCACGACCTCAACGGACGCGGACTGGTCACAGTAGGATACGCGGATGACCTCGCGATCTTGGCGACCGGCTGTTTCGAAAACATCACAGTAGGATAATGCGGATGACCTCGCGATCTTGGGGACGGGCTGTTTCGAAAACACACTACGCGACCTGATGGAACTTGCCTTCAAAACCATCAAAGCATGGTGTACCGACCATGAACTCTCAGTTAATCCAACCAAAACGGAACTTATAATGTTCACAAACAAGCGACATCTGGGAAACATTAAACTCGCTAAATTATTCAACACAGAGATCAAGCTAAAAACAGAAGTCAAGTACCTAGGAGTTATACTAGATAGCAAACTGCTGTGGAACAAACATCTTGACAGCAAACTACAAGGAGCGACGTCAACCCTCTACCAATGCAGCAGAATGCTTGGCAAAACCTGGGGAATCTCACCAAAAATAACCATGTGGCTCTATATTGCTGTCATTAGACCAAGACTAACCTAGGGAGCGATAGTCTGGTGGACCCGAACGGAGTTAAGCACCGTGATAGCTAGACTACAGCGGTTCCAAAGAATGGCCTGCTCAGTCATAGCAGGCTGCATGAGAAACACTCCCGGCGCTGCCCTAGATATCATTCTAGACCTAGCACCATTAGATCTTTACATACAACAAGAGGCTACAATGTCGGCCCTAAGACTACAAAATATGGTAGGGACTGCTACGAGAACAAGCAGTCCACACGCCCAGATCATGGACAGGGCTATTAATTACAAACCCCTCATAGCTGCCCCATGTGATAGAATACCCAGTTAACCAATGCTAAACAAGCACTACCAAATACAACTATACGAGCATTAGAAAGATGAATCTGGTACACATTAATTCAGAATCTATACAGATGGCTCTAAAACGGACACAGGCACGGGCGCCGGAGTCCACTTATTGGACCTAAACATTAAAATATCAGTAACACTAGAAAGGCACAGCTCTATATTTCAATGCGAATGTGTAGCAATAAGTCAGGCGGCCACAGCTGTACAAAAGAGAGGAATAAATGACCAATTAGTTCGCATTCTCTCCGATAGTGCTGCCATACTCAAAGCCTTAGAGAGGAGTAGCTGCAACACCAAGCTAGTGTACGAATGCCATCTGGTATTAGAAAGGATATAAACAAACAACAAGATTACTCTTCAATGGATAAGAGGACATAGAGGATCGTTAGGAAATGACGCCGCTGTTGAACTGGCACGGCGAGGATCGGAAACAACCACAGAAGGTCCACTGCCTTTCCTTCCCTTGCCATTTTCATTACTCCAAACATGGATTAGGCTCAAAACTAGAATGATGCATAACGAACGATGGACACCCGCGCGAGTGTAGACAAATTAGAGAAGCGCTCACATCAATATCAAAGAATCTAACTATACGTTTAATGAACCTAAATCGACTGGACCTGCGTATTCTGGTAGGAACACTAACAGGGAATTGCCCACTGAACAAACACCTATTCACCATCGGAGCGACAGACAGCCATCTCCGCAGATGCCTCAGTGATGACGAATCAGCTGCCCACGTAGTCCTGGAATGCGAAGGAGTAGCAGCACAACGAACAGAAATCCCAACTTGCCGAGGTCACTCCGTGAAGCCTGTGAAGACCCCAGGAAGATTCTGCGCTTCTGGACGGAGTTAGGCTGGCTCTGCTAGCACTCTCACCATGCATAATGGACCAAAACTGAGTCCATATGCGGAAATAGGAGTACTCCTACCAAAACCTAAACCTAAGCTATCGTACTAGCGAATATGACGTCATTTGGTACATATAAACTTTATCTATTCCGATCCCTGGTAATAAAATTTATTATAATAGCATAATAGTTACATTTAATGTAATAATAATCAATAAAATGACGGGGTTTTCAAAGCGTCTAAAAGGTAACGTTTCACGCCGAATTCACGCCGATCGGCTGATCGGCGGCGGCGGCGTGAAGAATATGCCGGCGGCGGCGGCGGCGGATCGGCGCGGCGCACACGTCTAACCCGTGCGTAAAATTTTTGCCATTTTTTAAATATCCGCGCGAAGCCGGAGATTGCTAGTTTATAAATATAAACTCGTTATTGTTTTGTGTAGTGCAATATAAGAATTATCTATCTATCTAATTATTGCGTTACCTTATAGTTTTATTTTGTCGTTTGTATGTCTATACTAATATTATAAAGAGGAAAGATTTGATTGTTTGTATGTTTGTTTGTTTGTTTGAATTGAATAGGTTCCGAAACTACTGGACCAATTTGAAAAATTCTTTCACCATTAGAATCCTAAATTTTCCGTGATGAACATAGGCTATATAATATTTTCAAAAAAGTTAGGGATCCGCATGAAAAATTCAATAATTGAACCGTGGGCTGTATATTCAACCTCTTTTTCTATTATGGCGCGTCATAATCGAAAAAGAGGTTGGATATACATATAGCGCACGGTGCTTGCTTTTTCTCTACGGCCAGTGTCAATTATGGAGTGTCGAGTTAATGTCAAAAACCCCAATGTTGTTGAAAAAGTAAGGGATCCGTATGAAAACTGTGAAACCCATCGTGTTAGAGTGTATAATTTCTGAATTTTTTGTATAATACCCGTGCGAAGCCGGGGCGGACCGCTAGTAGTTTTATAAAGAATATCATCTTATTTTATCTAATTTCTCCAAGGTATTCACCCCGCTACTGATGGGTATCCGCGAAGAGATGCGTCGTTGCGTGTCGCCGCTGGTCGGGCGGGGTCAGGGTGCTCCGCTGCGGGCCCTGCGGTCCCTGTGCGAGCTGCGGGCAGGGCCGAGGCATGCGCTGCGGCCGCTGTGTGAACTGCTGGCGAGGCTGCCCAGTCTGACGCCCAAGTCTGTTACTTCTGCGCCGGGGCGGGAGATTGCACGGACCAGCTTCCTTGGACCGTTCTTTGCGGTGAGTTGAAATTACGACAGGGTGTGTATTACTCTTATTGCTGTAATAATTAAGGAGACAAAGTCTATGTTTTAGGGTTCCCTATCCTCGAACAATGTACGGAATCCTTCGTGTGCGATGCGATCGCACTTTTCCGGATTTTTACTATTTGACTCTGTCGTAGCACTCATATTTACCCATATTAATACCTAAGTAAAACTTTTCAATTTTCACATGGACAATATGAGATTTTTTTGAAATATTTTTTTTTCATAGGAATTCCGGCGTGATCTTTTCCTTATAAAAACAAAAACATTAAGTCTGAATTTGTTCCATAAGTTTGATTCAGTAGGTTTTATGACGCATTCACTGCCCAGCGCAGACTCAGTAGGTTATTTGCAAAATAATAATTCGTGATAACTGCGGAAAGTATTCACATGTACCCAGCAAGTGGGTTTAATTAATGCGAATTCGATCAGAGCACGAGGCCCGAATGTAAAAGTGCCTACCGCGTAATCAGCTGACGCAATTAGGTATTATTCAACGAAGTTTGATTATAAAATCTGTATCTGTTTCTTGGCATTAAGGTTTTGTTTTTCTAGAACAAAGAAATTCATTGTTCTAGAAAAACCCAACAAAATTAAAATAAAAAACTTAAAAGAATTCATCTCGAGTCCGTTTTTCATTTGATTCAAAGGTCTACAAAGTAAGCGTGGATTTTGGCAAACCCCATTTTCCCCAAATGGGGGGTTGCCAAAATCATAATGTCCAGCCGTAGTCGTCTTTCGACTGAAATTATAATAACATAAAAAATATGCTGGACTATACGCTAGCATTATTGACAGGTATGAAATGTCTGTTGTTCATAATACAACATACATAAATGGGGTTGTGAGAGATTATGACCCTAGCGCTCAATAGGAGAAGCCTATGTCCACGAATTTTGACGAACAAAAAATTTAGTTTTTAAGACGGACCAACAACTTCAAGTACATACATATATAATATTTTGTTGCAAATAACCGACCAAAACATCCGAAAAAAAAATTACTTTAAATAAAATATTTTTTTTTTAAGATATATTATTGTACTAACTGTCACTACTTATTCCTAGTGATAGTGGATTTATGCGGGATTTATCGGCAAAGCAAGACAAAAGCAGGACTTTCGTTGTTTTGCAGTTGGCTAGGTACATTTTTTGGTCTCTAGGGGGGGGGCAGCTGCCCCCCCCTGCCGATGCCCCTGATAAATAGGCTATAGCATATATATTTTCCAAAAATTAAGGGCGGACCGCTAGTCGATTTATAAAACCATTTCAGATTATCAGGTAGATAACCCTTCTATTCTATAAAATAATTAAATAATGCCGGACAATCATCTGAAAAACTATGTTCACACACAGGTATCGCTATTCGCGGAAGAGAACCCCCGTCTCGCGGAGCGTCTATTCGCGACCGGCTCCGGTGACCGAAGTCTAGCATTCGCTTTACAACGTGAAGTGGAAGTCTGCAGAAACAGTCTGCACACGATATGCCACAACATCCTCCTGTGTCCAGACGCAAGGGAGCCCATCTTGCAATACTTCTCGAACATTCTGCAAAGGAACGAACGCCGAGCGCAGTTGCAGACCGATGAAAGAGCACTGGCTGGTAAGAATTCTTAAATTTTAAATTAGGAAACTCTGAAATGTACGCCGAGCGCAGTTGCAGACGGATAAAAGGGCACTGGCTGGTAAGAATTTTGAATTTTTAAATTAGGAATATCTGAAATGTCACATCTTAATAATTCGTACCAGCTCCACAAAAACAGCATTTATATAGACATAGATATAGAATACAAGGTACAATAAGAAGAATGATGCAAGGCAAGAGTAGGAAAAATGGGGAACTGTTGCTAGGTACTCGTTGGTTGATTTATGGCCTTCATTTAGGATCTTCAGATCTGAAACACTTCTCATTCGGCCACAATATCCTGTCTGTCGGCCGGAAGATTTTCTAGAATAACCAATATGAATTATAAACTGCTAGATTCTGCCCGCGACTTCGCACGCGTTTTTCTATGGAAACGTTTTTATCCCATGGGAACTGATTTATGGGCGCAGCCTTGTTTTATTGTAATTTCTGCTCTATGTGTTCAGTATTTTTTGCCTGAAGTAGCAACTAACGTCCAGCCATCCAAACCTCTAGCATTATCTCTCAAAATTCACACTTCGCATTTATAATAAAAGTGTTATTTGACGACCTCTGTGGCGGGGTGGGCAAAGATCCGCCTGCGACGCAGGAGGTTGCGGGTTTGATTCCCGCCTCGGGACAAGATTGCGCTTTAGATTATACTAGCGGTCCGCCCCGGCTTCGCACGGGTATTAAACAAAAATTTCAGAAATTATACATACTAAAACGATGGGTTTCACCGTTTTCATACGGATCTTTACTTTCTTTAACAGCATTGGGGTTTTTGACATTGACTCGACATTCCAAAACTGACACTGGCCGTAGAGAAAAAGCAAGCACCGTGCGCTATACAACCTCTTTTTCTATTCTGACGCGCCATAATAGAAAAAGAGGTTGAATATACAGCCCACGGTTCAATTATTGAATTTTTCATGCGGATCCCTAACTGAAAATATTATATAGCCTATGTTCATCACGTAAAATTAAGGATTCTAATGGTGAAAGAATTGTTTAACTCGGTCCAGTAGTTTCGGAGCCTATTCAATTCAAACAAACAAACATACAAACAAACAATCAAATCTTTCCTCTTTATAATATTAGTATAGATAAATAAAGCCACAACTGACACGGCTCGATAAGTTGTGTTGATGATGACCCACACTTTGATCATATAACGATGAGAGATGATAATTATGATGATAATTTGAATAATATACAGTTGAACTTATGTGTTTTTGTCTTTTTTTCTGGTCTAGACGTTATAGTCGGCAATGAAGGGGCAAGAACTCCTAAATTAGCAGTTTATTGAATCAACTCTCTAGGGATTGATCGCCGATGCTCAAGTCGATGCTCTCAGCTATTTAAGTGAGAACGCAATAAATTTGTAAGGTTGTGAACCTTTCAGACGTTTGTACTTTCCGTTTGATCATAGATTTGGTAGAAGCCACAACTGACACGGCTCTTTGTAATACAAATTACAAATACATAATATGTTTGTAGTTATTGTTTTGCCTGCGAGAACATGGACAATAACCTCTTGGCCTCGAGTAGGCATGATAAGAAATCCGATCTTCGTTTGTTTGCATTGCAATGTAAACATTTACTTGTATCTGAACCAGATTTTAGCCTCTCAAATTAGATGGCAAAGCATTGGCATTTACGAATCTCCAACATTGATTACGCGATGGTAATTATCAACTGAAATAGATCTGTAATGTCGCTCACCTCGTCGCAATCTGTTCTGGCTATAATCCAATACTTTCCTAGTTTCCGATTAAATCATCTATTTCTTATTTACGCGAAAATGCTAAACATAAAATAAGAGGAAAACATCAGCTCATGGAGACTGCCAGTGCGCCCTACTTGTGAAAATTTATCACTTGTTTTGAGCATTGACACGCTGAAATACGTATTTCACAGAATTTACGTTTTATTTTCGGATGTTATTGTAACCTGTTGAGACAAACAATTACGCACCTAGACTTTACAGACAGAACAAAACACATACATAATTTCGGAGGTTCTGGAGTCAATAATGTCCAAAATTCCTGTAATGTCTAAAGGAAATAAAGAACTTTGATTTTGAATAGTTTAATATGTTCTCGACATTCAATAATTTAATAACAGTAACCCCCAAATGATAAACAAAGCCATATACATAGAGCGCTCATTAGGGGAGACCTATGTCCAGCTGTGGACTGATAGATATAGGTTGTCGAGGATTCAATTATTTATTGCAATTTACATGTATACAAAGGTCATAACCATGTAGTTAATTCATTTCACTATAAACCCTACAGGGAACACAATATGTATGGAAAGAAAAGAGGATGTCATTGTTAACAAATATTATTAATATTGTATACATATACATACATACCTATGTTTATATCGGCTTCAGTAGGTAGGCTACCTGTACCTACATACGTACATTTCTGTAGTTGCCTGGGAAATGTTGACAATGATGTCGCGCAGAGACTGCCCCCAGTTACAAGACGAATTCTTTATAGTGAGTAGAAGCATGACAAATCTTACTTTCCACAAGTACAATAGGACACCACAGAGCATAATTGTACCACTAGTACATTTATCATTAGGTACTTAAAAACTCTACCTATTCCGATCCCTGTTTATATCACCTAAGTGTCAAAAACGTTTTGTTTCTATATCCTAATCTGAATCTAAGTTAAATGCGATTTATATACATACTAGCGGCCCGCCCCGGCTTCGCACGGGTATTAAACAAAAATTTCAGAAATTATACACACTAAAACGATGGGTTTCACAGTTTTCATACGGATCTTTACTTTTTTTAACAGCATTGGGGTTTTTGACATTGACTCGACACTGGCCGTAGAGAAAAAGCAAGCACCGTGCGCTATACAACCTCTTTTTCTATTCTGACGCGCCATAATAGAAAAAGAGGTTGAATATACAGCCCACGGTTCAATTATTGAATTTTTCATGCGGATCCCTAACTTTTTTGAAAATATTATATAGCCTATGTTCATCACGGAAAATTAAGGATTCTAATGGTGAAAGAATTTTTTAACTCGGTCCAGTAGTTTCGGAGCCTATTCAATTCAAACAAACAAACAAACATACAAACAATCAAATCTTTCCTCTTTATAATATTAGTATAGATTGATCGACGTAGCCGAAATTCACCTCGAAAGAAGGCGTAGTCGACAACCTCTGTAGCGCGGTGGGCTAATCTCCTGCGAAGCATTAGGTTGCAGCTTCAATTTCCGCCTCGCGACAAACATTGTTCTTGGCGTCGTCGGGTCTTATTCTATGTATAATAAAAAATATCTATCATAATATACTAATAAGTATATCAGTCATCTAGTATGGTTACTAGATGCCCTAAGCTAAATAGCTTAGGCACATGCTTGTGTTATCGGTAACACAACCTCTGCATAGCTTAGGGCTAGTTCATGCTGTGTGGATTATCCAACATTATTGATTTATAGTTCTCGATCATACTTGGCAGCATTATTTAACTCTCTCTTTGTTTCCAGGGGACGGTTTCATGCTGAATGTTCTGTCGGTGCTGCAACTGCTGTCAGTGCGAGTGAAGCTCGAGCGAGTGTACGCGCTGTATACCTTCATGCCGGATGTGCATATCAACATTCAGGAGGAGACACGGTTGTATTACACGTCGCAGGAGGCGCAAGAGTGGATAGATGCTTTGCGTGAGTACAAGGGTTTACTACACTTTATAACAAGTACCTACGAAATGGCTTACAGTACCTAATACATTTTCAAAATCAATATACGTCGGATTCTACATTAACTAAGTTCGCATTAAATGTGAGAAAAATAATTTGATCTTTTTAATAACGCAAATGGGGCTTGAAACGAAAATGCTGGACATTCTAACAAGTAGTGAAACTTTCAAATGTATAAATAGATATATATAAATATTATACCATACAAAGAAAGAGAACATTACAGGCAGACATGATTATAGTAGAGAAAGTATAAAGGGCGCTCTTATCGCTATAAGCGATCTCTTCCATGCAACCTTGGGATGGGCTAAAATGTTATTAAATATACGCGCCAGCATTGTCCCTCAGCAAAGCAAAGGGACTAAAAAGCAACTAGACTCTTTTAATTTACTCTATCCCTAAAAACTAGATGACTTACTAGAAACTCCACACTTTAATAAGCACATGTATTAAATAGAGTTATTTATTAGGTAACCAACCCGGCTTCGAGTTCCCGGAGATAAAGTTCCAGACGATCTGCTGGTTCCTCACGCTACATATGCACCACGTGGCGCTTATCCCCGCTCTGCACACCCATCAGAGGCGGATCCGGTGAGTACAATCAATAAAAAATAAAAATAAACAAAATCAGTTTATTGCAGGCACAAAAACTAAGACCCATATCGCATTCACATCATCTAAATTATAGCACACAATATAAAATAAAAGATAAAAACTACGATACCTTCGGTTCACTGACGATACCTTACTATTTATTATTTCTGTCCATGTGAACAGAAATCCAATGACAACAACACTATAAGGGAAAACAGTTTATTATCAGAAACAGAGTCCTTTGTGTCTACTTAGAAGTTGACAAGGAGTAAATGTGTCACATATGTTTTGAATACGAAGTAGCTAAAACTTATTTTGTTATTTAAAACACAGTTGCTCTACTTTTTTAACTGAATAGTGAACTAGAGTCCCGCCCGGCTTCGAACGAAAGAGACGTTCTATCAAGGAACAAAATCCCCACTCAAGCCTGAGTTGCAACCTCTGTGCGGCAGTGGGTAATAATCCGAATGGGAAGCAAAGATTGCAACCACGTTTGCCACGAGATGACGCAGCGGTTTCATTCCGCTGGCTTCTGATTGGTCAATTCCATCCCCCACTCTAACAGTAAGCAAGTACATACGAGCCATTATTCAATTTATTAAGCTATTCGATTATTTGCAGAGCATTCCGAGACCTGCAGAAAGTGATCGAAGAGCTGGTCGCCGCGGAAGCACAATGGCGGAACAGCTTCTCTGCGCTTAGGAACCGGGAACTCTTGCGCAGGTGGCGGCGGCAGATCAAACGTCTACACAGGTCAGTGATGTTTAGGTGACAAAAGTTATCACTACAAATGAAAACAGCCAATAAGTTCGTTTTAGGATATTTGCAACAGTGGACAAAAAGTTTCCTATAAAAGGGGGAGCTCTATGGGAGACTTGTTGTCCACAGTTTGAAATATTTTATGAAGAATATTGTATGTCATCAGTTTTGCTAAATATCGCCATGCTTTTACTTTTTTTGTTTCCGCGGAGCAACCATCACGTTCACGAATTTCCAACAATTTATCGACCCCATTGGACTAGACACACGTCGTCTACACATACATATGTAGGTATCCTGTGTTCACGATGAGATTTTTTTTTACTGAAAAAAGTACCCTTGTACCTACCTAAGGCCATGAAAGGTATTATTTTCATGACCTTAGGGGGGCAGAGAGATGAAATACATGAGCTGTGTATGAAAATACGAAATATTTCAAGTTAATAATTGCGACGTAATCAATTCGCAGATCGAAGCAATGCGCCGAGACAGCGCTTCTCGACAGCGAGCTAATGCGCCGCACGCTCCAGTTTTACTCGTCTGTGTGCACGCTGCTCTGCACGCAGATGGCGGAGGCGTGCGCCGCGCCCGCCGAGCCCGCCGCCGGGGGGCGCGGCCGCCGCCTTCCGCGCCACGCCAGAGTGGTACGTCGAGGATATCGCAGAGTTCATGCTGTTTGCTGTGCAGTAAGTATTTACTTATTTTAGAGGTCCTTTATGTATAATATCTAAAAGAAAGGACCTGGTGTGGAGCCTTGTGGAACGCCACAGTCGCTGCCACCCTGGCCCACCATCTACATTATTGTGTGAATGAATATATCGTTCATGATGTTTGTTGTGCAATGAGGAATTATAGTATCTTAGAGAAAGGTTCT